>PIJE02000601.1:137156-199656 GCA_002895965.2 Coryphaenoides rupestris
GTGTGCATGTGTGTGTGTGTGTGTGCATGTGTGTGGACGAGTAGCATGATGATGTCATGCTTGTGGTTTGTATGCAGGTGTTCCCTCCCTCTCTCTCTCTCTCTCTCTCTCTCTCTCTCTCTCTCTCTCTCTCTCTCTCTCTCTCTCTCTCTCTCTCTCTCTCTCTCTCTCTCTCTCTCACCCATTCTCTCCCTTTGTCTCTCGGCCGAACATATAGCATGGTGGTGGTAATCTGACCTCACGCCCCCGCTCGGTGTCTCTGTGTGTGGGGACGGGCGGTGTGCTACACAGTCATCCAGATGTTGCTGCTGCTGCTGCTGCTGCTGCAGGCCCTGCTAAGTACGAGGCAGGGGCTGTCGGATATATTAAAGACAAGAGGGAGGACAGGGAATTCATGGGGCTATCGCGATTCTTTACCTCCGCAATACCACCAGAATCATCAGGTTGACAAAGACACCTAATAAATATAATACAATCTGCCAGAAACATCATTATCTTAGTGGAAGCAAATGAACGGGGGGGCGCTATTGAGTATTGGACAGTAATCAATTCACATCGACTATCTTCGGTTCTGTCCGACCATGTTCATAAAAAAAAAAAAAGATAAAATCACACAAATCGCATATTTACAGGATCACAAAACATTTCGTATTGGTGCTCAAATATCCGATTGTCAGGCCAATTGCCGATTGCCGTCTCGATTAAAGGCAGCTAGCAGCTAGTAGCTAGTAGCTAGAAGTTAGCAGCTAACACCACCATCACTAAGCCCCGGTACAGCAGCCTGGTGGTCTGGGGTCTTTATGTACCATGTGAACTGTCCCGGGACACTAATTATAAAATCCGAGGAGGTCCTGAGAAGTTAACCAGCATGGGCCATTCTTTTTGTTTTTGGTGTTATCATCATCATTATCATCATTGTCATCATCATCACCATCATCATGGAAATTTGGAGTGTAGGAATTGGCTGGCTCGTTGGAATTGGTCTTGCCAGAGAACCAAACCTTGTGCTTTCTCATAAATACATCTCATTGCTGCCTGGTCTTATTTCCTGCACTGCTTCCGAATCCCGCCGGGCGGTGAGGAGGAAGAGGAAGACGTTGCGGCGACGTTACTGACACCTCCTTGGGGACGGCGGGTCGACTCGGGGACACACCAGGGAGAAGATGCCAGCGTCCACATGGGGGCCTGGTAATGGATGAGCATGCTTAACTAGGCTATGCTCTGTTGTTCCAAGGAGATGCTAGCATGTGGTCGTCGTCGTTATCTCTCAGATGCTATAGCCTATAGTCTTCTGCCTTTCTGCTTCTAATTTCAGTGGTTCACTCCTTTCAGTTTCTGTTTCCATCTCTTCAGTGACTTCAATGGCGTTGACATGTTCAGTCTGGTTTTTTTTTTACTTATTCCAGTAAGTTCTGATGATTCTGTTTCTTCATTCCATCCCCCTCTGTCCTCTCTCCATGGATCTCCCCCTCTCCTACTGTGCCTCCTCTCTCCCTCTCTTCTCTCTCCCCCTTTCTCCCCCTCTAACTCTTGATTTTAAAAGCACTATGTCGACAGCAGGATTCTTCTTTCTTCTCCCACTAGAACCCTCTTTCAGGAGAAGGCACAGGGTCGTGCCATGGTACTACTGGCTACAGCCGGAACGTAAGTTACCCCCAGCCCCTATATGTTCACAACCAACCTGTTGGCCTAAATTGCCTACGATCAGCCGTGCTTCCTGCATCTTCTCAATAACGTGCAAATCTGAATTCACTGCAAGCTTTCTTTGGGTAAAAGAGACTGCCCACCACCACTCTCAGACACTCTCAGGGCCACAGCTGCTTTCAAAATAAGAGCTGCCTTTCATGCAAAAGGGAAAGGACAGGGCACCCGCCCGCTGAATAAATAAATAAATGAATGACCCTGGGTGGGTGGGTGGTTGGTTGGTTGGTTGATGAACTACCATGGAGTTCCTTCAGTGTTGTCGTTGAGGTGTTGGTACTTTTCCGTTGCAAAGGAGCATCAGGCAGGGCGGACATGCATATGTACATGCATGCTTGATTGCTTGCACATGGCTAAGAGGCTGTTAGGACAACAGCTCCCTTGATCCACTTATTAGGTCCGCATCGACAATGCCGCTGTTTCGTTCCTGAGCCTCCAGTCCTCTACAATGAGGAGCTACCTGGGCAGCGCTTTTTAAATGGTAAATGGATTTATATCGCACTTTTCTCAAAAGCTCTTTACAGTTGCCTCACATTCACCCATTCATACACCGACGGTGGTGCCAACCATGCAAGGTAACAACCAACACGTCAGGAGCAGATAGGATTAGGTGGTGTCTTGCTCAGGGACACACCGCCACTTAGCTAGGTAGAGCACGGGGATCGAACCAGCAACCTTCCTGTTGCCAGACAACCTCTCTTACCTCCTGAGCTACTGCCGCCCCTGCTTTGTAATGCCGGTGTCTACTTTCTCCATGACACCAGAGGATTGTTATCTATGTCCATGGTGTTGGCTGGGCAACATCCATCTATCTCTGGACTGGATACTCTCTCTGGAATGATCTTTTTAATATTTTGATGATTTGGTAATCGTCGCCTTGTTAAAGGCTTAAAGGGGATATTTCACTTGAAATCAAAAGGGAGAAGAAGGGTTTTTAAAGTGAAATTCCCTTTTAATTGCTGTTTAATGGAGCATGGCTTAGGCTGGCTGTTGTCCTTAAATGGCATTAATTAATTCCTTTCATTAACGTGAGTCAACCGGATTGGGTGGTGTAGCCTATTTAGTTTTATCCTGTATTGTCTGGAGGATAATTAAGTATTGAGACCTTCTGGTGACATTCAGGTAAATATGGTTGTAAAATGCGCCTTCGATATTGTTGTGAATCATCCAAGGTATGTATTTATATTGAGGTGTTTTTATGGCTGAAAGATTTTAACGGGTGTTGTAAAGTGGTCCAAGAGTTCTGCTCACTCATATGTGTAGAAATCTGCTACAATATCAGGAAATGACATCATAGTTAATGACTGCTCACTCCTTTAGGGCCTGTAGCCTGTACCTCTGGTGCGCGCGTGCACACACACACACACACACACACACACACACACACACACACACACACACACACCACAACACACCACACCACACCACACACACACACACACACACACACAACACACACACACACACACACACGAAGAAAACATCAAACATGAAACATACAGAAGCATGCACTGTGCGTAGGTGTTCATGTGTGTGCACGTGACAACACACACACATACACGGTCATTACTCAGTTCTGCGGCTGAGGTCCCTGGTGCGCTGTGTCCTTCGGTGATGAATGGATGTGGACACGTGTGTGTGTGAGAGAGAGAGAGAGTCATCTAAAGACAGTGCCAGTGGAAAATGGCGATAGTTCATGGTAAACGTAGTTGTTTCCATTGATCACAATCACGCTAAGATATCTTATGGTGGACGTATGCGGAAATCACACTACCCTAGCGTGTGTGTGTGTGTGTGTGTGTGTGAGTGTGTGTGTGTGTGTGTGAGGCAGAGCTATAGAGGGATGGAGAGACAGAGTGGCCAACTGTGGAAGGAAAATGCACGGCGATAGCAAATGTAGTTGTTCCATCGATCAGAGCCGACTGTAAAAAGACGATGTAAATACCATGACCTCTCCCCGTCTCCCTCTCCCCTCGGAGAATGGGCCAATGGAGAAGACCGTGGCGGTAATTACACTGCAGTGAGTCAGAGGGAGGGAGAGGGGGAGAGAGAGGGAGGCGAGGAAATGGAAGGAGAGAGAGAAAGAGATAATGAGTCAGTGAGCGAAGACAGACAAGAGAGGAGAGGGGGGGAGAGAAGGAGAGGGGAGAGAGAGGGAAGGGGGGGAGGGGGGGGAGAGAGAGAGAAGAGAGAAGGAGAGAGAGAGAGGGAGGAGGGGGGGGGGGGGGGGGAGGGAGGAGAGAGGAAGAGAGAGGGGAGAGGAGGAATGAGGTGTTTTTATGGCTGAAAGATTTTAACGGGTGTTCTAAAGTGGTCCAAGAGTTCTGCTCACTCATATGTGTAGAAATCTGCTACAATATCAGGAAATGACATCATAGTTAATGACTGCTCACTCCTTTAGGGCCTGTAGCCTGTACCTCTGGTGCGCGCGTGCACACACACACACACACACACACACACACACAACACACACACACACACACACACACACACACACACACACACACACACACACACACACACACACACACACACACACACACACACACACACACACACACGAACACACACGAACAGCACACATACAGAAGCATGCACTGTGCGTAGGTGTTCATGTGTGTGCACGTGACAACACACACACATACACGGTCATTACTCAGTTCTGCGGCTGAGGTCCCTGGTGCGCTGTGTCTTTCGGTGATGAATGGATGTGGACACGTGTGTGTGTGAGAGAGAGAGAGTCATCTAAAGACAGTGTGCCAGTGGAAAATGGCGATAGTTCATGGTAAACGTAGTTGTTTCCATTGATCACAATCACGCTAAGATATCTTATGGTGGACGTATGCGGAAATCACACTACCCTAGCGTGTGTGTGTGTGTGTGTGTGTGTGTGTGTGTGTGTGTGAGGCAGAGCTATAGAGGGATGGAGAGACAGAGTGGCCAACTGTGGAAGGAAAATGCACAGCGATAGCAAATGTAGTTGTTCCATCGATCAGAGCCGACTGTAAAAAGACGATGTAAATACCATGACCTCTCCCCGTCTCCCTCTCCCCTCGGAGAATGGGCCAATGGAGAAGACCGTGGCGGTAATTACACTGCAGTGAGTCAGAGGGAGGGAGAGGGGGAGAGAGAGGGAGGCGAGGAAATGGAAGGAGAGAGAGAAAGAGATAATGAGTCAATTGTTGAGCTGACAGACATACCAAGGAGAGGGAAG
Organism: Coryphaenoides rupestris; assembly: GCA_002895965.2. NCBI lineage: Eukaryota > Metazoa > Chordata > Actinopteri > Gadiformes > Macrouridae > Coryphaenoides > Coryphaenoides rupestris. Next base: position 142,072 of record PIJE02000601.1, read on the forward strand.
GAGGGAGAGGGGGGGAGAGAGAGCAGGAGAGAGGGGGAGAGGGGGAAAGAGGGGGGGGGGGGGGAGGGAGGAGAGAGGAGAACACCCGTTAAAATCTTTCAGCCATAAAAACACCTCAATATAAATACATACCTTGGATGATTCACAACAATATCGAAGGCGCATTTTACAAACCATATTTACCTGAATGTCACCAGAAGGTCTCAATACTTAATTATCCTCCAGACAATACAGGATAAAACTAAATAGGCTACACCACCAATCCGGTTGACTCACGTTAATGAAAGGAATTAATTAATGCCATTTAAGGACAACAGCCAGCCTAAGCCATGCTCCATTAAACAGCAATTAAAAGGGAATTCACTTTAAAAACCCTTCTTCTCCCTTTTGATTTTCAAGTGAAATATCCCCTTTAAGCCTTTAACAAGGCGAAAATCATCAAAATATTAAAAAGAGTATCCAGTCCAGAGATAGATAGATGTTGCCCAGCCAACACCATGGACATAGATAACAATCCTCTGGTGTCATGGAGAAAGTAGACACCGGCGTTACAAAGCAGGGGCGGCAGTAGCTCAGGAGTTAAGAGAGGTTGTCTGGCAACAGGAAGGTTGCTGGTTCGATCCCCGGGCTCTGCCTTGCTAAGTGTTGAGGTGTCCCTGAGCAAGACACCACCTAACCCTAACTGCTCCTGACGTGTTGGTTGTTACCTTGCATGGTTGGCACCACCGTCGGTGTATGAATGGGTGAATGTGAGGCAACTGTAAAGCGCTTTTGAGAAAAGTGCGATATAAATCAATTTACCATTTAAAAAGCGCTGCCCAGGTAGCTCCTCATTGTAGAGGACTGGAGGCTCAGGAACGAAACAGCGGCATTGTCGATGCGGACCTAATAAGTGGATCAAGGGAGCTGTTGTCCTAACAGCCTCTTAGCCATGTGCAAGCAATCAAGCATGCATGTACGTATGCATGTCCGCCCTGCCTGATGCTCCTTTGCAACGGAAAAGTACCAACACCTCAACAACAACGACAACACTGAAGGAACTCCATGGTAGTTCATCAACCAACCAACCAACCAGGGTCATTCATTTATTTATTTATTCAGCGGGCGGGTGCCCTGTCCTTTCCCTTTTGCATGAAAGGCAGCTCTTATTTTGAAAGCAGCTGTGGCCCTGAGAGTGTCTGAGAGTGGTGGTGGGCAGTCTCTTTTACCCAAAGAAAGCTTGCAGTGAATTCAGATTTGCACGTTATTGAGAAGATGCAGGAAGCACGGCTGATCGTAGGCAATTTAGGCCAACAGGTTGGTTGTGAACATATAGGGGCTGGGGGTAACTTACGTTCCGGCTGTAGCCAGTAGTACCATGGCACGACCCTGTGCCTTCTCCTGAAAGAGGGTTCTAGTGGGAGAAGAAAGAAGAATCCTGCTGTCGACATAGTGCTTTTAAAATCAGAGTTCCAGAGTTCAGAACTTCACCTGGACACCTGCTACTGCACAGGCTAGCTTACCTCTTTTACCCTCCACCACCTATGTCTCCATCTCCTCCCTCCCTCACCCACTTTCCCTTACCCCAACAACCGCGGTTCGAATCCCATCCCCCCTTGGATACCTAGCACTTACTTGTATGTTCGTCCTTGCACTTAAAATAGTACTTAACATTTGTACAGCATCTTATCCTAGCTATCTTGTGGTTTACCGGCAAGGGGTTAGCAGCAATTATGAAGTGCTTGAAACTTGCTCTATTCAAATCTTACTGTACTGTCAGCGATATATTGTTGTTTGACTCTCTGGACAAATGTACTTATTGTAAGTCGCTTTGGACAAACGCGCCTGTCTAAACGCCCTACGTGTAAATGTAATAATCACATCTCCAACATATCACCAACACTCCAATGACAGGTGTTCACTGTTCCACTATCCGGTTGTATTGTTTTGTATCAATAGGCCTAAGACACACACACACACACACACACACACGACACCAGGTGTAAGACATTTCCTACTGGCCAAAGCCTACAAACCATTTTGGATAAACAGTTTTCCCTGCTCACACACACACACACACAGAAGTGTTGCTGGTGCTGAGAGGAAGAAGGCGTTTTCCCTTCAGCTCCTGGGGGACCCAGCATGTTTTAGGATGTACAGTAAGTGCTCTGTGTGTGTGTGTGTGTGTGTGTGTGTGTGTGTGTGTGTGTGTGTGTGTGTGTGTGTGTGTGTGTGTGTGTGTGTGTGTGTGTGTGTGTGTGTGTGTGTACGACAGGAAGGCCCATTCCTTCAGCTTCTGGATCGGTTGCATTCAGGAAGCACACACACACAGCTGAACACACATCCAGAGAGAGAGTCTACTGTAAGGCTGGTAGAGGATGTGTGTACCATAAAAAAGCAATTTAAGAACTCACAACAGCATTCACAAATCATACCCCCGCGTAAGTCATTTAATTTAAAAAGACTTGGGCATTATTACGATATATAATATAATAATAACTACTGAATATTAAATCACTATTACTTGCATTGATTAAATAGTACAGCCTGGCCTGGACAGATCAAATCAACCTGATCTGTTGCCAAATGGATTCCCTGTGTTGTTGGGCCTTCATCAGACACGTTGGCGGGGATGTGAGTTGTGGGACTCTTGTGGTTTGGATGGAACGGCCATTATGTGCACAAGGAAGACATAACAACAACAACACAAACATCTCTTGGATGTAGGAGAAGCAGTATTTTTTTTACAAACAAACAAACTACAATAAACTGCGTGCATGTGTGCGATATGTCTGTGCATGTCTGTGTCTGTGTGTGTGTGTTGGTCTGTCTGTGTGTCTGTATGTGTGTGTCTGTGTTAGTGTCTGCCTTTTTGTGTGTGCGTGTCTGTCTGTGTGTGTGTGTGGGTCTGTCTGTCTGGATGTGTGTCTGCCTGGTGTGTGGGTTTGTCTGTGTGTGTGTGTGTGGGTCTGTCTGTCTGGACGTGTGTGTCTGCCTGTGTGTGTGTGGGTCTGTCTGTCTGTGCGTCTGTGTGTGTGGGTCTGTCTGTATGTGTGCGTCTACCTCTGTGTGTGGGTCTGTCTGTCTGCCTGTGTGTGTGTGTGTGGGGGGGGGTCTGATTGCTATCATCAGCCCTTGGAGGCCGTATGACTCACGCCACACGTTGCTGCTTTATCTGACAGAAAATTACTAGCTCTGTCCCCCCCCCTCGCCTGTAATAGTATAGTATGGTAGTCTCTCTACCATGCTATACTATTCTCTAGCACTACCGACTGCAATCCATTCACTGCTCCACTTACAGTGAACACAACACAGCATAAAAACAGCATTAAATCACCCACGAGGCGATGAAATCGAGCAAACAAAGATGACAGAAGAAAGTTGCCTTTGGTTAAATTTACTCTCTTCTGAACAACTGATTGCCCCACGTAGGCCTAACTGTCGGAGCAGGGGCACAACACCGGAAAGAACGAAGGCACTGGCATGAAAGAGAGAGCGACAAAGAGATTGTATTATAATAAAGTTGTGTTGTGTTTCAAAGTCACAGGGGGTGAAGAGGATGCATTACATCAAAGCCTCCTTCCGTCCGCCACAGACGTTAGCTAAGCGAGACATCATGCTGGAATACAAAAACAGGGGGTGGTGGGGTTTTGGGAGGTGGTGCAGGGTGTTGGAGGTGTTGGAGGCTGTTGGGGGCTGGGGGGGGGTGTATTAGTCAGACGCTACTCCTGTTAGATCTCCGAGTGTACTGAAGTGTTACTATAAATACAAGCCGTCTGAACTACGCACAGACACACGCACACACATAGGATAGATAACGTTCAACTCAGTAGGCCACGCCTGTGGGCCAGAGGAAGAGGAAGGGAGTGGAAGAGAGAGAGAGACTGTAGAAGAAGGGAGTGAACTTCCATTCATGACCCAGCACTATACTATACTATACACTATACTACTACTACACTACTATAGCTGCTGAGGTAGGTAAGTATGCCCTCCTTTCACATTTCTGCCAGGGCTGACATGAAGCCCGGTCAGCATCAAGTATCAACTGTCAAATAATTTATTAAGGAGACACAAGCTGCAGCACATATTCAAAATAGACTCCCGTTAAAAATGTCATTAGATATGAATGCACGTGTCCTTCAGTCTTGTGATAAGCGTCATATTATTGAGTTAGTGGCTCGGTTATTAGTGTGTTGTTGACTGTGCGTGACCTAATACCAAACACATGAGCTTACTTTGGTGTCCAAAAAGATCTTTGCTGACGTTTTCAACTCCAAACCCCTTTAATTTGGGGGCACAGTGTCAATGCTTTGGCAGGTTAGGACGCAGAGTATTAGATTAGATTAATTTTAGGACAGAGAGTTAATGAACCAACTTTAACCTATTAAAACAGATGTTATAGTTAGTCTATGAAGCAAGCAAGTGAGTGCTAATAATAGTTATAGGCCCACTAATAAGCACACTACACTACCGTACACTTCATTGGAACTGAAATGACCATACTCAGATTCTGATCCACATTTTGGACTATATGATAGTTAAAATCAAACAAGGGTTGCTGGTTGAATGATCAGTTGTGTTTCTGTAACCCGAGTACTAAAGAGAAAGGTGAACACCACCTTTCCACTGGACTTCAATGGAAATGATGAATACATTCCCTGAAGCTATGGGAGTTCAAAGCAGAAAGTAAGAAAATAAATCTTAAACATCCAAGACCTGTGGAAAAGTTGGCGTCAAAAACAGAACAGGAAAGTAGTGCTAGCTTGATTGAACTAACTGTAAAGTTACTCACCAACTGTAAAGTTACTCACCACTGTAGTTAGTGCACTAAATGTAATGTTACTCCCTAAATGTAAAGTTAACCACAACTTAAGTTATCATAAATGTACATGTTTACTCACTAAATGTAAAGTTACTCACAACTGTAGTGTACTCACTTAAATGTAAAGTTTTACTCACAACTGTAGTTCACCAACTGTAATGTACTCACTAATCTGTTAATGTTACTCACTAAATGTAAAGTTACCTCACTAACTGTAATGTTACTCACTAATGTAAAGTTACTCACTAAATGTAATGTACTCACTTAAATTGTAATCGTTACTGCGCACTAAATGTAAAAGTTTACTTCCACTAGCTGTAATGTTACTCACTAAAATGTAATGTACTCACTAAATGTAAATGTTTACTCAGCCAACTGTAATGTTACTCAACTAACGTGTAAAGTACTCACTAAATGTAAAGTTACTCACTACTGTAATGTTACTCACCAAGACTCACTAAACTGTAAATGTTACTCAACTAAACTGTAATGTTTACTCACCAAATTAAAGTTACTCACTACGGGAATGTTTCTCACCATACGCCAGTAACTGTAATGTTACTCACTAACTGTAATGTTACTCACTAAATGTAAAGTTACTCACTAACTGTAATGTTACTCACTAACTGTAATGTTACTCACCAGTAAAGTCACTAACTGTAATGTTACTCACTAACTGTAATGTTACTCATCAACTGTATTCGACACGCTGTTCGGGTCTTCGGGTTGATGAATGAGAGACCCAGAAGACACGTCAACCCCTCGGGTCACATTTCTACTAACTTACTAATTTATTCAAGACAAGTTATAAAGAAATAAAAAGAAAAGAGGACAGAAAGAAACAAGGAGGCGAAGGAAGCCAGCAGGAGTATAGCGCCGCATCCCAGTGCTGCTGCTTCGTTGCTTTACTTTAACACGAAAACCTCTGAAAAACACCACAAATACAGAAATATCACTTACGCTAGTTGTTCGCCACTTTACCCGCGAAATATCCCATGAATAGTGGGAGGATGACTCCGTTATTTCACTTGTAAAACAGGTTTGAAAACAGACAGTGTGGAGTCGCTTATTCCCGCTGCCGCTGCCTGCTGCTGCTTCGCTGCTGCTCCCACATCCACGATCCACATGGCTGCTGCTGGGATACACACACACCACACGCTCAGACACACACACTCAGACACACGCGTACGCACACAACCACGACACCACACACACCTCAGACACACGCGTACGCACGCACACACACACTCTCTCCTCACACACACACGCCACGCTCTCTCTCTCTCACACACACACACACACACGCACTCTCATCGCACACACACGCAACACACACTCCTCTCACACACACACACGCACTCACACGCACTCTCTCTCTCACACAGGCACTCTCTTCTCTCACACACACACACACACACAACACACACACACACCACACACACACACACACACACGACACACACACACACACACACACACATGGGCGTTTCTAGGGGCCAACAGGGGCCAGCCCCCCGTAACACTGAGCTTGGATCATAGACTGTAAAATATAAGGGCTTGGCTGGACCCCCCCTGTGCCCGCCCCTCCAAATGAAGAGTCTACAGTAGTGATACAATTATTGATTTAATCATCGATATTGATTTTCTTGCCAAGCTATCAGGGAATTTTGTTTTCATTGGTAATTTAATTAAAAGTTTAAACTAACTGGAAGTATGTGCAATACTTTCTCTTACCATTATGATTATTACCCTTTTATAACACTTCAATTATTGTAATTGTTTTTGCTGACTGAATATCTTATCTCAACCTATATTTTATACTTCTCCTAGCACTCTCTCTCTCTCACCACACACACACACGCACTCTCTCGCACACACGAGCGACCACAACACCATCTCACACACACACACACACACACACCCTTCGTCTCACACACACACACACCACCACACGACACCATTGGCTCATTTAAAAGTGAAGTCGATTCAATTCTCAATATTTGCTCACGACTTGCTGTTGTGGGTAAATCAAAGCCATATACAGTACATGTTGCATGGTGGATATTTGTTTCATTTGCTTCTATGGGTTGCGTTGGTAGATAATTAATTCATGACGATCCCTGGTCAGTTTTCACACGTGGCCTAGATACACACTTTGCGTCTGTGGGTAATAAGATCATGGCATCTGCTAAACGTCTTAATGTAAATGTAATGTAAATGTATAGCGTCGTCTGTGAGCGGCACGAGTCAACAGTGACACCTGGCGGTCAGAAACAACATTGCAGCCGTTCTTGGATCGCCTTTCCAGCTCTGCTTGAAAATACACTTTGATTTATTTTTTTATGTATTTTTTTATTTATTTGTTTATTTTTAGTCCTCACATGTAGAGTGTCTGTTACGATTACTAACTATTCTAGGAGTTTTTTGTTCTTTAAAGGTCAAATGAAGGCATTTGGAAAAAAAGAGCAAAAAAGAGGACATATTTATCCCAACAACACCAACCGAGTTGATCTCGGCTTACAGGTACACATCCAGATATCCCTTGTCCCTTGTCACATCTTCTGACTCACGGGACACTGATGGAGTGTTTCCGTGCTACCGTGGCGCCACCTGCTGGTGATGAAGGGATGTATGGTCCCCGGATAGGGGACGTATCAGATATTAAACTGATAAGAACAGATACTACACTTGATCTTAGCCAAAAGGCCGAGAAGCGATACCCACAAACTGTCAGACCTAGAGGCGCCATTCCCAGACATGTCATTGTCAATAACGGTGCACAATAACATGCATCTCCATTAACGGCATTCAAACAACGGTAGCGACGTCTGTCGACGTGGCATATCAAATGTACTTTGCTTTGCTCCACAAAGCGAAATAAAAGCCAACGAAATGATGAATGGATAATACATAGTTTCTGGCCACGTGGTACGCCACAGTCCAATCGGAATCGAGTGATAGCGCGTCTCATATTTACGGTACAACATAGGTGAACGTTGGGTGCGTTTTAAATTGGCTTAAAACACAAACCTTATATCCAACTTTGTTGTGATACTTCCCGGAATGGCTTGTTGTGAGAGAAGTAAACGCATTGAAACAATGAGTGGTGGGCAATCAGAGCTCCTGAGAAAATGCAACTAGTGGTGGGCACTGTCATCCAATCGAGCTCCTGAGACAATGGAACTTGTGGTGGCCACTTTCATCCAATCGAGCTCCTGAGACAACGCAACTAGTGGTGGACACTTTGATCCAATAAAGGGCGGTGGACACTTTATTCAACGTCGGATGATCATTAATGGTTGTAGTTGCTTATATTGACAGGCAGAGGCGGTGCACCGTTCCTGGAGTTACTGCAATACCAGGTCGATGCGTGGAGTGGACGGAGCAAGCCCCTATTCCATCTCCCAGTTGCAAAAATCAATGGAATATATGGTCCCCGGATAGGGCGACGTATCAGATATTAAACTGATAAGAACGGATACTACACTTGAGATTAAGTTGTGTTTTAATTGTGTCTCGGTGATTGACTAGTATCAGAATGTTGTTGTAGCGTTTTAGCCAAGGCGTCGGTGTCATGGTGTGCTCGGCGAAAGATGAGCACCATGATGTAGACTTCTATGTGGGAGAAGGACTCCAGCATGGCGGCCGTGTACAACTCATACTTACCTGGCAGGGGAGATACCATGATCACGAAGGTGGTTCACCCAGGGCGAGGCTCAGCCATTGCACTCCGGTTGTGCTGACCACTGCGAATTCCCCAAATGTGGGAATCTCGACTGCAGAACACACACACACCATTGGCTCATTTAAAAGTGAAGTCGATTCAATTCTCAATATTTGCTCACGACTTGCTGTTGTGGGTAAATCAAAGCCATATACAGTACATGTTGCATGGTGGATATTTGTTTCATTTGCTTCTATGGGTTGGTTGGTAGATAAATTAATTCATAGACCGATCCCTGGATCAGTTTTCACACGTGGCCTAGATACACACTTTGCGTCTGTGGGTAATAAGATCATGGCATCTGCTAAACGTCTTAATGTAAATGTAATGTAAATGTATAGCGTCGTCTGTGAGCGGACACGAGTCAACAGTGACCACCTGGCGGTCAGAAAGCAACATTGCAGCCGTTCTTGGATCGCCTTTCCAGCTCTGCTTGAAATACACTTGATTTATTTTTTAATTTATTTTTTAATTTTATTTTTTAATTTATTTTTAATTTTTAGTCCTCACATGTAGAGTGTCTGTTACGCATTACTAACTATTCTAGGAGTTTTTGTTCTTTAAAGGTCAAATGAAGGCATTTGGGAAAAAAAGAGCAAAAAAGAGGACATATTTATCCCAACAAAACCAACCGAGTTGCATCTCGCTTACAGTACACATCCAGATATCCCTTGTCCGCTTGTCAGCATCTTCTGACTCACGGGACACTGATGGAGTGTTTCCGTGCTACCGTGGCGCCACCTGCTGGTGATGAAGGGATGTTCGGTCTTTGGGTCGGAGATTCGCCCCAAAATGTACAATCAAAAGACATGTGTGACTTTGATTGCATTGATCTGTGGTATTGTAAGGGAACACATAAATAAAAATCATATCTGAAAAACATGAGATGTAAAATGTTTTGTTTTATAATCGAAATGTATTTTCAGGTATCCCATCCACACGATAGAGGCACCTGAGAGAAGCCAGGTAATGGGGAGGGATGTTTGTTAATAATATTTGCAATATCATTATGCATTTCATAGATTGGATTATTTTACGATGTTGCTTGTAAGATAAGATAAGATAAGATAGAACTTCATTAATCCCGAAGGAAATTCTTGTGCCAGGTTGCATAGCAATAGAATAATAAACAATAGAGAAATAAACAGTAGAATAATAAAAATACCCCCCAAAGAATCGCCACCTTATCGTGGTTTGTTGGGAGTTGTGGATGTATTGATCGTGTGGGCCGGTAACTTTCCACTCTGCTGTTTGACCTACGTGACTAGTTAGCTGTTTGACCTACGTGACTAGTTAGCTGTTTGACCTACGTGACTAGTTAGCTTCACTCTTATCTGTTTTCCTCGGGAGGCCTCTGAGACGCACTCGCAGCTGTTGTTGTGGGAACAGGTTGCGTCTTCTGTCTGGACTGGCGGTCCCACGCAAGGGCTCAACGTGAGACCTTGCAGTCCCTGCACCTCTTTGTGTGGCACGGGAGGCCATGATATCCGTGCTTGAAGTTAACTGTTTGTCTGTCTGTTACATCCCCACGTGGGGCCTGGGGTCCCTGGCTGTCTGGGTGTGGGGACGGAAGGGTCTCCATGGACGGCCTTGTTTGTCCCTGCTCCCTGAATGGCTTGTCTTGGAGGCGTTTCTATGTCTGTTGGTGTCTATATGTAAATGCTTCTCTTTCTCCCATGCAAACTGTATATATGCTCTGTGTATGTAAATAAACTTTGAATCATTCCTGGTGATGACTGCCTTGTGTCACATTGATTCCCGAGCTCGCTGCTTTGCTACAGACAATCCAGAACCTGAACCTGAACTCCAGCCACAATAGATGACCGCTCGAAACTGCGCATAACAACTTGGTGTCAGAAGAGGGATACTGGACAGAGGTAAGTTTCAATCTTATTTTTAATAACAATTGTGCTTACTCTCTCCGGTATTCCCAATTAGGATCTAAATGCGCATAAAAATAAATAAAAAATAAACATAAAAATAAATAAGACAAAATACAATAAAATGAAAAAAAAAAATACAATAAAAGAAGAATCCCCGATAGGAGTAGCTATCCTGAATCGGATACCCAGTGTAGCTGGATCTATATTGGAAGCCCGGTCTCTGAGAGACGCGGATGCCCGGTCTGCGGGAGACGCGGATGCCCGGTCTGGGAGACGCGGATGATCGGACTCAGAGGTAACATTCCTGAGCCGCATGCCTGGTTGTAGAGGTTTAATTCCTACAAGGGAAGCCCGGTCTCAGAGAGGCGCGGTGAACAGAAAAATACAAAAATAAACATAAAAATAAATAAGACAAAATACAAAAAAAAACAACAAAAAAAAAAAACCAGACAGATAAAGGCAGAGAAGAATCTCTACCGCTCAGCCACAGGCGTTCAGGGTCAACCAGCGCTGGGGACTCTTATCAAGAGTTCAGGGAAATTCCCCCCTCACCAAACTGAGGAAGAGGGACCCGCCCGGAGAGACCCTGTGTGTGAGCGATAGTCCTTTCACTGCCCGACTGACCCGTTTTAGTACGGTGATACTCGTCAGAAATAGTAGTATTTGGTGGCCTGTTCTGGTGAAGGATTGTCCTGATGGGTTGGAAAATGGGGAAATCAGAAAGCAAAAGTTGTTATAAAATGGCTAAATCCTCCCGAATAACGTCTCTAATTTCACGTCTAAAGTAGCCACTGGCCCGATATATGAGAGGGTGGGAGACCCAAACTGGGGTTTTCCATATCTACGAGAGACGTTCGCTGAGTGGGAGAAATGTAAACTGTTATGGGACAGACAGAAGGCAATAGCAGGTGCCTCAGATAGAGCTCAAGGTTGAAATAGACAACAGCAAGTCTGTCCATGATCCAAGCAAGCGAAACCCAGAACTACTGTACATAGGACCATGAAAGTGCAATCATGGCATTATTTTAAAACCCGCGAGGATACGGAAGAGGAAAGGAAAAAAACAAACCTAACTAATATATTTCAAGAGAGTTGTTGGCAGTGTGTGTGTGTGAGTGGTAGAGAGAAAAAGAAAAAGGGCCATTGGTTGTTTCTCCTCTCTATGAAAGTCCAGACGTGGTGGTATTTTTGTTTGGGTGCCCCCGTGACCCTGGGAGCTGTGTTGTCTGGGGCATTAGCCCCTGGTAGGGTCTCCCAAGGCAAAGTGGTCCCAGGGGAGGGGCCAGACTAAGAGCGATTGAAAGACCCCATGAAGAGACTCCCAGAAAGATCAGTCACCTCGCCCGGACAAGGGAAACCGGGGCACCCTTCTGGAGCCAGACCTGGGAGGGGAGCTCGTCGGCGAGCGTCTGGTGGCCGGGCCTGCATCCACGGGGCCCGGCCGGACCAAGCCCGAAAAGACAATGTGGAGTCACCTCCCTGTGGACTCACCACCTGCAGGGAGAGCCATTGGGGTCGGGTGCATTGTATACCGGGCGGTAGGCAAAAGCGGGGTCCTGGGCGTGCGGATCCCCGGCATCGCCAACTGGTTCTAGGGACGTGGAACGTCACCTCACTGGCGGGGAAGGAGCCTGAGCTGGTGCGGGAGGTGGAGCGGTACCAACTAGATATGGTTGGGCTCACCTCCACGCACAGCACTGGGTCTGGAACCAAACTCCTGGAGAGGGGCTGGACCCTCTACTTTTCCGGAGTTGCCCAGGGTGTGAGGCGCCAGGCGGGTGTGGGGATACTCACAAGTCCCCGGCTGAGTGCCGCTGTGTTGGAGTTCTCTCCGGTGAACGAGAGGGTTGCCTCCATGCGACTGCAAGTCACTGGGGGGAAGGTTCTGACTGTTGTGTGTGCCTACACACCAAACAGCAGCTCAGAGTATTCGGTCTTCTTGGAGTCCTTGGGTGGCATCCTGGAAAGGGTTCCATCTGGGGACTCCATAGTTCTACTGGGGGACTTCAACGCACACGTGGGCAATGATGGAGAAACCTGGAGGGGAGTGATTGGGATGAACGGCCTGCCCGATCTGAACCAGAGTGGTGTTTTGTTGTTGGACTTCTGTGCTAGTCATGGACTGGCCATAACAAACACCATGTTCGAACATAGGGTGGTCCACAAGTGTACCTGGTACCGGACCACCTTAGGCCAAAGGTCGCTGATCGACTTTGTAATCGTATCAGCAGATCTGCGGCCGCATGTTTTGGAAACTCGGGTGAAGAGAGGAGCAGAGCTGTCAAATGATCACCACCTGGTGGTGAGTTGGATCAGATGGCGCGGGAGGCTGCCAGACAGACCTGGTAAACCCAAACGTGTAGTGAGGGTGAACTGGGAACGTCTGGTGGAAACCCCTGTCCGTAAGGTCTTTAACTCCCACCTCTGGAAGAACTTCTCGTGCATCCCGGGGGAGGGTGGGGACATGGAACCTGAGTGGGCCATGTTCAGAGCCTACATTGTAGAGGCTGCATCTCAGGGCTGTGGTAAAAAGGCTGTCAGTGCCTGTCGTGGCGGCAACCCAAGAACCCGTTGGTGGACACCAGCGGTGAAGGAAGACGTCAGGCTGAAGAAGGAGGCCTTTCGGGCCTTGAAGAAAGGTTATGACCGTGTCCCTCGGGGAATCCTGTGGGGGGTACTACGGGAGAATGGGGTACGTTGGTACGTGCCATTCCATTGGTACGTGCCATTCGGTCCTTGTACGAACAAAGTGCGAGCTGCATCCGTATTCTCGGCACAAAGTCAAGCACGTTCTCAGTGGGTGTTGGACTCCGCCAAGGTTGTCCCTTGTCACCAATTCTGTTCGTGATCTTCATGGACAGAATCTCAAGGCGCAGCTGAGGTGAGGAGAGTGTCTGGTTTGGGGACCTCAGAATTGCATCTCTGCTCTTTGCAGATGATGTGGTTCTGTTGGCTACATCAGACCGTAACCTCCAGCATGCACTGGGGCGGTTTGCAGCCGAGTGTGAAGCGGTCGGGATGAGAGTCAGCACCTCCAAGTCTGAGGCCATGGTTCTCTGCCGGAAAACGGTGGAGTGTTCCCTCCGGGTTGGGAATGAGTTGCTGCCTCAAGCGAAGGAGTTCAAGTATCTCGGGGTCTTGTTCACGAGTGAGGGCAAAATGGAGCGGGAGATGGACAGACGGATCGGTGCAGCGTCTGCAGTGATGCGGGCGCTGTACCGGTCCGTTGTGGTGAAGAGGGAGCTGAGCCGGAAGGCGAAGCTCTCGAATTACAGGTCCATCTACGTTCCACCCTTCACCTATGGTCACAAGCTTTGGGTAGTGACCGAAAGAATGAGATCGCGGATACAAGCGGCCGAAATGAGTTTCCTCCGCAGGGTGGCTGGGCTCAGCCTTAGAGATAGGGTGAGGAGCTCAGACATCCGGAGGGAGCTCGGAGTAGAGCCGCAGCTCCTCCGCATCGAAAGGAGTCAGCTGAGGTGGTTCGGGCATCTGATTAGGATGCCCCCCGCCACACTAGAGAGTGTGGCGGGGGAGAAGGAAGCCTGGAGGGCCCTGCTTAGCCTGCGACCCAGCCCGGATAAGTGGACGAAAATGGATGGATGGATAATAAAAATAACAGATTTACACATTTTCAGTAAGTCTAAGTCCTAGGAGAAGTATAAAAATATAGGTGAGATAAGATATTCAGTCAGCAAAAACAATTTGGCAATAATTGAAGTGTAATAAAAGGGTAGTAATAATAATATGAAAGGTAATGCAGCATGGTGATATTGCAAGGATAATATTGAGGAGAAGAAGTATTGCGTGTAAAATACGTCAATATAATCGTAATTCTTACATTCAAACATAGCTGTTGCCTACGAAGCACATACAACTGAACTGTAGATGGCGACATTGTCCCACAATCTTCAAAGCGCCCAGGTGACAAGCGCTACTTTGGAACACTCGGGAAGTTTCGATGCACGCATGCGCATTCGTTTCATTCCGCGACTTGGCAATCTGTCCGTGTGTGTGTGTGTACGTGTGTGTGTGTACGGCGAATCCCTGCCGCCGATCGCATGGATTTGATTGCAGACTCGACCGTCTTCGCTGGTTTTTCTGAGCCCGTGTGTCATGGGAGGGATGGGAGGTGATGATTCCGTAATCTAAGGTTAGTGTCCTATTATTGGGTGACATGATGTGTCGTTTATTTAACCTAAAGCATTATAGCCTATATATCTATATTTCACACACACACACACACACACACACGCTCCCTTGACTTGATCAAGTTTCATATATATATATATAGACTATATACAATCATACATATGGTTGTATGATTGTATAGAGCGGTGCAATTGCTTCTTTCACGACTCTATAAAGGTTTAAATGTAATCAACCGTACATATGATCGTGACTGACAGTATAAGACAGTTTAAGTGCGTGAATCAATTCATCTGAATTGTACACCGAGAAATCACTGCATGTTCTGACCACGTCATAGGGCTTTGTCATCAAGACAAACAAGTTTCTTCAGCACCCCTGGGGGCAGTCTCTCTCAATTTCAATTCAATTCAACAAAGCATGATTGGCATGAACGTTATCACAACATTATTGCCAAAGCCACATCCAGTATGTACAAACATGAAATGAATGAAAAGTAAGTAATAATAATAATAACAATAATCACAATGACATCACAAAATAAGACAGATCTAATAATAATACAATTCACACACACCACGCTGCTGCAGGTCAGCACACACACACACACACACACACACACACACACTCTCTCTGTGCTGTCTCTCTGTCTGTGTCTATGTCTCTGTCTCTGTCTCTCTCTGTCTCTGTCTTTGGCTTCTGAGTTGAGTTTTACATTGTAAAAACCTTGTTATTGTAGCTCTAGAGCTGTCCTTTCTTAAGCATTAATTAATGGTGTGGATAATTACTGTGGAGACTAAGTTAAAATCTACTTTTTCCAATGTACCCAGGCTGAACCTATGTTGTATCTGAATTCAACAATATTAAATGACCCCGAGTTTCTCTCTCTGTGTCCAACATACTGTATGAACGCAGTGTGTAACTGGGGTTGGCCTACACACACACACACACACACACACACACACGCAGGCGGATGAAAGCCTGCTGTTCAAGTTTGTTAGAAAAACCAGAACTGTTTAACACACCATGTACCCTCACCCCGCCGCGTGTGTCACGGCATTTACGACCACGCGCACGCACACCCGCGCACACAGACACACACGCACTCCCATGTTTCCATGACAAACAGCAGGGGGGTTTTGAAGCACATGGTTTTAGTCACCGCTCGACCTGAAAAGAGAGGGAATGAAAGAGATAGAGAAAGAAAGAAGAGGAAATGAGACATGGCCTAATGAGGGAAGAGAGGATAAAAAGAGGGAGAGATGACAGCAACGCAGGAAGGAGATGTGTGTTTTTCTCATATTACACTGTTTATTTAGCACTAAAGTTATTAATAAAATTAGAAAATACTGAGTACTTTTGCTTTCATTGCTACATATACATATGCTATGTAGTGATCAATATCGTTATCAAGATTTTAAATAAAATGACCTATATTGGGATAGAAGATTTGGGCTGTATAGCCCAGCTCTATCTGACCCTTCATTAAATGTAGTTAAATGTTACCACTTTAAATGTGGTAATACTTACCATTACTAATTGTTATTAACCTGTTCATAGACTTACATAAACTATGAGTAAAACTTCTGGAACTAACTTGACGTGTTGGACCTGCTGGGCTGAGTTTGTAGTATTTGTTGTTGTTGTTGTTGTTGTTGTTGTTATTTAGTTGGGTGTCAGCGTGGTCTGGTTGGGACCACCTGTGGTTCCGATGCCACTGGCAATACCGGTGTAGAATATCACGTGTGTGTGTGTTTGTGTGTGTGTGTGAGAGAGGAGCTCCTTTTTAACAGTTTTCTGATGACATTTTACTGGGGTGTGTGTATGTGTGTGTGTGTGTTTGTGCGTGTATGTGTGTGTGTTTGTTTTTCCCATAGTTGTGTGTGTGTGTGTGTGCATGTGTGTGTGTGTGTGTGTGTGCATGCATGTGTGTGTGTGAGATGGCAGAGTGTGTGGTGTTTCTTTATGTGCATCTGGAAGGTGTGTGTGTGTGTGTGCGTGCGTGTGTGTGTGTCTGTTTGTCTCTATATGTTTGTGTGTGTGTGAAATGGCAGAATGTGTGGTGTTCACACACAACACATTTTTCCTGTAAAACACAACTTGACTTCTGCTAAGCTGAAGTCAAGATTCTAAGTATGTGGGACATATTGCAAGTTCAAAAAATTCTAAAATGTGTGTGTGTCTGTGTGTGCATGCATGTTTTGTCTACAGTTGTGTGAGTGTGTGTGTGTGTGATGGCGGACCTTCCATCTGGACTGTTGGAGGCGTGTGTGGTGGTCGGAGCCTCAAGTGATAAGCTTCGTGAGATATATCAGGTAAACACACACACGCACGCACACATACACATTTAATATGTAACTAGCTAGCTAGCTAGGCCATGGAGACTTTGGCTCAGGATAAGATATATATGTGTAAAATTGTACATGTGAAACTGTGCATTATTAGTGAAAATGTTTCTTTATGTTGTCGAGCAACTAAACTATCATCTTTGATAATATATCAGCTTCACCAGCACGGTAATTCCAAAGAGCTCCCCCTGCTGGAAGCCGAGGTACTGCAGGTCCATGCCCCGCCCTTTGTTTCCAAGGAGACCAACTCCAGCCAGGAGATTGGTCCAGCTTTCAGTCGCGTCCAGAGGAGGAGGAGCTTCATTAAAAAGGTAAAAGATGTATTTTGTTCGACTGACTGACGACATTACTTGTTTTATGTCGAAATTTTCTCAAATTTGTGTTCGAAAATATCTCAAACTACCGGTATATATAAAGCTTTTATTGATTGTTTTGTAGCTAGACCTGATCTCGAACTTTTCTCTCAAATGCAGAAAAAACGAGATCGTCCTGTGGAGGCGTCGGTTAACGGAGAATCGGCCAATCGCGCCGAAACATCGTCCACCACAGAGGACATCAGCGTTCCGAAGGACCTCGACCTCATCGCCCTGCCTCAGCTCTGTTTCCCTGGTAACACTTCCTGCTTTCTCTCACAACCCGACCCTAACCGGTACATACTGGATTATTTTGGCATGACCCTACATAACTCCATGTACTGTTTCTGCTCTGGTTGCCATTTCCTTGTCTATTTTCAGGTGGTCTCCAGTTAGCCAATGAGCAAAAAGATGACTCGTATCACTTCCTGGTCTTCACTGACGTGTTTGGGAATCGAACGCACGGCGTAGTCGTCCAACATCACAGATCTGTACAGGTACGTTAACACAAACACCGTAAAGACTGCCGATGGCACGGTATATAGCTAGGTGGAAAACAAAAATGTTACTTCAGTCTGGGATGAATAAAGCACCTCTTATCCGATCTCATCCTGACTCCCTGCTAACATTGAGTTTTGCAGGTGCACCATGACAGCAGTTCCCAGAATGGCCACCGGAGGAACTCCCCTCGCCTCTATGCTCCGTTCGCGATCTGCATCATCTCCAAGTTCCCGTACTACAACGCGCTGAGAGACTGCCTGTCCTGGTAAATACACACACACACACACACACACACACCAATGAAGAAGACAGGGAAACATGAGATTGTTCATTCAGTTCAGAGGCACTGGTATGATAGCTTTGCCAATTGCTAATTTACTAATATCCTCAATATTGAACATGTTTAATAATACACTTCTATTCATTTTTTCATTCATCTTCTCTTGTATCTGTATTAATCTCTCTGTATTTGTACATATTCATATTAGTAATAATATTGTGTATATGCATCTCCATCCTACCCATGTGTATCTATATGCACCTCTGTGTGTATTTTATATTCATTTTAATATTGTGCATTATGTATCCCCCTGTTTGTATCTGTATTCATCTCTCTGTATTTGTATTTTATATGAATATGAATATTGTGTGTTTGTAGTCTCCTGGTCCAGTTGCGGCTGGGCAGGCAGTCAGAGTTTGAGGAGGCGGTGAAGGAGTTGTCTGCCAAGCTGTCCCTGGTCCCCCTGCCTCCCCCTGGACAGCTGCACGTGGTCAGACCCCATCAATACACCTCCTCCTGTCTCTCCTCCTCCTTCTCATTTCTCTCCTCCTCCTTTCTCTGTCTCTCCTCCTCCTGTCCCTCCTTCTCCTCTTCCTTCTCCTTCTATCTCTCCTCCTCCTGTCTCTCCATCACTTCCTCAACCTCTCCTCTGCTGTCTTCCTCTTAAGGAAGTATTGGTTTGTAATAGTGTGTGTGTGTGTGTGTGTGTGTGTGTGTGTGTGTGTGTGTGTGTGTGTGTGTGTGTGTGTGTGTGTGTGTGTGTGTGTGTGTGTGTGTGTGTGTGTGTGTGTGTGTGTGTGTGTGTGTGTGTGTGTGAGTGTGTAGTCTTTCAGCCTGCGGCCGCTCCAGATCATGCTGCCGTCCCGGGAGGCGAAGGACCGACCGGTGATCGACATCAACCTCCACCTGCCTCTCCTCTGCTTCACACACACCACACTGCTGCAGGTCAGCACACACACACACTCACTCTCTCTCTCTCTCTCTCTCTCTCTCATGCACCTATGCATGCATCACAATGTATAGCTGCTTAATTGGTCGTATAATAACAATAATGAATGGGTTTTATGGATTCATGCATTACAATAAACACAGTGGCAAGCGATATTCATAAGCCTGTTTTACAACCCCCCATCCCTCCACCCCCATCACCTCCACCCTCCACCCTCCATCCCTCCACCCTCCACCCCCATCACCTCCACCCTCCACCCTCCAACCCTCCACCCTCCAACCCGCCACCGTCCATCACCTCCACCCTCCAACCCTCCACCCTCCACCCTTCAACTCTCCACCCTCCACCCTCCAACTCTCCACCCTCCACCTCCAGGTCCTGTCCTGCCTCCTCCAAGAGGAGAGGGTGGTTCTGTTCTCCTCCGACTGGGCCAGACTCACCCTGGTAGCAGAGAGCCTACTGCTGTACTTGCAGGTATACACACGCACACACACACACACACACACACACACACACACACACACACACACACACACACACACACAGAGGACACACACACACACACACATACACACACACACACACACACACACACACACACACACACACACACACACACACACACACACACACACACACACACACACACACACACACACACACACACACACACACACACACACAAAAACACACACACACACACACAAACGACACACACACGCACACACAGGACACACACACACAGGACACACACACAGGACACACACGACACACACACACACACACACACACGACACACACAGGACACACACACACACACACACACGACACACGACACACACACACACACAGGACACACACACACACGACACACACACACACACACACACACACACACAAGATACCCCACTGAATCAGAATCAGCTTTGTTGCCTCATCACATTCCAAACAAGGAATGTGCTTTTGTGAAATAGGTGCATACCATTGAACAGAGAGTATTAGTATAGAAATTCTAAAAATGTCTACAAATTCAAAAAACAACAAATAATATTCAGATAAATTTACATTTACATTTAGGGCATTTGGCAGACGCTTTTATCCAAAGCGACTTACAAAGAGTACATTTGTTGAAGGAGAGGCAGCAATATATCACTGTGGTACCTGAAGATAAGAATAGAGCTGTTTTCGAGCATTCATATTTACGAGACGAATAGAACGAGTTTCATAATTGCTAAGTTGCCTGCATAAGTAGCTGGGCAGGCGTGCAATTCTAAGCATGCTACAACATCTGAGAACGAACAACAATGCTAAGTGCCATTAATAAGTGTTAAGACGTATAAACACGCAGGTTAGTGCTGGGGGGGTTATGTAGAGTCCAGGTGAACTCTGAACAGGTGGGTCTTGAGTCTCTTGTGGAAGCTGGCGAGCGACTCGGCCGTCCTGACATGAGCCGGGAGCTCATTCCACCACTGCGGAGCCAGAACCGTGAAGAGTTGGGACTTGGAAGAGCGATGTTTGGCTGTTTTTAGTGAAGGCGGTACCAGTCGTTTGGCAGAAGTTGCCGAGCGGAGTGCTCAGGCTGGGGCATAGGGTCGGACTAATTTTTTGAGGTAGGTAGGGGCGGTTCCGTTGACAGCCATGAAAGTCAGTACCAGTGTCTTGAATCGAACGCGAGCGATTACCGGGAGCCAGTGGAGGTTGCGGAAGAGGGGGGTTACATGGGAGAATTTAGGTAGGTTGAACACAAGGCGTGCTGCTGCGTTCTGGATGCGTTTAGATAAATGAATATTCTTTCATCTGGACTGTGAACAGTTTTCAATTCACTGCATATGCTGTGTCACTCGTATGTGACAAATAAAGTTCTTGAATCTTGAATCTAACATCAAACCACCGCACCACGATTGAACTTCTCTCATGGTTGTTGTTAGTTGTGAGGTGTAACTGTACCGTATCCAACTTGTTGTTCCCCCCAGCCTCTGTCCTGGCAGCAGCCCTACGTGCCCGTCCTGGCCAGGGGCATGCTGGACTTCCTCATGGCACCCACCGCCTTCCTCATGGGCTGCCACGTCAGCCATTTTGAAGAGGTCGCTGCAGTGAGTATTTTCTTACTTCTTTTTTTTCCTTCTTCTCTTTTTTAAATTGTAGTTTTGGTGAACTGAATTATTGATTATGATCGACACATCCTCATTGCAATATAGATAATAGTTTGGTGGCTCTGTGTGTGTCTGTGTGTGTGTGTGCGCGTGTGTCTGTGTGTGTGTGTGTGTGTAGGAGACAGAGGACCTGATCCTGGTGAATATCGACGACGGCAGCATCCAGTCCTCGTGGGCAGAGCAAATAGACCTGCCCTGCATCCCCCTGGCTGCTGCAGACTGCTTTGTGTCGAGGTAACACACACACACACACACACACACACACACACACACACACACACACACACACACACACACACACACACACACACACACACACACACACACACACACACCCATCACAAATACATCACCATTTTCTCTGCAATATTTCCATAATGTATATACATAATATTTTGACACATAAAATAAAATAAGATAAGAGAAATTACGAAAATGAATTCTCATGTGTGCCAGTTTCTAACTTCCTGTGTGCTTCCATTAGGGGTGTAACAAATAACCGATTCGAATCGGAAAATCGGTTTTGATTTAAAAGATGCGAGTGCATCGGTACACGGACCCCTGGATCGGTCTAAACGTAGCATCAGAAAGTTATGAATCGGTTTTATGTTGTTGCTGTGCTGCTGAATCCTCCGTCTGCTCAGTGTCTGCAGCGCTCTCTCTCTCTCTCTCTCACACACACACACACACATGCACACACACACACACATATTAAACTCTCGCGAGACTTGTCATAGTAATGTTAGATAGCGCTCTGTTTGCAAGCTTGTTCCATTGCAAAACAACACTTTAAAAGACTGATATTCTATAAGAGTGCTTACAGTTTGACACTTTGTTGTGTTCTGTTTTTGCACAAGAGATGTCTTGAAATTGTTATAATTTTCTACCTCAGTAGTTCATTGTTCCTGATCTGAGCCTACACAGACCTCTCCACAACTTTGGCTCTAATTTGTGCCAACAGTGTAATTGAATAGTTAGTTTTATTGTCAGAGGGGCTTTGTAAAGTTCTTAAAATGCAATATGTTACATTAATAAACATGACTCTGAATTCACATGTCAAAAGTGACAAAATACTTGTTCCCTGGTCTTTGAGAAATCTATTTGAAGGTAAGCAATGCCACATTTATAGTATTGACTTATGTTAATTCATAATGTAAAATGATTGTCTACTTTAAACAAGGAACTCTATCAGATTGTATCATATCCCATCAAATCATATTGAATCGTATCGAATCCTACTGAATGGAATCGAACCGAATTGTTCCATTTTAAAAATGTATCGTCCCTGAATCGTATCGTGCCTCATGTATCTAGATACGTATCGGATCGTCTTTTTTGGAGAGATGCACACCCCTAGCTTCCATGTATTTCTGTGTGTATGTGTGCTTATGCACAGGGTGGAGAGTCTCCAGCTGCACTACGACCTGGAGCTGTGCCACTCGGGTGCGGGCACCGATACCAACGAGAGGCGGGCGCAGCGGCGGGACTGGCAACACCACCTCAACACCCAGATCCAGAACATCGCCCTGGAGCTGGTCGTCAACATCTTCAGGTGGGTGCGTGGGTGAGAGTGTGAGAGTGTGTAAGAGTGTGTGTGAGAGTATAAGAGTGTAAGAATGTAAGAGTGTAAGAGTGTGTGAGAGTGTGTGAGAGTGTGATATTTGTTGTGCAGCAGGTGAGTCTCAGTGTCAGATTGTGTCAGAGTGTGTAAGAGTGTGTAAGAGTGTTAAAAGTGTGTGAGAGAGTGTTAGAGAGTGAGAGAGAGTGAGAGAGAGTGTGAGAGAGTGTGAAAGAGTATGAGAGTGTGTGAGTGTGAGAGAGAGTGTGAGTGAGACTGAGAGTGTGAGTGAGAGTGAGACTGAGAGTGAGACTGAGAGTGTGTGAGATTTGTTGTGCAGCAAGTACACACAACAAGACAAGACACCATGCAGTCAAAATGTGTACATAAATACAAGAGCCCTTGTCATGATCATCCTCATCCTCATCCTCCTTATCAGAGATGGTTAACACTCTCTCACACTCACGCTCTGTGATGCTGTGTGTGTGTGTGTGTGTGTGTGTGTGTGTGTGTGTGTGTGTGTGTGTGTGTGTGTGTGTGTGTGTGTGTGTGTGTGTGTGTGTGTGTGTGTGTGTGTGTGTGTGTGTGTGTGTGTGTGTGTGTGTGTGTGTGTGTGTGTGTGTGTCCAGGGAGGTCCAGGACTACCTCAACTATGAACACAGGGTGTTCAACAGCGAGGAGTTCCTGAGGACCAGGGAGCTTTCAGACCAGACCTTCTACAAGACGGTACTTACATACGCTCCCCCCCCCCCACCACCGACACTCTCACACACACTCACTGTCCTCTTGACGTAGTTGTGTGTGTGTGTGTGTGTGTGTGTGTGGGGGGGGCAGGTATTGGACACCCATATCTTCCACTCCTTCCTGAGGGACCGACTGAACAGGAAGCTGGACGCCTACAGCCGCATGGAGCTCAACACACGCAACAGCGCGCCCAGGTGTGATGTCATCACTAAGGGACGGCATTGTTGGATCCCTATCAGCCACTTTAAAGACTCCCCATGAGCCTCTTTAAATTCTCCCGATCAGCCTCTTGAAAGACTCCCTATCAGCATCTTTCAAGACTCCCTATCAGCTTCTTTAAAGACTCCCTATGCAAAAGTGAACATGAAAACTAACACCCTCCCCTCTCATCCTCCACCCCCACCACCACCAGGAACCGAGCCCTGACGGAGTCCCCGCGGCGGCCGCCCATGTCCGAGCTGTCCCGGCGGGGGTACAGCGGCCCCGAGCAGCGGCTGAGCCGGAGGCTGGGGGCCAGCCTGCCCAACCTGGACCAATCCCCCGCCGACGGCCACGCCGCCATCCACACCGGCAGGCTGGCCTCACTCCGGAAGATCTCCCCAGACGCTGGTGAGGAGGGGGGGCAGATGGAGGGGGTCATGGGGGGGTGGGAGGGGGGAACGGGGAAGGGGACTGAGTGTGGATGGAGGGATAGAGTAATGGATGGGTGAAGAGAGGGATGGATGAAAGGGTGGAGAGATGACAAAACAACAAATATTCGATTAGATTAATTATTAGATTTTTATAGATTTATAGCCATAAAAAGAGACAAAAATACTTAAAATACTTAAAAGTAAAATACTTAAAATTGTAACATTTTAAATACTTAAAATTGTACTTCTAATACTTAAAATGTAAACATTTTAAGTATTTAAAATTGCTCCTTAGCCAGATAGCCCGTAATGCACTCCTAAAAGATAGAAGTATACATTTCAAAGTAGCTGTCTGCTTTCCGTAGAAAATGGTCTTTGTGGGACCCAATTAAAACTCTTCGTTTAGCTCCATGACTTGGCAATATGTGAAGGAGCCAGGATAACAGGTGGGCAGTGGGGGGGTGGTCTTCTCCAGGGCCCCGAGGAAGGGTTGTTGGCCCCTGGGTGCTCTCAGAAACGTTGCCGGCCTGGTCTGGATCAGATCACGTCTCTTCCACATTCCTGGGTTTTCGTCTTCCGTCATGGAAACCATCCGATGATTCGGTGGATCGTATTTATCTGTTTTTGGGGTCAAACTTGGCAGACTCGGGCCCATCTCTGATAGGTCAGCACATGGCTCGCCCTGACTTGTTGCCGTGGTGATCAAGCACACAAACAAAATGACAAGAATGTGCAGACGGATAAAGAGATAGTCTGGGAAAGAAATGGAAGGAGATAAAATATCACCTGTGCCATGACTGTCTGGACTGCCTGCTTCCTCATACACAGTCACCTTCTAAACGAATGCATTTGCAGCTAATTTTGCGTGCAGGATAGTGTACGGTTGTGGGTTCGATTTCCAATGTCCAAAGCCTAACCTGTAGGAATCTTTCAGCTAGATTACACCTACCTGCTCCTTAATTATGTTAATGTACTGTATACAAATTCACTTTTTACAAGTTGCTTTGTTAAAAGTGGCTGTTAAATCGCTACATAGGATAGAAAACTGAGGATTTAATAGCAGAGTCAGTAGGGCCCATACAAATTACCCTTGGTGTACTAACCTGACACGCCAGATAGTTTGTTTCACACAACAATCTGGTAAGTCTTCATTGGAAACCGTTTGGAAAAGGGCTGGCACTTTCAAAGAAAGTCATTGTTGTTTCCAAACAAACACCTCAGCCAGCTGCCAGTAGGACTGAGCGCTGATTGAGCCAAACCGCCGGTGGTTCGGACACAAACGGATAGCTTGAAGTCTGGCCAGACTTAAGAGAAAAACAGAATGGGAACTAGTGAGATTGGAATAGTCTCATGAGAGAGTACTGTATACAATATATCTGACTTGACCATGTGTGTTTGTTCCCCAGGCCTGAAGTACCATCAGAAGGCGGTGAAGGTTTTCCGGCTTCCAGAGTTCCCCCCTCCCCTGGCCTACCACTACGTCCAGAACTACTACTCTGACATGGTCGTTTCCCTGGGGAAGGCCATTGGCGCGACACAGCCTGACGACTCCTCCCTGCTGGCCAGGTACTGGGACAGATGGTCTGCCTGTCTGTCTGTCTGTCTGTCTCTGTGTCTATCTCTCTGTCACCGTGTCTGCCTGCCTGTCTCTGTTTCTGTCTGTCTGTCTCTCTATGTCTGTCTCTCAGTCTGTGTGTCTGTCTGTCTGCCTCTGTGTCTGTTTGTCTGTCTTGGTGTCTGTCTGCCTGTCTCTGTCCGTCTCTCTGTCTGTCTGTTAGGGATGTCGCAAATCACGAAGTTTCACCAAAATCGGCCAAACTATAACCCCCCTCCCCCCCCCACCCCTTCCTCCAGGTACCACTACCTGCGGGGCCTGGTCAACACGGTCTCCAACAAGCGCCTGGACGCCTTGGAGGACTTCCAGAGTCTCTACAAGACGGACGCGGAGATCTTCCCCCCGCAGATGGTCAAGTCCCTGGTGGACTCCCTGCCTGAGAGCGAACGGTCCCAGGTAAAGGGGCTTACCGCTGGGAGGAGTCGAAGAGCTAGGGTGGGAGGAGAGTGGGAGGAGTCTAGGAGCTAGGGTGGGAGGAGTCTAGGAGATAGGGTGAGAGGAGTCTAGGAGATAGAGTGGGAGGATGCATGTAAAAACTAAGGTGATAAAGCTGATTCTGAAAATAAACAATATAAACGGTACCAAACTGTTGTTGCCATGGCGGAAGGCGGAGCGGCGTCCGGAGCTGAAGCGCTTCATCAGCCGCATCAAGCGCGAGCAGGAGCGGGAGCGGTCGCGCCACAGCAACCGCGAGGACGAGGGCGCCATAAAGCGCTTCCACCTGCCGAAAAAGCACATGCAGCTGGAGGAGTTTGTGAAGTGCGTGCAGGAGTCGGGCATGGTGAAGGACCAGGGCACCATCCACCGGCTGTTCGACGCCCTCACCGTGGGTAGGTCTGGTTCGAGAGAGGAGTGGAGAGAATGAGAGAGAGAGAGAGAGAGAGATATAAAAGGGGGAGGGAAGGGAGACAGATGGATAGATGAAGGGTGTGTGTGTGTGTGTGTGTGTGTGTGTGTGTGTGGGAGAGTTTACACTACACATATGCGTCTGTCAGTGTGTTTTCTCTCATATAAATGCATGAATATTAAAAGATATGTCTAATTTAACTTCATAATATCACATATAATGCAAGGATTTCCATATGCATGGTAAAATCTGCACTATGTACTAGGGGTTGCAAGACTTCTGATTTTTTCAAGTCGACTTTTCTATCAATAAAGTTGACGTAACGTTGACGCGTCATTGATGACGTCATCACATACACACGCACGCTAAAAACACAGAGACAGAATGGGCTGTCCTCTGCGCAAACAGCCGCTCGAAATCGCTTAATTTTCCCCCCACCGGCCACCGCATTTGCGGCAAGTCCCGCCAAATATCTTAAAGTGTGAAATCACGTGGTCAATGACGCGTCGATGTCTCCCGGTAGGCGTTGACTTGTGGTAGTGATGTCGACGCGTCGATAAGTCGACTTTTCTGTGCAAGCCCTACTATGTACAAAGTGTGTGTCTGGAGTGTGTCTAGAGCTGCACGCTATAGAGCTGCATGCTACAGAGCTACATGCTACAGAGCTGCATGTGACAGAGCTACATGCTACAGAGCTACATGCTACAGACCTACATGCTACAGAGCTGCATGCCACAGAGCTGCATGCCACAGAGCTGCATGCCACAGAGCTGCACGCTACAGAGCTACATGCTACAGAGCTGCACGCTACAGAGCTACATGCCACAGAGCAGCGCCTCATGTGTAGCATAAGGAATGGACGCATGGCAACACGCACGCTAACTTAAGCACACATTCCTCTGGTTACTGGTTAACCCACACAGCTCCTCCAAGAGCACGGCACTCTCTCTGTAGGCCAGGTGCTCGCACTCCCAGGCCACCACCACCACCACCCCTACACACACACACACCGCTATCGTCTCTGTTGAGTTTACCTTCTGGAACGATATTTGGCCAGAATGTTTCGGGTTCTGTCCGAAGGTCTCACAAACCGCCCTCAGTCGTACAATATAACACAATGGCCGTGTTTATAGGTACATGCTCATAATCTTATGAGGTTGTGTGTAGGGCGCCTCCAAAGTCAGATGCCCGAACCACCTCAGCTGACTCCTTTCGATGCGGAGGAGCAGCGGCTCTACTCCGAGCTCCCTCCGGATGTCTGAGCTCCTCACCCTATCTCTAAGGCTGAGCCCAGCCACCCTGCGGAGGAAACTCATTTCGGCCGCTTGTATCCGTGATCTCATTCTTTCGGTCACTACCCAAAGCTCGTGACCATAGGTGAGGGTTGGAACATAGATGGACCAGTAAATCGAAAGCTTCGCCTTCCGGCTCAGCTCCCTCTTCACCACAACGGACCGGTACAGCGCCCGCATCACTGCAGACGCTGCACCAATCCGTCTGTCCATCTCCCGCTCCATTTTGCCCTCACTCGTGAACAAGACCCCGAGATACTTGAACTCCTTCGCTTGAGGCAGCAACTCATTCCCAACCCGGAGGGAACACTCCACCGTTTTCCGGCAGAGAACCATAGCCTCAGACTTGGAGGTGCTGACTCTCATCCCGACCGCTTCACACTCGGCTGCAAACCGCCCCAGTGCATGCTGGAGGTCACGGTCTGATGTAGCCAACAGAACCACATCATCTGCAAAGAGCAGAGATGCAATTCTGAGGTCCCCAAACCGGACACTCTCCTCACCTCGGCTGCGCCTTGAGATTCTGTCCATGAAGATCACGAACAGAACCGGTGACAAGGGGCAACCTTGGCGGAGTCCAACACCCACTGAGAACGTGCTTGACTTTGTGCCGAGAATACGGACGCAGCTCGCACTTTGTTCGTACAAGGACCGAATGGCACGTACCTCGACCTTTGACCTGTGAATTAACACCAATCAAATCAAGCAAACTTCACCCCCTCCCCCCCCCCCTATCGGTGTATGTGTGCGTGTGTGTGTGTGTGTGTGTGTGTGTGTGTGTGTGTGTGTGTGTGCTCCAGGCCAGCAGAAGCAGGTGGGACCGGACCTGTTCCGGGTCTTCTACACCATCTGGAAGGAGACGGAGGCTGAGGCCCAGGAGGTCCGTCTGATCTCACCTAATCAGATTAAATGTGGTCCCATTCTGATCTAAACGGGTCATGGTCTGGTCTGGTCACATTCTAACCTAATATCTTCTGTTCTAATCTAATGTGGACATATTCTAAATTGAATATGCTCTAATCTAATCTCAGAATATTTTTATAAAATCTAATATATTCTGACCTGCTATCTTCTAATCTAATCTGGACAAATTCTAAATTTAATATGTTCTAATAAATATAATTGATAGATAATAGAATTACTATAAGAATTATTTTCATCTCATCTACTATATTCTCTAATCTAATATCTAATCTCATCTAATCTGTTCATATTCTAAATTGAATATATCAGAATTTATTGCCTTGGTTTTGCAAACAAGGAATGTGCTTTTGTGCAATTGGTGCCTAACATTGAACATTAAACAGAGTAAAAACTGAGATATTCTAAACTCATCAGATCATAATCTAATCTCATACATTCCTAATCTGATGTAATCCGTGGCGGTGGGGTTCCAGGTGTGTCTGCCGGAGTCGGTGACGGAGCACCTGGGAGCCCAGCGAGTGTGTGTTCAAGTTGTCGTCCTCGGTGAAGACCAGCCGCGGCGTGGGCAAGATCGCCATGACGCAGCGGCGCCTCTTCCTGTTGACCGACGGTCGCCCCGGCTACGTGGAGGCTGCCCAGTACAGAGACATCGAGGTAAGAGAGAGAGAGAGAGAGATACATGGAATTAATGAAGAGAGAGAGGGGAAGAGGAAGAGATTGAAGTGAATGAGAGAGAAAGAGAGAGCGAGATTCCTTGTGACTGTGAATGCACATTAATGTGAGAATTCCGTTTACATTTACATTTAGGGCATTCGGCAGACGCTTTTATCTGAAGCGACTTACAGAGAGTACATTTGTTTAAAGAGAGACAGCAATATATCACTGTGGTAAATAAGAATAGAACAAGTTTCAAGCATTCATAGTTGCAAGGCTAATAGCATGAGTTTCATAATTACTAGGTTGCCTGCATAATATCTGGGATAAGAGCAGTAGTGCCATTCTGAGTGCATTACCAACATCTAAGAACATACAATATGCTAAACAATGCTAAGTCCTAACCCGGTTAACCCGGTCTGTGTGTCTCCACCTTGCCCCCCCCCCCCCCCATCTAGGACGTGAAGGTGTCCTCCGCCGCCCTCTTGCTGCTGCGCATCCCCAGCCTGAAGCTGCGTGTGCGGGGCAGGAAGGAGGCGTTCGAGGCCAACCTCAAGACGGAGACGGAGCTCTGGAACCTCATGGTGAAGGAGATGAGGGCCGGCCGCAGCATGGCCGACCTGCACAAGGTCAGCGGCTCCTCGTCCTCCTCCTGCTCCTTCTCCTTCTGCTTATCCTCCACCTCCTCCTCCTCCTGCTGTTGCCCCTCCTCCTCCTCCTCCTCCTCCTGCTTCTCCTGCTCCTCCTGCTGTTGCTCCTCCTTCTCCTCCTGCTCCTCCTCCATCTCCTCCTCCTCCTCCTCCTCCTGCTGTTGCTCCTCCTTCTCCTCCTGCTCCTCCTCCATCTCCTCCTCCTCCTCCTCCTCCTGCTGTTGCTCCTCCTGCTCCTCCTGCTCCTCCTCCATCTCCTCCTCCTCCTCCTCCTGCTGCTGTTGCTCCTCCTTCTCCTCCTGCTCCTCCTCCATCTCCTCCTCCTCCTCCTCCTCCTCCTCCTCCTGCTGTTGCTCCTCCTGCTCCTCCTGCTCCTCCTCATTCTCCTCCTCATCCTCCTCCTGATCCTCTCCCTCCTCCTTCACCTCCTTCTGCTGATGCTGGGGAAATAGAATGGAAAGAAAACTTTATTGGTAACCTGGCTTCACGCACACACACACACACACACACACACACACACACACACACACACACACACACACACACACACACACACACACACACACATACACATCTGAAACAGAGAAGAAAATGTGATATAACAGGATATTAGTCTGCCGTTTTTAAACTAGTTACATTTCTAGTTAATCTAAAAAAAATGTCATTCAACCGGTGGGCTAAATTGCCACACAAGTTGTACGTTTAAAAGAAAATGTGTGCTATTTGTAAGCAAAGAGATGTGTGTGTGCTCGATTGAAGATTTTATTGTGTACGATTTGCGTTTTTACATGAAAATCTTATGATCAGTCATTGATTAAGATGAGTTACGGTACGTGATGGTTTGTCCATACGGTCTCAGCTCCACGTCTTCGAGACAAAGGCTTCTCTTTCAACAGAGTCAACACCAGAGAACTTTATCAATTTATTCAAAGGGAGTGGTCCGGCATTCCATCACGGAGCATAGCCGACCCAAGACACACACACACACCACACACAGACACACAGACACACAACACACACACACACACACACACACACACACACACACACACACACACACACACACACACACAGCCGTCCTTAATAAAAGACAGTGAAACTCTCTGCCCCTCCCTCGCTCTGTTTATCACGCCCCCCTCCTTTTTGTTCTCCCCCCACCCCCCTCTGTCTCTCTCTCCGCCTCCTCTCTCTCTCTCTCGTCCCCTCCCTCTCCCCTGCTGGCCGGGTACACTTCTCAGATCTTTACATGGTATGTTGTGTGTGCGTGTCTGTAGCATGTCAGGAATGTTGCCGTCAGCTGGCAGCCTGGCCGGTTGGACCGCCGCATTACCAAATACTGTAGCGGAGGAACTCGCTATGCATGCTGTCAACAAAACAATGTTCTCTCTCTCTCTCTCTGTCTCTGTCTCTCTCTCGATCAACCCCTATTTACCTCCTCTCCATCACTCCTGTTCTGCCTCCTCCCTCCTCTCATCCCTCCCCCTCTCCTCACCCATCCCTCCCCCTCTCACTCCCTCCATCCCTCCTCCATCGCTTTTTGTTGAAGGGCCCCTCTTCTACCACCAGGTGTGAGTGTGTGAGCCATTACAAGCCGTTCCAAAATTGACATGTGACTGCCCCCTAGTGACATTGCGAGTGGGAGCAGAGCGTCCACCCACCCAGATGTATGATGACGAGATCAGTCCACCAGCCTACCCAGTTGGACTGAACCAACTGGTAGTCCTATCTAGTATCCATCATACTGTACATCTGGTGGTGGGCAGCACTCCCACTTGTGATGTCACTGGAGGGTAGTTACATGACACATGTGTGTGTCTCTCTCTCTCTCTCCAGGACCCCCAGTACATGCAGCAGGCCCTGACGAATGCCTTGCTCATGGACGCGGTGGTGGGCAGCCTGCAGAGCAGCAAGGCCATCTACGCTGCCTCCAAGCTGGCTCACTTTGACCGCATGAAGACAGAAGGTAGGGTGGTGGGGGTGATTGTGGCGATGAAGATGAATCAGCTTTATTGCCTTAGTTTTTGCAAACATGAAATGTGCTTTTGTGCAATTGAAGAAATGTAAAAAAATGCTAAATGTGTGTGTGTGTGTGTGTGTGCATGTGTGCGTACGTGTATGTGTGTGTATGTGTGTGTGTGTGTGTGTGTGTGTGTGTGTGTGTGTGCGCGCGTGTGTGTATAGTACCCATGATGGTTACCCAGACGACGGCGGAGGTGCTGAAACACAAGATCAACCCGTCCCTGGAACTCACTACACCTCACGCTGTGGACGTACTGCTGTACACACCAGGTACACACACACGCACACACACACACACACACACACACACACACACACATAAAAACACACACCTACACAGAAAGTACACACACACACAGACCTACACAAAATTTGCCAAACATAGCTTTCTAAATATTAATAATAAACTAATAATCAAATATTAAGTATGAAGAAAATGTATGTGACACAGAACTCAAAAGGTGACCCATAACCTGGCAACCACGTCACCCATTCTGTCGTCACGGTGTGGCAATAACATGATTGGTTGAGGTGTCGGGTTGCACGCCCTGATTGTGTCTGGGACACAGTGAGTGTATGTGACCTGATTGGCTGTGGTAGAGTTTCAGGGGGAATTTCCTCGGCCCCTATTCACTGGGATTCAATTATGATGCATGAGACACACAGACACACGCATGCGCACAGACACACACACATGCGCACACACACACAGACACACACACATGCTTGACCTTTTGTCCGTTTCGTCACCTTGCCCTCCTCAGGTTTACACCTCAGTGACTCATCACACATTCTCACACACACGCACACGCACACACACGCGTAAAGCTACACACACAGACACACATGCACAGACGCACACCCAAACACTGATATTTTAACAACTTCCTTGTC
Organism: Coryphaenoides rupestris; assembly: GCA_002895965.2. Taxonomy (NCBI): domain Eukaryota; kingdom Metazoa; phylum Chordata; class Actinopteri; order Gadiformes; family Macrouridae; genus Coryphaenoides; species Coryphaenoides rupestris. The sequence continues at coordinate 175,042 of PIJE02000601.1, forward strand.
TGTCTCTAGCTCTCCTTTTAATAATGCACAACACACACACAGACACACACATAAGTATATACATATTTCCTCTGTTATTTGTTGTTATGGACGCCTGCAACTCAAGCTGCTCATGAGCATTAATGAGGCTAGCTGCTCATTGTGCAGTCATGTGACCATGACAATGGTCACATGACTGTCGAACCTATTGTTGTCGTAAGTTGACCCTCGATTTAGGACAATAATAAAGGGCAACAATAGAAAACCAAAAAAATCCTCCATGTCCATATCCAATATCTCCGGGAAGCTGCCAACAGGATGAGAACTCTACGGCGGCGGTAGAGGTGAAGTGGCGATGCCCAGCAGAATGTGTAAAAGAACAATACAATTGGAATTGGAGGAACAGAATATCCACAATATTTACAGTATTTACATCAAGCAGCAAGAGCAACACAAAGTAAAAACAAACTGAACCCAAATTGGGTGAAGGGTTTTTTCAGAACCACATACAGACAGACTTGTGTTCAACTGTACATATGTACAAAGACTTCGGGCGGATTCCAAGGTCTATTTTTAGTTTGGTCAGAGATTAACCGCAATAACGGTGAAGATGTCCGCGCTCAAGGTCCCCCGCTTGCTGTTTATTAAGGTCCAAACTATCACGCTGGGGATGACTAATGGAAAACATGACAAAAACTACGTCACTAATCAGTAATATATGTATATCTACTTTTCTTAAAAGGTTGTGCATCTACAGTATACTCTCTTAATAGTACATTGTATTACTTACTAACTAACTGCTACATGAATATGTCTGAAAAACACATAGTTATCATTCTAGCTTCATGTCAGCATTATGTTAGCTAATAATCATGCTAATTCATGCTAGCCAACACACGAGGATTCATGCTAGCTAGCGCATGCCTATTCATGCTAGCTAGCGTGTGCGGATTCATGCTAGCCAAAGCATGCAGGTTCATGCTAGCTAGCATAGGAGGCCCTGCGGTTGGGCGTAGAGGCAGCAGAGGTTTTCTCACCAGCTGTGTTTGTCTTTGGTATCTTAAGCCAACTACGCTCACCGGCGGTTAGCGACAACATGAAAGGGGAAAGCACATTCAAGACAGATGGTCGTGTTTAGTAGCAGACGTGCGGTGGTGAGCTAGCAAGGCGGGTTCAGAACGGGGCACAGGAAAAGTCTTGTGTCAGGAGGAGCAGATTTTAAAAGCGTACAAGCCAAGATTATGATATTGCTATGAAGGAAATGTGGCGTTTTAAAAGATAAAAGTCGAAAAATGTACATGCACTCAATGTGCCGAACCCTCATTGCTTTACAAGACACCAAAAGTACAGTTTCAATGGTCAGACATTGAATTACATTTCTTTTCATGACAAAACTACAGGTTACAGGTTTACAGCTTGGTCTTCAACAAGATATTCTGCCTTCTCTCCCGAGCTATGAGCATAGGCTGTCAGAGGCGTGTGTGAGGAAACTTTTCCTGCAGTAGTCAGCGCTTTCCGGTCAGTAGAAACAGGAACAAGTTGGTCATTCTTCACCCCCCCCCCCCCCCCCCGCCCTCTGCCCTCCTCCCATTGGTCCACTCTGAATATAGGTCAGAGCGTTTGATAGGTCAGAGCTTTCAAACCACTGGCCCTGGGCCAAACTACAGTCCACCTCCTCGCTGTGTTTTCTCAGTTCTCTCTCTCTCTCTCTCTCTCTCTCTCTCCAACCCTTGCCATCTCTCTTTCTTTCTTTCGGTCCTCTCTCTCTCTTTTCTCTGACCTTTTTCTTCCACTCTCCTCTACCTCGCCCCCTACCTTTCTGTCCCGCCCTCTCTTTCCTTCCTTCTCCCTGGACTCCAACTTCTCTCTCTCTCTGTTCTTTCTTCTGCCATTTCTCTTTACACTCCAACTATTCTCTCTCTCTCCCTCTCTTCACCTATAAAGTTAAATAAAGTTTTATTCCTTGGGGTTTTCCCTGCCCTCCCCTGCCCCGATGAGGTTTTAAATGGGGCAGTGCATTGGCAACAGGAAGCCCAGCCGTTACGACCTTACAGGGGCAGGGGGCGTGGCCGCAGAGGTGGGCGGAGCTAGCCGCCCCCGCCGCATCCTCAGAGGGCAGGGTAAATGCACATGATGAATAAAACAATACAAGAATGGAGGATGTTTAATGTAAATGCGCAGAAGAAGAAATGATTTATTGTTGCTTTTGTAGTCACAATGGATTACATTGTTGAGACATTTTCACCGTCCTGTTGAGTACAGTACTCGGCTGCCTCAGAGCAAGGCATTAACACCGCAGGGGTCAGAGATTCCATTCCCACTGGGGCCAGCCAGCCTATGAATGTATGCACACGCACGGTATTGTTTGTAAGTTCACCGTATCTTTATGACACAGGGAAATTGGTTGGCTACTGTCCACACCACAGCAGTCAGCACACAACAGTGACAGACAACAACCACAGCAACCACAACATCCAATTAATCTTCCATTTCCTGATTTTGGGTGACTAGTCATGTGCCCGTTTGGCTTCTAGATTTCCTCGAGAACCGTTCGCTCAGCCAAACAACAACAACAGTCGACAACAAACAATGCACTTCCTGGGGTCCTCAGCCACACACCTGCCAAGTGTGGAGTCGAATTGGAGGAATTGTTGCGAAAACCGAAAAGAAAGACAAGTTTACATTCATGCATACAGACACTTCTCTTATGATACTTAGATTTAGTACAGTAATGGTATATTATATATTCACTACTCTGTAAATATTACACAATAGGTGTCTAGCTGGGTGCTTGGCTAGCTGTGGTATTTGTATTGGCACTGCTCCTAATGGATGTAAAATGGATTGGATTTCATATACAGTATATAGCACTTTTATCCAAAGCGCTTGCCTCACATTCACCCATTCATACACGGACGGCGGTGTCAACCATGCAAGGTAACAACCAACACGTAGGAAAGTAACATTTGTCTCGTAAATAGGAATGCTCGAAAACAGCTCTATTCTTATCTTCAGGTACCACAGTGATATATTGCTGCCTCTCCTTCAACAAATGTACTCTTTGTAAGTCGCTTTGGATAAAAGCGTCTGCCAAATGCCCTAAATGTAAATGTAAATGTAACACAGTGATGAGTTCGGTAAATCTTTCCAATAAGCTGAAAAAAAGGGTGTACGTTATAGTAAAATAGTACCACCAATAGAACCACTGATCTAAAAAGTAAAAAAAAAATACAGATACAGATGTTGGATTAGTTGGTAGCTTGCTGGGCATCTTGCATACAAAACTAATATTCAGTAAAGGTTAAAGGAGACATATTATGCCACCAGGTGTGAGTGTGATTAGCCAGAGACTAGATCAGTCTACCAGCCTACCCAGTGGACTGTACCAACAGGTAAGCTGATCTAGTTAGAATACATCTAGGTGGACATTCCCACTTGTGATGTCACTAGACGGTAGTCACATGGCAATTGTGAAATGGCTCGCAATGGCTAATCACACTCACACCTGGTGGTGTAATATGTCCCCTTTAATATACAAATTAGTACACAGCACCCTTTACAGACTGTCATGGTTAAATTAACTAGCGGTGCTAACCACAGAGTCTGTGTGTTCTCCAAGGTGAGGAAACAGTTCCGTCTGTCCTGCGACCGCCTGCTGTCTGTCTGCAACAACAACGGAGGCCTCTGGTGCTGTAAGTTACTCACATTATGATATGATGTATATTTATTACTCATTTACTTATCTATATCAGTATTATTATCAGTGTTGATATCTAATTCTCTCCATCTTGGAATTTCTCTCTGTCTCTCTCTATCTTTCTCTCTATATCATTCTGTCTCTCTCTCTGTCTCTATCGTTCTCTCTATATCATTCTGTCTCTCTCTCTCTCTCTATCTCTATCTTTATCTCTATATCATTCTGTCTGTCTCTCTCTCTCTGTCTCTGTCTCTCTCTATCTTTCCCTTTATATCATTATATCTCTCTCTCTCTGTCACTCTCTATCTTTCTCGGTATCTATCATTCTCTCTCTCTCTCTCTCTCTCTCCCTCTATCATTCTCTGTCTCTCTATCTTTCTCGGTATCTATCATTCTCTCTCTCTCTCCCTCTATCATTCTCTGTCTCTCTATCTTTCTCGGTATCTATCATTCTCTCAAATCGCTTAATTTTCCCCCCACCGGCCACCGCATTTGCGGCAAGTCCCGCCAAATATCTTAAAGTGTGAAATCACGTGGTCAATGAGGCGTTGACTTGTGGTAGTGATGTCGACGCGTCGATAAGTCGACTTTTCTGTGCAAGCCCTACTATGTACAAAGTGTGTGTCTGGAGTGTGTCTAGAGCTGCACGCTATAGAGCTGCATGCTACAGAGCTACATGCTACAGAGCTGCATGCTACAGAGCTACATGCTACAGAGCTGCATGTGACAGAGCTACATGCTACAGAGCTGCATGCTACAGAGCTACATGCTACAGAGCTGCATGTGACAGAGCTACATGCTACAGAGCTACATGCTACAGAGCTGCACGCTACAGAGCTACATGCTACAGAGCTGCACGCTACAGAGCTACATGCCACAGAGCAGCGCCTCATGTGTAGCATAAGGAATGGACGCATGGCAACACGCACGCTAACTTAAGCACACATTCCTCTGGTTACTGGTTAACCCACACAGCTCCTCCAAGAGCACGGCACTCTCTCTGTAGGCCAGGTGCTCGCACTCCCAGGCCACCACCACCACCACCCCTACACACACACACACCGCTATCGTCTCTGTTGAGTTTACCTTCTGGAACGATATTTGGCCAGAATGTTTCGGGTTCTGTCCGAAGGTCTCACAAACCGCCCTCAGTCGTACAATATAACACAATGGCCGTGTTTATAGGTACATGCTCATAATCTTATGAGGTTGTGTGTAGGGCGCCGAGCTCCCTCCGGATGTCTGAGCTCCTCACCCTATCTCTAAGGCTGAGCCCAGCCACCCTGCGGAGGAAACTCATTTCGGCCGCTTGTATCCGCGATCTCATTCTTTCGGTCACTACCCAAAGCTCGTGACCATAGGTGAGGGTTGGAACGTAGATGGACCAGTAAATCGAAAGCTTCGCCTTCCGCCTCAGCTCCCTCTTCACCACAACGGACCGGTACAGCGCCCGCATCACTGCAGACGCTGCACCAATCCGTCTGTCCATCTCCCGCTCCATTTTGCCCTCACTCGTGAACAAGACCCCGAGATACTTGAACTCCTTCGCTTGAGGCAGCAACTCATTCCCAACCCGGAGGGAACACTCCACCGTTTTCCGGCAGAGAACCATGGCCTCAGACTTGGAGGTGCTGACTCTCATCCCGACCGCTTCACACTCGGCTGCAAACCGCCCCAGTGCATGCTGGAGGTCACGGTCTGATGTAGCCAACAGAACCACATCATCTGCAAAGAGCAGAGATGCAATTCTGAGGTCCCCAAACCGGACACTCTCCTCACCTCGGCTGCGCCTTGAGATTCTGTCCATGAAGATCACGAACAGAACCGGTGACAAGGGGCAACCTTGGCGGAGTCCAACACCCACTGAGAACATGCTTGACTTTGTGCCGAGAATACGGACGCAGCTCGCACTTTGTTCGTACAGGGACCGAATGGCACGTACCAACGGCCACCGGTGTTAACCCAATCAAACAAGCAAACTTCACCCTCCCCCCCCCTGTGTGTGTGTGTGTGTGTGTGTGTGTGTGTGTGTGTGTGTGTGTGTGTGTGCTCCAGGCCAGCAGAAGCAGGTGGGACCGGACCTGTTCCGGGTCTTCTACACCATCTGGAAGGAGACGGAGGCTGAGGCCCAGGAGGTCCGTCTGATCTCACCTAATCAGATTAAATGTGGTCCCATTCTGATCTAAACGGGTCATGGTCTGGTCTGGTCACATTCTAACCTAATATCTTCTGTTCTAATCTAATGTGGACATATTCTAAATTGAATATGCTCTAATCTAATCTCAGAATATTTTTATAAAATCTAATATATTCTGACCTGCTATCTTCTAATCTAATCTGGACAAATTCTAAATTTAATATGTTCTAATAAATATAATTGATAGATAATAGAATTACTATAAGAATTATTTTCATCTCATCTACTATATTCTCTAATCTAATATCTAATCTCATCTAATCTGTTCATATTCTAAATTGAATATATCAGAATCAGCTTTATTGCCTTGGTTTTGCAAACAAGGAATGGGCTTTTTGTGCAATTGGTGCCTAACATTGAACATTAAACAGAGAGAAATGAGATATTCTAAACTCATCAGATCATAATCTAATCTCATACATCCTAATCTGATGTAATCCGTGGCGGTGGGGTTCCAGGTGTGTCTGCCGGAGTCGGTGACGGAGCACCTGGAGCCCAGCGAGTGTGTGTTCAAGTTGTCGTCCTCGGTGAAGACCAGCCGCGGCGTGGGCAAGATCGCCATGACGCAGCGGCGCCTCTTCCTGTTGACCGACGGTCGCCCCGGCTACGTGGAGGCTGCCCAGTACAGAGACATCGAGGTGAGCGAGAGAGAGAGAGATACATGGAATTAATGAAGAGAGAGAGGGGAAGAGGAAGAGATTGAAGTGAATGAGAGAGAAAGAGAGAGCGAGATTCCTTGTGACTGTGAATGCACATTAATGTGAGAATTCCGTTACATTTACATTTAGGGCATTTGGCAGACGCTTTTATCCAAAGCGACTTACAAGAGTACATTTGTTAAAAGAGAGACAGCAATATATCACTGTGGTACATAAAGATAAGAATAGAGCAGGTTTCAAGCATTCATAGTTGCAAGGTTAATAGAATGAGTTTCATAATTGCTAGGTTGCCTGCATAATAGCTGGGATAAGAGCAGACGTGCCATTCTGAGTGCATTACCAACATCTGAGAACATACAATATGCTAAACAATGCTAAGTACAAACCCAGTAACTCGTAGTGTAGTCTCTTTGGGCCCCCCTCCCCCCCCCCCATCTAGGACGTGAAGGTGTCCTCCGCCGCCCTCTTGCTGCTGCGCATCCCCAGCCTGAAGCTGCGTGTGCGGGGCAGGAAGGAGGCGTTCGAGGCCAACCTCAAGACGGAGACGGAGCTCTGGAACCTCATGGTGAAGGAGATGAGGGCCGGCCGCAGCATGGCCGACCTGCACAAGGTCAGCGGCTCCTCGTCCTCCTCCTGCTCCTTCTCCTTCTGCTTATCCTCCACCTCCTCCTCCTCCTGCTGTTGCCCCTCCTCCTCCTCCTCCTCCTCCTCCTCTCCTCCTCCTCCTCCTGCTGTTGCTCCTCCTTCTCCTCCTGCTCCTCCTCCATCTCCTCCTCCTCCTCCTCCTCCTGCTGTTGCTCCTCCTCTCCTCCTGCTCCTCCTCCTCCTCCTCCTTCTCCTCCTGCTCCTCCTCCTCTCCTCCTCCTCCTCCTCCTCCTGCTTTTCCTCCTCTCCTCCTCTCCTCCTCCTCTCCTCCTCCTCCTCCTCCTCCTGCTGTTGCTCCTCCTTCTCCTCCTGCTCCTCCTCCATCTCCTCCTCCTCCTCCTCCTCCTGCTGTTGCTCCTCCTGCTCCTCCTGCTCCTCCTCATTCTCCTCCTCATCCTCCTCCTGATCCTCTCCCTCCTCCTTCACCTCCTTCTGCTGATGCTGGGGAAATAGAATGGAAAGAAAACTTTATTGGTAACCTGGCTTCACACACACACACACACACACACACACACACACACACACACACACACACACACAACACACACACACACACACACACACACACACACATACACATCTGAAACAGAGAAGAAAATGTGATATAACAGGATATTAGTCTGCCGTTTTTAAACTAGTTACATTTCTAGTTAATCTAAAAAAAATGTCATTCAACCGTGCGGCTAAATTGCCACACAAGTTGTACGTTTAAAAGAAAATGTGTGCTATTTTGTAAGCAAAGAGATGTGTGTGTGCTCGATTGAAGATTTTATTGTGTACGATTTGCGTTTTTACATGAAAATCTTATGATCAGTCATTGATTAAGATGAGTACGTGATGGTTTGTCCATACGGTCTCAGCTCCACGTCTTCGAGACAAAGGCTTCTCTTTCAACAGAGTCAACACCAGAGAACTTTATCAATTTATTCAAAGGGAGTGGTCCGCATTCCATCACGGAGCATAGCCGACCCAAGACACACACACACACACACACAGACACACAGACACACAGACACACACACACACACACACACACACACACACACACACACACACACACACACACACACAGCGTCCTTAATAAAAGACAGTGAAACTCTCTGCCCTCCACTCGCTCTGTTTATCACGCCCCCTCCTTTTGTTCTCCCCCCACCCCCCTCTGTTTCTCTCTCCACTCCTCTCTCTCTCTCTCGTCCCTCCCTCTCCCTGCTGGCCGGGTACCACTTCTCAGATCTTTACATTGGTATGTTGTGTGTGCGTGTCTGTAGCATGTAGGAATGTTGCCGTCAGCTGGCAGCCTGGCCGGTTTGGACCGCCGCATTACCAAATACTGTTAGCGGAGGAACTCGCTATGCATGCTGTCAACAAAACAATGTTCTCTCTCTCTCTCTCTCGTCTCTGTCTCTGTTCTCTCTCGATCAACCCCTATTTACCTCCTCTCCATCACTCCTGTTCTGCCTCCTCCCTCCTCTCCATCCTCCCCCTCTCCTCACCCATCCCTCCGTCTCTCACTCCCTCCATCCCTCCTCCATCGCTTTTTTGTTGAAGGGCCCCTCTTCTACCACCAGGTGTGAGTGTGTGAGCCATTACAAGCCGTTCCAAAAATTGACATGTGACTGCCCCCTAGTGACATTGCGAGTGGGAGCAGAGCGTCCACCCACCCAGATGTATGATGACGAGATCAGTCCACAGCCTACCCAGTTGGACTGAACCAACTGGTAGTCCTATCTAGTATCCATCATACTGTACATCTGGTGGTGGGCCAGCACTCCCACTTGTGATGTCACTGGAGGGTAGTTACATGACACATGTGTTGTGTCTCTCTCTCTCTCTCCAGGACCCCCAGTACATGCAGCAGGCCCTGACGAATGCCTTGCTCATGGACGCGGTGGTGGGCAGCCTGCAGAGCAGCAAGGCCATCTACGCTGCCCTCCAAGCTGGCTCACTTTGGACCGCATGAAGACAGAAGGTAGGGTGGTGGGGTGATTGTGGCGATGAAGATGGAATCAGCTTTATTGCCTTAGTTTTTGCAAACATGAAATGTGCTTTTGTGCAATTGAAGAAATGTAAAAAAATGCTAAATGTGTGTGTGTGTGTGTGTGTGCATGTGTGCGTACGTGTATGTGTGTGTATGTGTGTGTGTGTGTGTGTGTGTGTGTGTGTGTGCGCGCGTGTGTGTATAGTACCCATGATGGTTACCCAGACGACGGCGGAGGTGCTGAAACACAAGATCAACCCGTCCCTGGAACTCACTACACCTCACGCTGTGGACGTACTGCTGTACACACCAGGTACACACACACGCACACACACACACACACACACACACACACACACACATAAAAACACACACCTACACAGAAAGTACACACACACACACAGACCTACACAAAATTTGCCAAACATAGCTTTCTAAATATTAATAATAAACTAATAATCAAATATTAAGTATGAAGAAAATGTATGTGACACAGAACTCAAAAGGTGACCCATAACCTGGCAACCACGTCACCCATTCTGTCGTCACGGTGTGGCAATAACATGATTGGTTGAGGTGTCGGGTTGCACGCCCTGATTGTGTCTGGGACACAGTGAGTGTATGTGACCTGATTGGCTGTGGTAGAGTTTCAGGGGGAATTTCCTCGGCCCCTATTCACTGGGATTCAATTATGATGCATGAGACACACAGACACACACAGACACACGCATGCGCACACACACACAGACACACACACATGCGCACACACACACAGACACACACACATGCTTGACCTTTTGTCCGTTTCGTCACCTTGCCCTCCTCAGGTTTACACCTCAGTGACTCATCACACATTCTCACACACACGCACACGCACACACACGCGTAAAGCTACACACACAGACACACATGCACAGACGCACACCCAAACACACACTGATATTTTAACAACTTCCTTGTCTGTCTCTAGCTCTCCTTTTAATAATGCACAACACACACACAGACACACACATAAGTATATACATATTTCCTCTGTTATTTGTTGTTATGGACGCCTGCAACTCAAGCTGCTCATGAGCATTAATGAGGCTAGCTGCTCATTGTGCAGTCATGTGACCATGACAATGGTCACATGACTGTCGAACCTATTGTTGTCGTAAGTTGACCCTCGATTTAGGACAACAATAGCAAACCAAAAAAATCCTCCATGTCCATATCCAATATCTCCGGGAAGCTGCCAACAGGATGAGAACTCTACGGCGGCGGTAGAGGTGAAGTGGCGATGCCCAGCAGAATGTGTAAAGAACAATACAATTGGAATTGGAGGAACAGAATATCCACAATATTTACAGTATTTACATCAAGCAGTAAGAGCAACACAAAGTAAAAACAAACTGAACCCAAATTGGGTGAAGGGTTTTTTCAGAACCACATACAGACAGACTTGTGTTCAACTGTACATATGTACAAAGACTTCTCTGAGGCAACTCTGTGGAGTGGGCGGATTCCAAGGGTCTAGTTCTAATCAGTAATAATGTATATTCTACTTTTCTTAAAAGGTTGGCATCTACAGTATACTCTCTTAATAGTACATTGTATTACTTACTAACTAACTGCTACATGAATATGTCTGAAAAACCCAAATAGTTATCATTCTAAGCTTCATGTCAGCATTATGTTAGCAGTGTATGCAGAATCATGCTAATTCATGGCTAGGCCGAACACATGAGGATTGCATGCTAGCTAGCGTGTGCAGATTCATGCTAGCTACGTGTGGGATGTCAGATTCATGCTAGCTAGCGTGTGCCAGACTCATGCCAGCTTAGTGTGGGTGCAGATTCATGCATAGCTAGCGTGGTGCAGATTCATGCTAGCTAGTGTGGTGCAGATATCCATGCTAGCTAGCGTGTGCCAGGATTCATGGCTAGCTAGTGTGTGCAGATTCATGCTAGCTAGCGTGTAGCAGACCTCAATGCTAGGCCTAGCCGTGTGCAGGACTGCATGCCTCAGCTAGCGTATGCGGATTCATGCTAGCCAAAGCATGCAGATTCATGCTAGCTAGCATAGGAGGCCCTGCGGTTGGGCGTAGAGGCAAGCAGAGGTTTTCTCACCAGCTGTGTTTTGTCTTTGGTATCTTAAGCCAACTACGCTCACCGGCGGTTAGCGACAACATGAAAGGGGAAAGCACATTCAAGACAGATGGTAGTGTTTAGTAGCAGACGTGCGGTGGTGAGCTAGCAAGGCGGGTTCAGAACGGGGGCACAGGAAAGTCTTGTGTCAGGAGGAGCAGATTTTAAAAGCGTACAAGCCAAGATTATGATGTTGCTGTGAAGGAAATGTGGCGTTTTAAAAGATAAAAGTCGAAAAAATGTACATGCACTCAATGTGCCGAACCCTCATTGCTTTAACAAGACACCAAAAGTACAGTTTCAATGGTCAGACATTGAATTACATTTCTTTTCATGACAAAACTACAGGTTACAGGTTTACAGCTTGGTCTTCAACAAGATATTCTGCCTTCTCTCCCGAGCTATGAGCATAGGCTGTCAGAGGCGTGTGTGAGGAAACTTTTCCTGCAGTAGTCAGCGCTTTCCGGTCAGTAGAAACCAGGAACAAGTTGGTCATTCTTCACCCCCCCCCCCCCCCCCCCCCGCCCTCTGCCCTCCTCCCATTGGTCCACTCTGAATATAGGTCAGAGCGTTTGATAGGTCAGAGCTTTCAAACCACTGGCCCTGGGCCAAACTACAGTCCACCTCCTCGCTGTGTTTTCTCAGTTCTCTCTCTCTCTCTCTCTCTCTCTCTCTCTCTCTCTCTCTCTCTCTCTCTCTCTCCAACCCTTGCCATCTCTCTTTCTTTCTTTCGGTCCTCTCTCTCTCTTTTCTCTGACCTTTTTCTTCCACTCTCCTCTACCTCGCCCCCCTACCTTTCTGTTCCCGCCCTCTCTTTCCTTCCTTCTCCCTGGACTCCAACTTCTCTCTCTCTCTGTTCTTTCTTCTGCCATTTCTCTTTACACTCCAACTATTCTCTCTCTCTCCCTCTCTTCACCTATAAAGTTAAATAAAGTTTTATTCCTTGGGGTTTTCCCTGCCCTCCCCTGCCCCGATGAGGTTTTAAATGGGGCAGTGCATTGGCAACAGGAAGCCCAGCCGTTACGACCTTACAGGGGCAGGGGGCGTGGCCGCAGAGGTGGGCGGAGCTAGCCGCCCCCGCCGCATCCTCAGAGGGCAGGGTAAATGCACATGATGAATAAAACAATACAAGAATGGAGGATGTTTAATGTAAATGCGCAGAAGAAGAAATGATTTATTGTTGCTTTTGTAGTCACAATGGATTACATTGTTGAGACATTTTCACCGTCCTGTTGAGTACAGTACTCGGCTGCCTCAGAGCAAGGCATTAACACCGCCAGGGGTCAGAGATTCCATTCCCACTGGGGCCAGCCAGCCTATGAATGTATGCACACGCACGGTATTGTTTGTAAGTTCACCGTATCTTTATGACACAGGGAAATTGGTTGGCTACTGTCCACACCACAGCAGTCAGCACACAACAGTGACAGACAACAACCACAGCAACCACAACATCCAATTAATCTTCCATTTCCTGATTTTGGGTGACTAGTCATGTGCCCGTTTGGCTTGTAGATTTCCTCGAGAACCGTTCGCTCAGCCAAACAACAACAACAGTCGACAACAAACAATGCACTTCCTGGGGTCCTCAGCCACACACCTGCCAAGTGTGGAGTCGAATTGGAGGAATTGTTGCGAAAACCGAAAAGAAAGACAAATTTACATTCATGCATACAGACACTTCTCTTATGATACTTAGATTTAGTACAGTAATGGTATATTATATATTCACTACTCTGTAAATATTACACAATAGGTGTCTAGCTGGGTGCTTGGCTAGCTGTGGTATTTGTATTGGCACTGCTCCTAATGGATGTAAAATGGATTGGATTTCATATACAGTATATAGCACTTTTATCCAAAGCGCTTGCCTCACATTCACCCATTCATACACGGACGGCGGTGTCAACCATGCAAGGTAACAACCAACACGTCAGGAGCAGGTAGGGTTAGGTGGTGTCTGGCACTCCTCTCTCTCTCTCCCTCTATCATTCTCTGTCTCTATCTTTCTCGGTATCTATCATTCTCTCTCTCTCTCTCTCCCTCTATCATTCTCTGTCTCTCTATCTTTCTCGGTATCTATCATTCTCTCTCTCTCTCTCTCTCTCTCTCTCTCTCTGTCTCTCTATCTTTCTCGGTATCTATCATCTCTCTCTCTCTCTCTCTCTCTCTCTCTCTATCTTTCGCTCTGTCTCTCTATCATTCTCTGTCCCTCTATCATCTTCTGTATCTCTCTTGTCTTTCTCTGTCTCTCTATCATTCTGTTTTCCCTTTGTGTGCCCCCCCACCCAGGCTCCAGGGACAGCATCATGGAGGTCTGGAGGAACGGCTCGCTGAAGCATCGCATGAATCTCCCAGAGCAACAGAAGGGCGCAGGCTCCACCTTCAGCTCCATCCTGCTGCTACCTGAGGTGTGTATAAATGTACACACACACACACACACACGTACACAGTTCAACACACACGCAACATTATAACTCACTTTATTACAACATTAACTGTGTGTGTCTGTGTGTGCGTGTGTCAGCTGGAGGAGGTATGGAGTGTGTGCGTGGACTCAGGGGAGGTGTGTGTGTGGCACATCAAGGACGCTACCAGACCCTACCATAAGGTGGAGCTACAGGACTGCGGCGGCTGCTCCTGTATGATCAGAGTTAAGAACCAGGTAAACACACAAGCACACAGGACTAATACACACATGTACACACAGCCATATACCAACAGACACACACACAAACACACATGTACACACAGCCATATACCAACAGACACACACACACACACACACTAACACACATGTACACACAGCCATATACCAACAGACACAAACACACACAGACACAGACACATCGACTAACACACACATGTACACACAGCCATATACCAACAGACACACACACACTAACACACATGTACACACAGCCATATACCAACAGACACAAACACACACAGACACAGACACATCGACTAACACACACATGTACACACAGCCATTACCGACACACACACAGACACACTCATACACACACACAGACAATTACACACACAGCTAATCTGCATTTCCTCCTCTGATTACCCCCCCCTCACCTGAGCACAGGTGTGGATCGGGGGTGTAGGGTTAGGTGGTGTCTTGCCTGCAGGGCCACCTCCACGACGTTAGCTAGGTGGAGCCTGGGGAACGAGCCAGCAACCTTCCTGTTGCCAGACAACTGCTCTTAACTCCTGAGCTACTGCCGCAGTCATAAAAGACTCAGGTATGAGGCTTGAAAAGTGTGTGTGTGTGTGTGTGTGTGTGTGTGTGTGTGTGTGTGTGTGTGTGTGTGTGTGTGTGTGTGTGTGTGTGTGTGTGTGTGTGGTGTGGTGTGTGGTGTTGTGTGTGTGTTCCAGGTCAGCTGTGGGTGTCGGTGAGTGGGGGTAAGGTCATGGTGTTCGATGCCTCCAGCTGGTCCCTCACACACACCTGTATCCAGGTGGGAAGCGCAAGACTGGTGAGATACGCACACACACACACACACACACACACACACTCACACACGCACACACGCACACACACACACAGAATACACATGCATACACATAAAATACACACAGACATACACATAATAGTACGCCACCGCAAAACATAGAATACAACACAAGGCACACACGACACCACACACACCACACACAACTACCACAACACACACACACATAAAATACTCACAGACATACACATACACATAAAATACGCATGCAAACATACATACATACACACACACACAAATACACACACACACACACACACACACACACACTTGACATATAAAATACACACACTCTCACACAGACTCACAGGCACCATCGACTGACAATAACAAAGATGTGTTCTTTGTTCTTGAATACCTTCTTTGGTAACAAAATTATACATGCTTAAGTCTCTTACGTAGAATACATTTTAACAAACAGATCGACGGAGCCTCAACATCATAATGAAAGTGTTTGTGCATGGAGGTGTGTTTGTGCACGCCTTACAGGTAGAGCCCTGTAAGGCGACATGAGAAGACCATTGAGTGAGTTGTTCTGAAGGCCGTGTGTGTAATTCACTCACCTCCTCCACGCTGAGCATGTTGGTCGCAGTCACGTGCACTACGTTAGCTTAGCGTGCACGAGGAGGCGTCACACACACACACACACACACACACACACACACACACACACACACACACACACACACACACACACACACACACACACACACACACACTGTGTCAGGCTGCCAATGTTTACTTTTTTAAGGTTGGGAACATACAGTATGTGTGTTAGTGCCTGTGTGTGTGTGTGTATATTTACCCGCCTTTTCCATATACCACTGCTAAATACCAACTACAGCCGTTTCTATGACTGTAGTTTAGTTTACTACTTTAGCTTTTAAGCTTTTTTAAAGTAGTAGCAAAGTAGTCACTTTTAATGTTAACTTACAACTGCATTTACTTTTAAGGTAGTTCACAAAATCAAACCAAACACTAAACCACAATTACATGACATTAGTATAGTTATAGAATTCACACTTCTGTAAAACTGGACTGTGAAGTGACTTTTGTATATTTGTTTAACAATGCTGCCACCTAGTGGAGACTCTCACTTTCTGGTAGTACAGTTACCTATTAGATTCAAGAACTTTAACTCTCTACTTTAGTTATTTAGCAGACGCCGACCTTCCTTCGGCCATCCATGCTCCCCCCCCCCCCCAGGAAATCCAGAGTTTGAACTTCCAATTTGTTTTGAGCGTGATATCTGTGGGCAAGGTAAGAGCGGATCTGGCAACAGGAAGGTTGCTGGTTCGATCCCCGGGCTCCGCCTACTAGCTAAGTGTGGAGGTGTCCCTGAGCAAGACGCCACCTAACCCTAACTGCTCCTGACGTGTTGGTTGTTACCTTGCATGGTTGACACCGCCGTCGGTGTATGAATGGGTGAATGTGAGGCAATACTGTAAAGAGCTTTGGATAAAAGCGATATATAAATGCAATCCATTTACCTGGTGTGCTGCTGGTGTGCAGACCTGCATGCTGGAGGTGGACCCGGACCAGGTGTGGATGGGCTCTGAGGACTCTGTCATCTATATCATCACCGTGCGGTCCATGGTGTGTAACAGACAGCTGACGGAGCACCGCACCGAGGTCACTGGCCTCACCCTGGGAGCCGACAAGTACAGGTAACACACACAGACACACACACACACACACACGCACCCACAAACGTGCATACCTGTATAAACACACACTATGTTATGCACATTACCTCAAACACACACACACAGACATACACACACATTTACATTTAAATTTAGGGCATTTGACAGACACTTTTATCCAAAGCAACTTACAATCAGTAGATTTGTTGAAAGAAACAGCAATATATTGCTGTGGTACATAAAGATAACAAGAGAGCAGGTTTCAAGCATTCATAATTGCAAGATTAATATCCATCCACTCATTCATCTCTCTCTCTCTCTCTCCCTCTATCATTCTCTGTCTCTATCTTTCTCGGTATCTATCATTCTCTCTCTCTCTCCCTCTATCATTCTCTGTCTCTCTATCTTTCTCGGTATCTATCATTCTCTCTCTCTCTCTCTCTCTCTCTCTCTCTTTCTCTATCTTTCGCTCTGTCTCTCTATCATTCTCTGTCCCTCTATCATCTTCTGTATCTCTCTTGTCTTTCTCTGTCTCTCTATCATCTGTCTATGTCTGTCTCTCTATCATTCTGTCTCTCGCTCTGTCTTTCTCTGTCTCTCTATCATTCTGTTTTCCCTTTGTGTGCCCCCCCACCCAGGCTCCAGGGACAGCATCATGGAGGTCTGGAGGAACGGCTCGCTGAAGCATCGCATGAATCTCCCAGAGCAGCAGAAGGGCGCAGGCTCCACCTTCAGCTCCATCCTGCTGCTACCTGAGGTGTGTATAAATGTACACACACACACACACACAACACACACACGTACACAGTTCAACACACACGCAACATTATAACTCACTTTTTACAGACATTAACTGTGTGTGTCTGTGTGTGCGTGTGTCAGCTGGAGGAGGTATGGAGTGTGTGCGTGGACTCAGGGGAGGTGTGTGTGTGGCACAATCAAGGACGCTACCAGACCCTACCATAAGGTGGAGCTACAGGACTGCGGCGGCTGCTCCTGTATGATCAGAGTTTAAGAACCAGGTAAACACACAGCACACAGGACTAATACACACATGTACACACAGCCATATACCAACAGACACACACACACACTAACACCACATGTAACACAGCCATATACAACAGACACACACACACACACACACTAACAACATGTACACACAGCCATATACCGACAGACACAAACACACACAGACACAGACACATCGACTAACACACACATGTACACACAGCCATATACCAACAGACACACACACACTAACACACATGTACACACAGCCATATACCAACAGACACAAACACACACAGACACAGACACATCGACTAACACACACATGTACACACAGCCATTACCGACACACACACAGACACACTCATACACACACACAGACAATTACACACACAGCTAATCTGCATTTCCTCCTCTGATTACCCCCCCCTCACCTGAGCACAGGTGTGGATCGGGGGTGTGGCCCGCAGCTCCCACAGGGGCAAGGTGTACATCCTGGACACAGAGCGCCACATGGTGCTGAAGGAGCTGCAGGGCCATGCCGACCGCGTCACGGCGCTGTGCTCTGCCGAGGACCGCTACGCCCTCAGCGGAGCCGGCAAGCACGACGGCAAGATCGCCATCTGGAAGGTGGAGTAGGCGGGGCCAATGCGAGGAAAGGGGGAGGGGCTTGCCACTGCCAGGTGTGTATGTGCTTGTGTGGAGGAGGGAAGAAAGGAAGTGTTAAGAATTGCAATGACATAAGACATACTTATCTTATCTTATATTTATCCAGATGGGAAATGCAGATGACACAGCAGAAAGTACAGGACAGTAGTATCTCTATCACAGTACAGGACAGTTAGTATCTCTATCGCAGTGCAGGACAGTAGTATCTCTATCACAGTACAGGACAGAAGTATCTATTGTATCGAAAATATTTACACGATATGAGTAGTCACAATGTAAATATGTAAAAATGTAAATGTCATATATTTGACAACATACATCTTTGTCAAGGTCGGTGTTACATTGACAGCATATCAATCCATTTATATATTAAACTGTACTTTATTGACCATTATACATATGTGAACTTGAATGTACAGTATGTGCTGCATTTTGGAAACAGGAAATTGCTTTGTCCAATCCCAGGACAGTGGGGGTTTTGTGAGGACCCTCCGTGGCCAAAGAGTCCATACTTGCGGGGACTTGAAGGGTTGAAGGACTCTGGGGATGAATGCATCGTAGACGAACCTGTACTGAACCCCCATACAAGGACGCGAAAGTGGGACACCTCCTGCCTTAAAAGATATCCTTGTGGGGACTCCAGAGTTGAAGAGCCTTGTGGGGACCACAATCACACTGACATCATGAACAAAACACATGGATTGTTGGATTTTCCTCCACCAATCACGTCGCAGCTCAAACAAAGTGATGTCATCGTGGAAGTCTACGGAGGGGGGAAGACGTGTTGGGAGTCAGAATACGAGCGTGGAACAATTTGACGGCTGTGGACAGAAAAATGGGAATGCTTGGGCGGGGGAACACTCAAGGGTTTTTCTGCTCGATCCGACGACTCATCTTAGATGGACTACAGAGCGAAGGGTCTCCATTTCCTGAAGCATGTTAATCCAGAATCGAATCTACATCATATACATTCACATGAAGCTGAAACACACCAGTATTACCAAGAGAGAGAGAGAGAGTGTGTGCGTGTGTGCGTGTGCGTGTGTGCGTGTGTGTGTGCGCGTGTGTGCGCGTGTGCGTGCGTGCGTGCGTGTGTGTGTGTGAGTGTGAGAGAGAGTGTTCATGTACCAAAGATGTTTTACATACCATTTTACATTATAGACAGATAAGTGGCAATATATGTACGATAGACAATGTGAGTAGACTATTTCTCAACATTTTGAGAAACTACTTCAAAATAAGCAAACCAGAGTGAATTAAGCAGTTCACCTTCTTGTCCAGTAAACTACATATTTCACATGATTCCAGTGGGCTGGTGAAGTACTAACAGGCTTAAAGAATGACCTTATGAATCATAACGTAATTAATATGGCTGCCAAATTATGTCAGGTTACCATAAAACATGACCTCACTGCAGGCTTGTTGAACTGAATCAAAAACGGACATTGTAGCATGGTACTACATTATGTAATACATATATTATGTATTACATATATATATTATATATATTATTTGTGTGTTAATGCTCAATAAAGCCAAATTCGTTCCGTGGTAAACGTCAGTTTGTATAGAGAACAAAGTGTACTGCTTTTTACAAACTGTAAACCAGTGGAAAAGCTGGTTTAAGCCTACGTTCCTCTGACCGACCAATGTGAAACACGTCCAGTAAACAAAACAAAATGCTCGGATTTGTTTTAAACAATTTTGTTTTTATTTTTAATTCCGTACACAAAAATACTAATCCATCTATCGTTGTAACTGCATTTTCCGTACTGTGTTCCAACTTTTTGTTTGAATATGCACTTTTAGTTTCCATTTTTTTCAAATCCTGCTCTCGGACCTTATGACCGTATAACTGGAGCCTCAAATCAAAACTGACTGAGAGTCAGAGGAGCATTTTATTATTGTTTTTACTTTAATCCATTTAACATGCGTATGTGGAACACTATGTTCTTGTCAGCATTATTAGCAAACCGTTTTAATGAAGGAAGCAAAATATGTTATTGCAACGTATTTATAAACTGCACATGTACTGTATGTTTGCGTTTTATATTTATATACTCCTTGTAAGTCATGTTGATAACACTCTTCACACTGTTGATGATGCATATTAATAGTTATTGATTAGTATTATAGCCTAAAGTGTGATTTTACTGTTTAACTTTTTCCTCTTTTTACTGAACATTTATATTGAAGATGACAATAAACAAGCCATTGGACAACCGCCAAAAACATTCTACATTGTGCATTCATATTTCACCCTTAATCAAACGTTTCTCTCACTTGAGAATATCATCAAATATATCAGCATAAGATTGAAAACATGCAACATGCAACAGCTGTACTGTACTTACTGCCCCTCACCAGACGGGGGTGCTGCCTTGTTGGTTAATGCCTGTGTGGGCGTGAACCTGGCCCAGGCTGAGAGATTGCCCATGGATCCAATAAATAACACATCATTCACTTGTTTTGCATGTACACAAATTCCATGTGCAGCATTCATCACTTTGTCTCATCTTGTTCTGTATGCCGTGTGTGTGTGTGTGTGTGTGCGTGTGTGTGTTTGGCTGTTTTTGACCATGTTTGTACCTGTGTGTTTTCTGACTCTGTTGTGGCCCAGTTAAGTATGCGATAATTTGAGGTTCAGCAGGTTATGTAGCCTGGTGTTTTAGTTTAGCCAAAACAAAACAAATAAATGGCTTTGCGTTGAAATTCACTCGGTAAGCATAACCTACAGGCCAGCCAGGTCAAATACGTCCTGTCATGGACTGGTTATAAAGAGCTTTTCAACCTTGATGAACACACATTTACTTTTGTCCAGAGTGACTTGCAATAAGTACATTTGTCTAAAGAGTGAAACAACAATATATCACTGAACAAGTGTCAAGTGCTCGTCATTGCTAGGTTAATTATTTATTTGCTATAGAATCTTTTATCAAATGTGACTTATTGCAGTGAATTCAGTTGGCGCAGGTGAGGGGTTAGGTGTCTATTGCTCACAGGGCAGTTCAAGGTGGAAGAGTTTTGTTGGTGTGTTGAGACACCGAGCCTGTTAGTTCATTGTTGCAGTGGTCGAGGAATTCCTAACATGTATTTTAACCGTAGGCCTATTCACAGTCTTGTGATCTTTATCTTGGATTTTTCCATTATATACTTTCTGGTGTCTCCTCCTGCGTCCCGCTAAAACTAATATATATTAGGGTAGACTTACAGCCAGGTGAAATGCATGAACTACTGTTGAAACTGGATTTATAACAAAGTTTAAGCACAGAAATGGAAGAACAAGGAGACAGCCATCCCGCCGACGGCCACTGGGGGGCGCTGCCGCCGCCGTTGAGAAACCATAAACGAACGAATTTGCTTTTCACGTTATTCACTGCCATGAATAAACGTTGGAATTTTTCCGTTAAATTGTTTGACATTATTACAACTGTATTACAACATAAAAGCCTATATTGCTGATTGTCGTCACGTTTTTTCCCCCGTCATTTCCCCCGCGTTTTCTCTTTGTTGACTTTATTTCACGCACCACAGTGAACTAACACATTTAGAGGTATTTTAACGCATTCCAGTTCGAGTTATCGGTCACAATGCGCGGTCACATGTCGACAATAACACGAGCAAAACCTGAGTCAAGCCGCCTGATGAACCAACGGTCCCCAACGGACGGCGACGAGCTCCGCCAAGCCAAGCCACGCCCCTATGCAAATCACACGTGACGTCGACGGAAACCGTGACTGCGGCGGGTTTTCTTTTCTTTTTTTCCCCTCCCGCCGACACATAATCGTCCCCCTTTTAAAGGCGCTCACTCAAAGCCCAGCGGCTCCAGCTCAGCTGCGACCAGCGCACCAGCGGAACCCTGTGCGTCCAATACGCTGACAGCGACGACGACAACAACGGCAACGACGGCGACGACAAGCGACGGTCGTCCGCAGGGGGGTCGAATGAACGAAGCGACGAGGTGAGCTCAGTAGAGTTCGTTTGAGACGGTTCGCGGTTGCGGAGAGACGGGAGACAGCAGCGGCAGCAGCAGCAGCATCTCAGGTTGCGGCTGCAGCGGCGGCGCTGCGGAGGGGGGCCGGGGGGCCGCGCTACAACAATAAAACACCGCTGCAGCCTTCCCAGCTGTCGCATCGTATAGATAGATATACATACAAATTAAAATGATAATTTTATTAAATGACAAATGATGTATATGGCATTTATTTCAATTCATTTATTTATTATTATTTATTATTTCAATTATAATAATTTTTTGCTGTATTTATATTTTTTGCCTTGTAATTGTGGACGGTGCTGCTATTAATAGAACAACATCGATTCAGGGGGGTATGTATGTATGTAGGAAGGGAGGGAGGTATAGCCTATGTATGTACTGTATGTAGTTATTTCTCTTCTTTTAATTTGTTTTTAAATGTGCTTGAAATGCAAGTGCCCACATCCACATTGTGTGACACAATGCTGTCACTCACAGGCGGATGGGATAGATTGTTTAGTGTACATGTCATGCCAATATGATGGTGGTTCTAAACACTGTGTGGCCAATATGAATGGTGATGTGAACTGTAAGCGGATTTTAGGTATTGTTGTCAAGTAGTCAGTACCTGCTGCTGTTAGCCTCCAAGTGTCGCCATAGCAACCACAGCTTTGTGTGCGAGGCCTCGAGTGTGTGTGTGTGTGTGTGTGTGTGTGTTTTCCCCCAACTTGCATCAGAGCCAATATGTGTTTCTATCTGAACTGCCTTATATTGTACATCCACATGTGCGTGCATGTGCATGCAATGCAGTTAACTAGTCAGCAGGGGTATACTTAAATGTCAGTTAAACATAGGTTATTACACATAAATAGGAAGACACAAGTGTGTGTGTGCATGTGTGTGTGTCTGTGTGTGTGTGTGTTTTCTGCTGAGGTCTCGTCTTTGCCGGATGTTGGGGGTGCTGTGTTTGTGGTGTGTGCGCACATGGATGCACTGTTTACATGTCTAAAAAGTGTCTCTGTGTGTGTGTGTGTGTGTGTGTGTGTGTGAGTAGGTCTGCATAACCAGCGTTCCACTGTAACCTGGGCCAAACTGCAACTTCTCATCAACATTGATGAAGCTTTCAAGGCTTTTTGGTGAGTAACACACGCACACGCACACACACATGCTCGCACAGGCACACACACACAAGGGTCCGATGAAGAGGGCAAAACTTCCACTGTTGGCTGCTTGGTGTGGTGATGGTGGTGGTGGTGAGGCTGCCGTGAGTCTCAAACACGTCTGTCTGTCTGTTTCTCCCCCGTGAGCGAGTGAGAGACAGAGAGCTGCAGACGGGGGGTGAGAGAGAATGAGTTTGACAGAGTGAGAGATGGAGTGAGAGAGAGTGGGATTGATTGACAGGGGGAGAGACAGAGTGAGAGAGAGATTGAGAGAGACAGAGTGACAGTTGGAGTGAGAGAGATTGAGAGAGACAATCGCAAGAGACCGAATGAGAGAGAGAGATTGAGAGAAACAGAGGGAGTGAGATTGACAGACAGTGAGAGGCGAAATAGAGTCAGAGTGAGAGTCAGCGAGTGAGAAAGGCAAAGTGATGCGGTGAGTCACGCACTAAGTAGCAGCCTGTGACCATCCAGACTGCATCCTTTTTAAGGAGGTGCCGATGCAATCTATTATATAGTATTACACATCAATACACCAGAATGACTCATAACTTATACAATAGGGTAAGTGCAGCAAGTTGAACCTGAACTTGAAACACTGGTCACACAACCGGTGTCTGCATGCTATGCTGCCTTACTTTGCCTTCCCTTGCTGGTCCATTACTAGACTATATTGAGTTTAGTAATGGACCAGAGTGGCTGGGTGAGTGTGTCGCAGAAACTCTGTGATAAAGAGCTCAACAGACAAGACGGAGCGAGTCTTATTATTACGTTTGTAAATGGGACACATTCAACCGCCAGGCATCGGCAGAAGAATAAGCTCCAAGAAGTGTAGAACATCCTAAAAGACGTCTCCTGAGTCCTGGGCGTGTGTGATGTGATGACTTACAAAGAGTACATTTGTTGAAAGAGACAGCAATATTTTGCTGTGGTGCATAAAGATAAGAATAGAGCAGGTTTCAAGCATTCATTCAAGTGCAAGGTTAACAGAACAGCTAGGTTACCTGCATAATAGCTGGGATAAGAGCAGAGGTGCCATTCTGGGTGCATTGCCAAGGTCTGAGAACATACAATATGCTAAACAATGCTTTGTACTATTATTTAGTGCCAAGATGTACAAACACGCAAGTCAGTGCTAGGGTTAGGAGAGGGAAGGCAGGAGGAGATCTGATTATGCTAGCAGCATAACTCTGGACTCCTGTCGCGTCTGTTTTAAAAATAAAAAAAAGAGGGAGAGAGCGCTGATCAGTGTAGGATGCAAGTGGACGACGAGGATATATGCATTGTTTCCTTCCTTCCTTCCTTTCTCCCTTACTTTTGTCCTGAGGTGACAGGCGTGAACTTC
>PIJE02000601.1:204656-207156 GCA_002895965.2 Coryphaenoides rupestris
TCTCAATCTCCCCTTGTTCTGGGTCTCAGTGCACATGCTCGGGCATTAGTGTGTGTGTGTGTGTGGGGAACATGTCTTCATGGATGTAGGTCCCATCGCCATGGTTTCTCAGACATATGAACGCTCTCACATTTTAGAGGGAGAGAAAGTCCTGCTCTCTGAATGTAAGAAGCAAGTCAGCTGCTCAGGGTGCGTTTAGTGGAAAAGAAAAAAGAAAAAACACATCCCATTCATGCCTCTCTTGCTGTTTCACCTTTTGGTCTCTCTGTCTGTCTGTCTCACTATCTGTCTGACTGTCTGTCTCTCTATATCTGCCTTTCTCTCTCTTTCTGTCTGTCTATCTCTCGCTCTCTGTCTGTCTCTCTCTGTCTCCCTCTGTCTCTCTGTCTCTCTCTGTCTGTCTCTGTCTCTCTCTGTCTGTCTCTCTACTGTCTCTCTGTCTCTCTCTCTCTGTCTGTTTGTCTTTCTCTCTCTCACCCTCTGTCTGTCTCTCTCTGTCTCTATCGCTGTCTATCTCTCTCTCTGTCTCTCTCTGTCTGTCTGTCTGTCTCTCTCTGTCTCTCTCTCTGTCCTCTGTATATTCACTTCTTCCCAGGGGTGAGGTAGGTGGGGAGGGGGACAGAGGAGGAGGGTTAGTTTACTGAATAAGGGGCCTCTTTCCTTACAATTCTCTCTCTCTCTCTCTCTCTCTCTCTCTCTCTCTCTCTCTCTCTTACTCTATTCTGCACACATACAAACACACACACACACACAAGGCTCTCTGTCCATTCTGAATAAAAAAAAATCGGCTATAAAAAAACCCAACAAAATATATAAAAGAGGAAGGGATAGTGTGTGATCGTGTGTGTGTGCGTGTGTGTGTCTGTGTGCAGCGCTCGTTTGATCTCCTCGCTCGCTCCACCGCACGTCTGTTGCTGCTTCTGCCCCCTCCACCCCCCACCCCTCCCCCGGGTCATGTGTCCTCACACCCCACCTCCTCCCCCCCCCCCCTCCCCTTCACCCCTCTTCTCTCCTCCCTCCCTCCCTCCCCTACCTCTTCCTTTTACACACATCATCTCAGCATCTGAATAGCTGTGATTGTGGGGCACACCGCATTGCTGCATTGCGTTGCATTGCAGATGCTGCGAACTGCACTGCAGACTGTGAAGGAAAGGAAGGAAGGAGGGAGGAAGGAAGGGAGGGATGGAGGGAGGGAGGGAGGAAGGAAGGAAGGGAAGAGAGAGGGAGAGAGAGAGAGAGAGAGAGAGCGAGAGAGAGAGAGAGCGAGAGAGAAAGGGACCCCTGGCCACTGTGCTTTGGCTTTGACGTGCGCGGCTGAGTTAGCATGCAAGGCCGCGCCAAATCCAAACCTTTACTTTGGCACGCTGTGGCATCTGATGAGCGACACCCAAACGAAACAAACATAACTCCCTTATGACATGTGTGAAATGTTTATTGTACTCTGTGTGTGTGTGTGTGTGTGTGTGTGTGTGTGTGTGGCAATGCTGGTCCTGTGGTCTTAAGGCTGATTTATGCTTGGGCACTTGACACATTTGAAACTCACTGGATCTGTGTGTTCTCTTTTTGTTGTTTTGTCCCCTACCACATGTCCACCACCGACCAATCAACGGGGGACGGCCTCCTCTCACCGCTTCCTGCCAATCCGTCCAATTGGCTTTCTCCGGGAATGCTCGACTCCTACATGACTCCGCTCTTGCCTCGCCCTCCTGCAGATTGATCGGCAAATAGATGGGGATTCTCCGGGGAGCTCCGCCCACCTGCGTCGCTTGCCGCCGCCCCCCGCCCCCCACCCCACTGCCCCCCGCTCGCTTCCACCCCGTCCCCCCCCGGCCCTCTGACCACACCCATAGCCCCGCCCACAGCCCCGCCCAGCCCTCCGCCAATAATATGACTCTTGAACTCACAGAGTGGGCTTCTATATGGATTTTTACCGCAGCCAATAGACAATAAGGAAGCACAAAAAAGGAGGAGTCATGTCGATGTGTGATTAAGCCATACACACACACACACACACACACACACACAGCTCGGGAGGAGGAGGAGGAGGAGGAAATATAGAAGGAGGAGGAGGAGAGGAGGAGGAAGAGGAGGAGGAGGAGGGTGGCAGGCCCCCCGCGGCGGGTATCCCTCTGAAGCAGTGGCTGATGCACGGGGCGGTGATGTTCGGACGGGAGTTCTGCTACGCCATGGAGACGGCCCTGGTCACGCCCGTCCTGCTGCAGATAGGTACGGGGAGAACACACACACACACACACACACACACACACACACACACACACACACACACACACACACACAGGCAACACACACACACACACACGCACACACAACACACCACACACACACACACACACACACACACACACACACACACACACACACACACACACACACACACACACACACCACACACACACACACACACACACACACACACACACACACACACACACACACACACACGCAAGGACATACACATGTCCGTGCTTTAAAAGCAGCT
>PIJE02000601.1:209656-282726 GCA_002895965.2 Coryphaenoides rupestris
GTGTGTGTGTGTGTGTGTGTGTGTATCTGTGTGTGTGTGGGTACTGCTGGTGCTATCAGATGAAAGGTAGACAGCAACTTAAGTGTAGTGAAGCAACATGCTTCTTAATCCGTGCTTCATAATGTCACTCTCTCTCGTCTCCCCCAGGTAATGTTCCTGATTCAGATTACCAACAGCAGCGCTATCTGATTGTATGCTAATATAGTTAATAAAGTTATATTACATCATACACATATACTAACTATACCTTATCTCGGTACTTCTGAACCAGTATCGCACAAAACAGGCAGCCACAAGCTGAAAATGCTCCGAATTCAATGTTCAGTTGTTGAACATTGTATTATTATTATTATTCTTGTTATTACATTTACATTTACATTTAGGGCATTTGGCAGATACTTTTATCCAAAGCGACTTACAAAGAGAACATTCGTTGAAGGACACAGCAATATATCGCTGTGGTACATAATTATTATTATTATTATTAATATTACTGTCCAACATCATGTGCAATACTCTATCATGTGCTATATTATTATTATTATCATGCTGTCTATAAATACTATCTATAACACTACCTCTCATCTCCTCTCATCATCATGTGCAATATTCTTAATGTCATGTCCAAGAATATTACACTTCAATTATGGCAAATTGTTTTCGCCGTCGGAATATCTTATCTTGCCTACATATTTGTATATTTTAACTGTAAATTTGTAAATCCGTTAGTTTATTTTATTATTCTGTTGTTTTCCATATTGTTTTATTGTACTGTATCACTATGTAACCTGGGCACAAGCATTTCCTTCTGGGATTAATAAAGTTCTATTTCTATTCTATAAAGATAAGAATAGAGCTGGTTTTGAGCATTCACAGTTAAATATTATTATTATTATTATTATTATAAAAATGTGTTTAACATTTCATTTGATCACTGTCACTTTTGTCCTCAGTGTTCTGGCACTGTCCAAGAATGAACCGTACATGGTGTTTAATCAGAATCTGGATTACAATAATCTGGTTCAGCTCGTTCAACACAACTAGCACTGATTAGCCTGTCATTCTCCACCGTGATTGGCCCTCAATGGAGCTAGCCACGCCTCCTTTTCCCCGTCTGTTGCTGTGTGTGTGTGTGTGTGTGTTTCTCTTTGTGTGTGTATTGGGGAGTGGGGACCTCTTATGTAACAGACCCCAGCCTATCAGGGCAGGTGACAACTTGACAACGCACATTGCACATGTGTGTGTGTGTGTGTGGTGTGGTTTGTTTGTCTGTGCATGTGTTGTGCAGGTCACACGCATTGTTGTGGGTGCATGGCACCCCGTGTGGATGAAATATGCATGAGTATCGGTGTGTGCTGTTGCATGTTAATGGAGACATGACACCAGCAGGACCAGATAGCAAGACTTGTTCTGTATCTCCATCCCGCCACTGGTCCCACAGTCTCTCCATCCGACTCTTGGCTCTTCTCTCTCTACCTCTTGTCTCTCTCTGTCGCTGTCTCTCATCTGTCTCTCTGTCTCTCTCCTACCTCTCTTTTCTCCTGTCTCTCTCTCAATCTGTCTCCTCTCTCTCTTTTTTATTGCCATTGTTGTCTTCATTTCTCAATCTCCCCTTGTTTCTGGGTCTCAGTGCACATGCTCGGGGCATTAGTGTGTGTGTGTGTGTGGGGAACATGTCTTCATGGATGTAGGTCCCATCGCCATGGTTTCTCAGACATATGAACGCTCTCACATTTTAGAGGGAGAGAAAGTCCTGCTCTCTGAATGTAAGAAGCAAGTCAGCTGCTCAGGGTGCGTTTAGTGGAAAAGAAAAAAGAAAAAACACATCCCATTCATGCCTCTCTTGCTGTTTCACCTTTTGGTCTCTCTGTCTGTCTGTCTCACTATCTGTCTGACTGTCTGTCTCTCTATATCTGCCTTTCTCTCTCTTTCTGTCTGTCTATCTCTCGCTCTCTGTCTGTCTCTCTCTGTCTCCCTCTGTCTCTCTGTCTCTCTCTGTCTGTCTGTCTCTCTCTGTCTCTCTCT
Organism: Coryphaenoides rupestris; assembly: GCA_002895965.2. Lineage (NCBI taxonomy): Eukaryota > Metazoa > Chordata > Actinopteri > Gadiformes > Macrouridae > Coryphaenoides > Coryphaenoides rupestris. Next base: position 211,682 of record PIJE02000601.1, read on the forward strand.
GTCTGTCTCTCTACTGTCTCTCTGTCTCTCTCTCTCTGTCTGTTTGTCTTTCTCTCTCTCACCCTCTGTCTGTCTCTCTCTGTCTCTATCGCTGTCTATCTCTCTCTCTGTCTCTCTCTGTCTGTCTGTCTGTCTCTCTCTGTCTCTCTCTCTGTCCTCTGTATATTCACTTCTTCCCAGGGTGAGTAGGTGGGGAGGGGGACAGAGGAGGAGGGTTAGTTTACTGAATAAGGGGGCCTCTTTCCTTACAAATTCTCTCTCTCTCTCTCTCTCTCTCTCTCTCTCTCTCTCTCTCTCTCTCTCTCTCTCTCTCTCTCTCTCTCTCTCTCTCTCTCTCTCTCTTACTCTATTCTGCACACATACAAACCACACACACACACCAAGGCTCTCTGTCCATTCTGAATAAAAAAAAATCGGCTATAAAAAAAACCCAACAAAATATATAAAAGAGGAAGGGATAGTGTGTGATCGTGTGTGTGTGCGTGTGTGTGTCTGTGTGCAGCGCTCGTTTGATCTCCTCGCTCGCTCCACCGCACGTCTGTTGCTGCTTCTGCCCCATCCACCCCCCACCCCTTCCCCCGGGTCATTGTGCGTCCTCAGACAACCCCACCTCCCCTTCACCCCCCCCCCCTCCCTTCACCCCCCCCCCCCCCCCCATCCCATGCTAACCTCTTCCTTTTACACACATCATCTCAGCATCTGAATAGCTGTGATTGTGGGGCACACCGCATTGCTGCATTGCGTTGCATTGGCAGATGCTGCGAACTGCACTGCAGACTGTGAAGGAAAGGAGGAAGGAGGGAGGAAGGAAGGGAGGGATGGGAGGGAGGGAGGAAGGAAGGAAGGGAAGAGAGAGGGAGAGAGAGAGAGAGAGAGAGAGCGAGAGAGAGAGAGAGAGAGAGAGCGAGAGAGAAAGGGACCCCTGGCCACTGTGCTTTGGCTTTGACGTGCGCGGCTGAGTTAGCATGCAAGGCCGCGCCAAATCCAAAACCTTTACTTTGGCACGCTGTGGCATCTGATGAGCGACACCCAAACGAAACAAACATAACTCCCTTATGACATGTGTGAAATGTTTATTGTTACTCTGTGTGTGTGTGTGTGTGTGTGTGTGTGTGTGGCAATGCTGGTCCTGTGGTCTTAAGGCTGATTTATGCTTGGGCACTTGACACATTTGAAACTCACTGGATCTGTGTGTTCTCTTTTTGTTGTTTTGTCCCCTACCACATGTCCACCACCGACCAATCAACGGGGGACGGCCTCCTCTCACCGCTTCCTGCCAATCCGTCCAATTGGCTTTCTCCGGGAATGCTCGACTCCTACATGACTCCGCTCTTGCCTCGCCCTCCTGCAGATTGATCGGCAAATAGATGGGGATTCTCCGGGGAGCTCCGCCCACCTGCGTCGCTTGCCGCCGCCCCCCGCCCCCCACCGCCACTGCCCCCCGCTGCTTCCACCCCGTCCCCCCCCGGCCCTCTGACCACACCCATAGCCCCGCCCACAGCCCCGCCCAGCCCTCCGCCAATAATATGACTCTTGAACTCACAGAGTGGGCTTCTATATGGATTTTTACCGCAGCCAATAGACAATAGGAAGCACAAAAAAGGAGGAGTCATGTCGATGTGTGATTAAGCCATACACACACACACACACACACACACACACAACACACACACACACACCACACACACACACACACCACACACACACACACACACACACACACACACACACACACACACACACACACACACACACACACACACACACACACCACACATACACACACACACATTATACACACACACGTCGCTCCCGTGGAATGTATCTTGCGCCTTTCCTGTGAGAGGTCACAGGAGGACCTGGAAGAACATTGAGACGGAGGACGCCTTTATTTTGAAGGGCAGCGTTTCACGGCTCTGCTAACTTAGCTCACATTTGTTACAAATTCTCAATTTTTACTTTTTCTTTTTCTTTCAGAGCCCAGTTTTACGCCTGCATTTTATATTAATATCTCCTCTCGCCCCCCGAAAGTAGATTATACCGTTTTTGTTTTTTTCCCATTGTGTGATTACAACTGAATGCTAATCACCACACTTACTTAGGTTAAGTCCACAGTAAGAACTTCGGCATTTATAAATGTATAATTTTTTTTCTTCTCTCCCCATTATATTATAAACAAAAAGAATAACCATATAATTATAGCTTCAGTTTTATTGTTTTTTTACTTTTTTTGGTTTTTTTCATCTTACCTGGAGAAATCTTTTTTTTTTTTTTTTTTTTTCGTTATTTGCCATCCACACGCCCTGCTGACCAGTAACCTCTGACCGGTGACAAGTAACCACTGACCAGTGACAAGTAACCAGTGACCAGTAACCACTGACCAGTGACCAGTAACTGCTGACCAGTGACAAGTAACCACTGACCAGTGACAAGTAACCACTGACCAGTGACAAGTGTCCGCTGACCAGTAACCACTGACCAGTAACAAGTAACCAGTGACCAGTGTCCAGCATTGCGTGCATGCCCTCCGCCATGCCGCCCCAGAACGCCGGGGATGGGGACTCCATGGGCGTGTCCGGGCCTCTGGTGGGTGTGGTGGAGTCCAAACCCACCTCGACCACCACCACCTCCACCACCACCACCACGGGTACGGCTGGCAGGGGAGGAGGCCGAGGGACGGGGAGCTCGGGAGGAGGAGGAGGAGGAGGAAATATAGAAGGAGGAGGAGGAGAGGAGGAGGAAGAGGAGGAGGAGGAGGGTGGCAGGCCCCCCGCGGCGGGTATCCCTCTGAAGCAGTGGCTGATGCACGGGGCGGTGATGTTCGGACGGGAGTTCTGCTACGCCATGGAGACGGCCCTGGTCACGCCCGTCCTGCTGCAGATAGGTACGGGGAGAACACACACACACACACACACACACACACACACACACACACACACACACACACACACACACACACACACACACACACACGCACACACATGTGCGCACACGCTTTAACACACAAACACGCTTTAACCCCCCCCACACACACACACTTTAACACACATGCAGGCTTTAACACACACACACACACACACAAACACACACAGCTTTAATGCACACACACACACACACACTTTAACACACACACACACACACACACACACACACACACACACTAACACACACACGCACAGCTTTAACACACACAAACACACATACACATGCACTTCAAACTAAAAACACACGTAAACAATCACGGTAAAAAAACTTGAACGTGCAAGCTTCAGCACACACACACACACACACACAACACACACACACACACACACACACACACACACAGACACACAGACACACAGACACACAGACGGCCCGGACCACAGAGGTCTATATTTAGGGAGGAGGTTGAACGCTACAGAACACAGATTACAGACTCGGTGCGTGACACCAGAGCTCTGCGTCGTCATGTACCATTACTGACCCGCACGCCGCCCAGCCTTCACAACAAACACTCATGCAGTCAGGATCACGTCCAACACAAGCAGGCTCACCAGCAGCCTGGGTGAATGTGAGGTCACTGTAAAGCACTTTGTATATAAGCGTTATAGAAATGCAATCCATTTACCATTTATTGATGTCCTGGTGTGCGTTCACCTTGGACACACTCACTGTCCTTATGAGGACCGTGATGAGACAGAGGGTTAAAGGGAAGGAAAGGAAAGGAGAGCAGAAGGCAACAGCAGTCACTTAGTTTTCCTCTTAACTCAACTAAACTGATTTCTCTCTCACCGTTTCCACTTCCTACTTTCTCTTCCTCTGGTCTCGTTCTGCTTGATTCGTTTCTGTTGGTTTACGTATTTTTTCTCCACCTCTCCCGCGGTCTTTGTTTAGCGTGAAACGGCATCAGTGTTCAGGCGAGTTCTGCTTCCTGTCGAACCCGGTTCAGCCACAAAGCTGCAGTTTTGTCATCCCACCACCAGATGCTTAAGTCGTATTCTATGACACATCCTATCGCGTTCGTCCTTCTTGTGTTGCATTGTCTGTCAGCACAACATTGAACTGCCTGCTAGCCTAACAGCTACGGCTACTTGGCTGCTTGGGGCCTCACCCGACCCGACTCCTAGCTAGGAGCTTTAGGAGTTTTAGTTCTGGGCCGCTATTTATACCAGCTGGAGCGTGAGGCGTGTGAAAACCTCTCAGTTCTCCGCGCGGAGGGTCAACAGAGCCGGCGGTCTTTAGTTTTTACAGACTTCAAAAGTAGACCTTAAACCGTTGCTGTGTAATTGTTTTGTCGGTTGTCGTGTTGTGTTGGCAGTGGGAATGAGAGCTCAAGGGGGGAGTGAGCAAAGGATAGAGAGGGCAAGGGGGGGAGAGTGCGAGAGATAGAGAGCGAGAGCGAAGGAGAGGGAGAGAGAGAGTCCTTCTGCCTGAATGTTGACCTCCATACAATAATACTGTTGGATCAATGCAGCCGGAGAGGATTAGGAGACACACACAGGTGAATGATGGGACAGGGAGAGAGAGAGAGAGATGGAGAGAGAGAGAGAGAGACATGACACATGAGTGTGTGTTCGTGACGCAACCGTTCCTCTCCTCCCAGGAGCGTACACGTCTTACATAAGTGCCAAAGCTTCCTGAGAAGTGCCGGTGTGCTAGCTAGCGTGGGGTGCTAGCTTACATGACTAGCGACCTTCACTTAGCCGCACGTAACCTCCCACACACACACACACACACACACACACACACACACACACACACACACACACACACACACACACACATGGCTCAACACCGAGTAAACAGGCTACGGTAGAAATACACTTATTAAAATCCCCTTCATTCGCTGGCACAAATGAGTTTTCTGCGCACCAAAACAGGAAACACAGGGATTAACTCCGCCCCCTTCACCTCATGGTTTCCGGCCCAGGCGCCACACTGTCCGTAAAAAAGGCTGTAAAAATGGGTTTTAAGAAGAGATTTAAAAGAAGTCCCTGTAACGTTGCTGTGGATGCGCAGTTCACACACTCGATGTACTTAAACCTGTTATGATTTAAATGAAGCAAGCTTTATTCATGATTGTCTGTGAAAGGGTTTTTGAGCTATCGGCTCGCTAATAATAGTTGTTATCCTAATTCAAACTGTAAGTAAAAGTAAGTCCATAATAAGTACAATAAAAAGTGATGGAGTAAGAGTAACAATACTGGGTGGGTATTGGCTGGAATGGGTGGTGCAAATAATGTGGTATGGTGCCCACATGCAGTACAGTAATAATAATAGCATAACAAATAATAATTTAGTCCTCCTAAACCGTGGCCTGCTCCTTAATGACGTGTATCTGGATTGACCTAGACTCACTCTAAGATGCTTTGGATAAAAATGTCCGCTGAACAATGGAATATGAATACACAGTTCATGTGGAAGCACTCAAAAGGGCGAAACATGCCACTGCATACCCTCCGCTATTCACAACATTATTTTCGACTTAGAAATTGACAGCTCGACGCAGTCACGGTCATGTTTCACGCCAAACGTCGATAATGTACCTCGGCAAAACATGCTTTGAATGGGCTTTGTGCATGGAGGCTCCAGGGCTCAATCACTCATCCCCAATCTCCCCGACTCAGCCCGTCGCCGATGGCAACAGCAGATAACCGCGGGTAAGAGGGCCTTCGAGTGTCGGAACTAAATACAGAAGTAGACGATAAATAACAAAGTGGTATGCCGTCCGACAGAAGCAAGGTTCGGTGCCCGTCCGCCGTATCTCGTAACGCGTCACTGCTAAGAGACATCAAACCCACCATCAGGTTTGACTACGTCGTGGCCTGTGCCACATTCTGCCAAATGTACTTCTGCCCCTGGTTAATAAACACAAGATCTTGTTCCTGAGTCATTGGGCAGACACTTCCATTCCAAGCGAGTCGTGGTGAATACAGGTACCGGGTCATTAAGGGGTTGTTGGGACTACAATTTAGGCTGTAGTGTGTACATTGCTCATGAATCGAACCCCGGACACCTCTTGCTGGCCTGCTTTTGGCATGATGAATAGTGTATTCCCAAAAGGGCTTTTGGTGACGTTGCTGAAGAATACATCCTTTATTTAAGCAATAGATAGTATTGTAACGTGTGTAGAGTTAGCAGTACACCAGTACACCAATACACGACTGCGTTCGTCCGATCCACGCGCTGCAAACATTTCAAGTGGTCTGAAGTGATTCTGGCCATCATCATCGTTGGAAGATGAGCTAAGATGATGATGCTTTTAATAAATCCCCAGGGAGAGGCGTTTTATCAGGATTATGAGCCTTCTATCGTGGCGTAGTGTCTGCGCTACAAGGGGAGGAGATTACAGCAATCTGTCCTGCTAGCTTCTGTTCAGCCTTCGCGAAACATATTATAGTCTCTCTATCTTCCTCTCTGTTAACCTCTCTCTGTCTCTCAAAGTCCTCTCAAATGCCTCTCTCTCTCTCTCTCTCTCTCTCTCTCGCTCTCTCGCTCCCCAGTGTGACGTGTGTGTGTGTGTGTGTGTGTGTGTGTGTATATATATACTGTATATACAGTATATATACAGCTTTCTGTGATGTCTTGACCCAATTATCCCCCTCAGAAGTGGCCAGACGTCACACAGTGTTTTTAACGTTCCTATACTTCCAACGCAAGCTCACTCATTCCAGTGAGCCTTCGTCACATATATTGCACCACGACCACAACCTAATCTATCACACAGTCAAAACCGAATCCCTCAAAAAGTAGAACCATTGTAATCAACACCACATTATATCACAAGATACGTTACGTTTCCAAGGTCTAAATTCAGCAATCATGCAGACCAATACCAGACAGAGAGACCTTAATCCAAAAATCCAATGTATTGTTCTGTGGTTGAGTCATTTTGTAGACTCATTGTATGTATGAATGTATGTAAACCTTTATTTATACAGGGAGGGCCATTGAGAGCAAATCTCTCTGTGAGAGCAAAACGCCCTGATTACAGCACAACATAAAAACACAATACAAACATGACAGTATAAAAAACTGTTGAAAAGCTGAAATAACAACAAGACGTGCAATCCCCACATAATGCATCCTCCTGACATCCATCCTGACATTTTCCTTCGTTCCAGTTTAAGAGAGTCCTGCAGCCTGTTCCGTCTATCAGGAGTGTACAAACTGAAAACGGTCTTTCCCGCCTCACTGTTCATGTGGTGTGTCTAATCTAATGTAGTGTATTTAGTACACTCATTAGTACATTTTGACCGTTGTTAACGAGCAGGTAAGGGTGGGGCATCTTGCATGTCGTTCAGGACATCTACAGGTACAGGTACATTGCTTCCACACGGGAGTTCACTGGAAGTTCCGACCCAAAACCTTGGTGGTGTTTGTGTTGTGGTGGTGGTGGTGGTGGTGGTGGTGGTGGCGGTGGTGGTGTTAGGGTGGTGGTGGTGGTGTTATGGTGGTGGTGATTGTGATGGTGGTGTTAGGGTGGTGGTGATTGCTACTGCCGGTGGTGGTGGTGGCGGCGGTGGTGTTAGGGTGGTGGTGTCAGGGTGGTGTTTGGTGGTGGTGGTGGTGGTGGTTGGTGTGGCGGTGGTGTTAGGGTGGTGGTGGCGGTGATGTTAGGGTGGTGGTGTTAGGGTGGTGGTGCTGGTGTTAGGGTGGTGGTGTTAGGCTTGTGGTGGTGGCGGCAGCAGCACCAGAAGCAGGTAGGGCAGGTCAGTGGCCAGCGATGACGTAACGGTGTCGGCGTGTCATGCTAGCTGGCTAAATATACCGTTGTGCGCCCGTGCCGTTGGCCTGGTGCCAGGGGGTCTATTTTCAAACCGCCCGCTACAGTGTTAGCATACATCACGTCTCGTGTACATTCAGTTGTTGGGCGTGTGTTGTTTTCAACACGCAATGTCTCCCATGTCTAATAGCAGGTAATCACAGCCCTTTCTGCCCTTGTAGTAATTGGCGTAGTTATTGTTTAATTTAGCATGCTAAGCTAACCGGGTCGCCTTGATCTCCTCGCAGCGGTGCTATCATGCTAACTAATCCACTCGGGGGCATCCTATCACGCCCGCCGGTCTAATCTTGAAGCTGACCTTTTAGCTAGCATGACATGGGGTTACATAAGCGCGGGGTGGAGGGTCAGACGGGCTGACTAATCACCATAATCTGATCCAGGCAGTCAGAGTGGAGGACACGGAGACGGATGAGCGACGGTGTTGTAAACACGCTCATCAAAAACACCCTGTGTGTGTGTGTGTGCATGCCCGTGTGTGTGCGTGCCCGTGTGTGTGTGTGTGTGTGTGTGCGGTGTGTGTGTGTGTGTGTGCCTGTGCGTGTGTCTGCGTGTGTGTGTGTGTGTGCGCGTGCCTGTGTGTGTGTGTGTGTGTGTGTGTGTGTGTGTGTGTGTGTGCGGTGCCTGTGGTTTGTGTTGTGTGCGTGTGCCTGTGCGTCTGTGTCTGTGTTGTGTGTGTGTGCGCGCGTGCCTGTGTGTGTGTGTGTGTGTGCGTGTGTGCGCATGTGTGAGAGCAGCAGAAACTACAGTGTTTAAGGAACATAGATTATATGTTTTGCTCCGTTAAAAATGTCTTACACCTGGTTTGGTTCTGAACTTAAGTGTGAAGTTCTTGTGTGTGTGTATGTACAGTATGTGTGTGTGTGTGTGTGTGTGTGTGTGTGTGTGTGTGTGTGTGTGTGTGTGTGTGTGTGTGTGTGTGTGTGTGTGTGTGTGTGTGTGTGTGTGTGTGTGTGTGTGTGCTCATGTGAGATATGGGAAACACGACAAAGCCGTACCCTTACGCAACATAACATATTGTTATTGTGTGTGTGTGTGTGTGCGTGCATGTGTGTGCATTTGATGGGGACAAAAGACACCCTTACCCGAACGCAATAACAAATGTTATTGCGTGTGTGTGTGTGTGTGTGTGTGTGTGTGTGTGTGTGCATGCGTGCACCATTACACATCTCTAAGGGCTCCAGGGGCAGGCTGTGTGTTGTTGTGTTGGTATGTGGACACCGTCAGGCATGCGGGGCGGGAATCGTACCGTCAGCACATTCACTCGCTGCTGATCACATGAGTCGGCAGCGGCATAGCGATCGGGCGTCGGACGCTAAAGTTAGCCGGCTTGTTGTTGTTGTTGTTGTTGTTGTTGTTTTCCTTTTCCTTTTCCTATTGTATCCAGGTTGTTGTTGTTGTTGTTGATGCTGGCAAACAAGTTCTAATTTGTCATTCTTCTTAACTTTGATTCGGTACACGACGTGAAAGAAAGGAAACAACATGAATGTTATTCCAATTAAACCCACAATGAAAAGGAATGATTTTGGGAAGCAATCGAACAATTTATCAATCAATGAGGTTATGTGTTATTAGTACCGCTTAATGTGGCTCTTTAAGGACGGTGGTTCCCTTAATGGGCTGTCAGAGCGCTAATAGCTAGTTGTTAGTTTGTCGGCTGTCTGCAAAACAGTCAATTAACCACCATTATGAGCTAGCGGATAGCTCATAATAGTAATTGTTTGTGAGCTATCGGCTAGCTAATCATGGTGGTTATCCTAATGGGTGATGCTGGGCAATGCTTGCTCCATCTATCTGGGCCTGTGGTCATGTTTTCACTGACTGGAGGAGATGTTGCCGCTATGCAGTTAGCTTCCACAGTCACTGACTCACTCAAGTCAAGCCTTCCTGTCTCCCATCTATCAACACTGACTCACTGAGGAGCTGACCTGTGAACACTCAAAGTGCTTTCCAATTATTGCCTCACATTCACCCATCCATACAGCGACGGCAGTGTCGACCATGCAAGGGCAACGCCAGCTGGTCGGGGGCAGCTAGGGGTTAGTAGGCGTCTTGCTCAGGGACACCTCGACACTTAGCTAGGGGGAGCCCGGGGATCGAACCAGCAACCTTCCGGTGGCCAGACAATGGGCTCTACCTCCTGAGTCACTGTTGCTCTTGTGATGCGTCTGTCTCTCTCTCGGGACACGAGTGTCGACCAGAAGATGTGAAATTGCTGCCCACTGCTGTTTCCTCTTCAAACCTTGTCCCAATAATCTCTCTCTCTCTCTCTCTCTCTCTCTCTCTCTCTCTCTCTCTCTCTCTCTCTTTCTCTTTCCTCTCCCTCCTTCCTCTCTTCTCACTCTTCTCACTCTTTCCTCTCTTTCCTCTCTTCTCACTCTCTCTCTCTCTCGCTCTCTCTCTGTCTCTGTCTCTCTCTCTCTCCCTCCCCTCTCTCGCTATCTCTCTCTCCCCAGTTTCTATCTCTCTCTCGCCCCTCTATCTCCCCCACTCCCTCTCTCATCCACTCCCTCTACCCCCTCTCCCCCCCTCTCTCCCTCCCCTCTCTCCCCTATCTCTCTCTCTCTCCCCCTCCTTCTCTCTCGTTCATAGCTCATTGACAACTGCAGGGGGTTATGTAACAGGGCTGCCTGACTCACTGCTAGTTCTTAATGCGCCTTTAATGCACTTTTAATACCGCCCTTTAGTGCACACTGATGGCACATACACACACACACACACACACACACACACACACACACACATACACATACACATACACACACACAATCACACACAGACACTTAAAATGATCTAACCTTATAATTGGACGTAATCTAACCGAATCAAGTGATTGATGTCTTCACAGCAGTTCCTTGCTGCTCAGAAGGTGTGTGTGTGTGTGTGCGTGTGTGTGTGTGTGTGCATGTGCATGTGTTAGCTCACCATTTCCTCTCCTAAATTAGCTTCAGATATTTTATGTTGAACTGGAAGCAGAAGATTATTTGATCGAGTGTGACAACAGACGTGAATTAATAACTGAAACTTATGTAACTACGTCAGAAAGCTCTTAAATTCATGTGTGTATGATTTACTGTTGAACACAATCCTCTGTGAGATCATGATGTCATCGTGGTGATTATGATGTCATGATTCGGGTCCTGCTGAGTCATTCGATCGTGTTAGCGTCTGAGCGTAGCCACGCAGCAGCGCTAACCTTTCCACCCTCCATGGGAGCTAAGGTCCCGCCGCCGTAGCTAACGCGCGGGCAAACACAGCGTAAAGTCCTATCAATTATGAACAGAGGACGTTAATATTTTAAATCGGCTTTCACCGTCCATCTGTTGTTGTTGACTCTCTCTCTCTCTCTCTCTCTCGGGCTCTTGGTCTCTCTCTCTTGGTCTCTCTCTCTTGTTCTCTATGTCTTTCTCTCTCTCTCTCTCTCTCTCTCTCTCTCTCTCTCTCTCTCTCTCTCTCTCTCTCTCTCTCTCCATATATTATTTCTTTATGCCACCAGCTGCTTCCTCCCTCTCTTCCAGTGTGCAACTCTCTCTCTCTCTCTATCTCTCTCTCTTTTATTCCTGCTAATTTCCTTTGGTTTCCCACAGCAACACACGGCAAGATACAACCATATTATTGTGTGTGTGTGAGAAAGTAGCCAATCTCATTGTTTTATTATGGTGGGGGGGGGGGGGGGGGGGCGTGTGAGAAAGTAGCCAATCACATTGTTTTATTATTATGAGGGGGTTGTGGGGTGGGGGTGTCAGAAAGTAGCCAATCACATTGTTTTATTATTATGAGGGGGTTGTGGGGGTGGGGGTGTCAGAAAGTAGCCAATCACATTGTTTTAAATAGGGTGAGGAGATAGCAATGTTCCTTTTGGCTTCTTTGACGAATGAAATGAATTTTTAAGATACTACAGTACAAGAACGGTATGTACAGTATTTTGGTGTAGTTGTCAGAGATTCTAACAAACACACACACACACACACACACACACACACACACACACACACAGCAAAGCCAGATCTAGTTGATGGATGGGCAGCCTGTACCCTCACAATCTGACATTGTGTTGTGCTGTAAAACCGTTGCTTTGATGACAGATGAGAGGGATTGTGAGTCTCCTTCCTTCGATTTTTCAACACCTCTGTCCCCCCCCCCCCCCCCCCCCCCCCCGCAATCTCCTTAATGCACACACACATTTATACAGTATGTACTTAAAGGTTAACATGAACCCTGGTTTTGGCAGGAGAACATCCACCTCCACATAGTGTTCCATAGGAGAAAACCTTCTGTACATCACACTTGATTGGACCAGAGTGCCCAGCCAATAGGAAACGGCCACTCTGGAAGAGCAGTTTTTAGCAGGAAGTACTCCTGCTAAAAACTCCTTGTACTTGACAGAGAATTCCCCCCCCCCATTTAACAACTATAGGATGTAGGATATAGATAAGTTATCACACGTTTGTGAGACACAAACAGAACTCTTTTCAAGTGAAAAAGTGATTTTGGTTCTTACCCTTTAATAAGAGAAATTTGTGACTTTATTTTTTTTTGTCTTATCTGCCTTTTCTATTGAGATCTTCTCTTTTTTTGTTTCCTCCTTCACCGGTGGTCTCTCTCTTTAATATGTACTCTCCCTTCTGCTCCGTCAAATCATCTATTTTATATGAATACTTATCTTTTTATTATTCTTATAGATATTCTCATAGATTGTGTTTATTTGCATACATCATGTACTCTTTGTTGTACTAAGGTACTAAGTGGTCCCTCGCATTACTGTCTACATGTCTTTTCTTGAATATGTTATATGTTTCTTCATGGTTTCTGGATTTGGATTTCTTTTCAATCCGTCGCTGTCACCTCGTAGTAAATACTTCCTGATCCAGAACTCTCTCAGTATTGTTCTCTCTCTGTGTGTGTGTGTGTGTGTGTGTGTGTGTGTGTGTGTGTGTGTGTGTGTGTGTGTGTGTGTGTGTGTGTGTGTGTGTGTGTGTGTGTGTGTGTGCGCATAACTATTTGCTTGGTAAGGCTTGTTTTCCTGTTGTTTGTTGACCTGCTGTTTACAAGCATGCAGACAGACTGATTCCTATCTTTTGTCTGTGTGTGTGTGTGTGTGTGTGTGTGTGTGTGTGTGTGTGTGTGTGTGTGTGTGTGTGTGTGTGTGTGTGTGTGTGTGTGTGTGTGTGTGTGTGTGTGTGTGTGTGTGTGTGTGTGTGTGTGTGTGTGTGTGTGTTGGTGTTGGTGTGTGACTGTGTCAGGGGGAGAGGTTATATCCATTCATGTATATATACTTTTTGCCAAAAACACAGAAAATAAGGAGACGGAAGTAGAGTTTCTCTTCCTTTTTTTACAATACAAAACTTCCGGAACAGGAAGTTCTGTGTGAATGACTCCATATTAGGAGGCGGGCAGGAAGTGGTGGAGGTGATGGAGTCTCCGTGGTGACGGGGTTCCCAAGACCTGGTCACCATGGTGACCAGGGTCCAGCCCCGGTTCCAGAGGTCCACAGGTTTATTGCCCCGGGGGGGACAATGGAATCGCTTGTTTGAACACAGTGGCCGTTTTGGAGAAAGATTGTTGCATGCTGCAACCCTTGTACCTCCGGATTATAACAACTACAACAACAACAACAACAACAACAACAACAACAACAACAACAATCTGGCTAAGTACACAAATGGCCGGTATTATTGAAAATCAACATACATCAGATATAAACCCAGGCTGCGACAGTGGACTCAATTCGACTCACACAAAAAACATTCCACACACACACACACACACACAGTGCCTGTGGAGGCCATTTGGTGAAGTTAGATCAGCAGTAATTAGTTAACGAGGTGTCCTTAGCGAGGTGTATTTAGGGGAGGGGCTTAGATCCCTGGGGGAATCGGATCTCTGGCTCACGGGACAGGACAACACTCAGCTATTGACCTTGGTGTCCCACGGGAAAGCCGATGGGGAGAGTGACTCAGTGTTTACAGTAGGGTGGGGGTGGGGGGTAGCAGCCACTCTCTCTCTGTCTCTCTGTAGTTCTCTCCTTCATGTCTTTCTCTCTCTCTGTCATCTCCTATATTTTGTCCATCCCTGAGTTCTCTCTCTCAATCGTTCTTCCATCCCTCCTTCTGCCTTCCATTCCTTCCTCCTCTGTTCGTGTGACCCTACGTGGTGGTGTGGCAGTGGTTGTAGTGTTGTGGTGAGGACCCAGACGCAGGGCACTGAGGCAGGTGGTGATCAGACCCCCTGGGAGGACCCCCCTGGGTGTCTAACGTTAGCGGGGGCAGGAGGTCTGGGTGTCTCATGCTAATGAGTGCAGGTAACACGGGTGCTTTGACAGCCACCTGACCGGGACAGACCGGGGAGCCAGACTGATATGGGCTACACACATACGAGGGGGTGATTACGAACAAAAGACACATCTGCGACAGACAGGACACATGGTACACATAGAACTAAAATAACTAGAAGAACTAGACAGGTAACATAATATACACAGAGAAAACAAAACCAGACAATGAACCGCACCCATGACAATTATTTCATGAATCTTAATCTTTTAAGATCTTTAATCTTTTCTTCTTTACCTGATAATTGTCACACCTATTTCGAGCTCTTATGTTTCCAAAGCACACCCTCTTTTAGGATAGCTGCCAAACCAGGTTGTTTTTGCCTCATGCTTTGGAATGTTTAAATAGTTAGGACTCCCATAGCACCCCTAGGGGTGAACGTACATATTCAAGTTTCAAGTTTCAAGTGTTTGATTGTCACTTCACAGTTTACACAAGTATAAGCAGTGAGTGAAATTCTTACATGCAAAACGCCCAACAGCCGACCGCAGTTATAGAAGAATACAAATAGAAATAGAAATAGAATAGAAAACTATATTAACAAGTTATAAAAAATCTAAACAAAAGAAAACTGTATAAGATAAAATAAAGTGTCAAAAAAATATTAAGGGGAGCAATACAAATATAAATCCAGATGTACTGGGCCGTCCGCACCACCCTCTGTAGTGTTCTACGCTCCAGTGCGGTGCAGTTCCCGTACCAGACGGTGTACGGGTGTACAGCACACATACATTCAGTCACCCCCAGGGATGCGTGTCTGTTGAAGTTAAGTTTAACTGTATAATTACTCGTGGAACCAGCCGCTGGGGTGTTTTGCTTAAATGGGAGCAGTTCAACCTTATCTCTAGCTATCCAGCGCTGCTAGCTGCCCATGCTCTCAGTGTCTCTTTTTACTCCATAAACTCTTGAATATGAATACGATAGAGAAATGTTAACGTTATTAGTGCTTTCAACCCAGAAAACCTGCAGATATGACTTCAAATCAATATCACCATTATCTCAGTCTTTGGCCTTGGATTATGATGAATGAACGATTATTTAACAAATAAAAGAATTCACTGCCCTCATAGTTTGACGTGGTTTGTACTGTAAATGTGATGAACTATAATAGCTGGAATGTTTTTCCAAAGAAGGACAGCATATCTTATTTTGAAATAATTTAAGGAAACTCACACAGATTAAATATTTATGGATATACACATATGTATGGGCAAGATGAGTGAGATTTAATTTGCCAAGAGTTTCTAAATGTCAGTTTGGATGCGTTTTGGGTTAATCCGCCTGGCCCTATGTTGTGGGCTATAAGGAGCTGCTCCTGGTGACCATGTGACCAACGTCAGGTGGACAGGAGGCTGTGGAAAGTATTGAGTGAGAGGACGACGGAAAGTTCCAGATAAGTCAATGTCAACCCGTCTACAGCTTGGGTGTTCACTTCACACGCTTGGATGTGGAGGGATAAATGGACGACATTGACAGTTAAAGCCATAGATCTGGATAGGATCAGGAAGAGACAGCAACACAACACCAGGTGTTACCTCTGCCACCTCGTGGTTGGACGTGGACGTGGTGTCTGGTGCATGGGAAAGTACCCTGTGTACCATGAGATGTACTTGAAGGTGAAGAGCATTGTTATGTTCCAAGCTCATTCCAGGGGTTAGGGTGCTTGAGTCCTGGGTGAAAGGTTCTGGGTTTGATTCCCAGATGTCCCGTAGGCAAGGGCGTATTTTAGTTTTGGGCATTGGTGGGGACATCACAGATATTGCGCCAAGGATGCGCAATTACGCTACCGTGAGGCGCGCGTCGGGCTCCGAGTCAGCGTCTCTGGGGGAGGGGGGGGGGTGCTCCATTCTGATGGGGGGGGGGGTGCTCCGTTAATTTGCGGTTCTGATGGGGTGGGGGGGGGGGGTGCTCCGTTAATTCGCGGTTCTGATCCAGGAGGGGGGGGGATGGATATCGCTGGATATTGGTGGGGACATGTCCCCAGCGTCCCCACTAAATTCTACGCCCATGCCCGTCGGTGTCCTTGAGCAAGAGGCCCTAACCCCTACAAAACAGTCTCTACAAAATAACCCAATAATAAAGCTTTTTCTTCCTTATTTGCGTACTTAAACATAAGGCCTTAGGCCCAACATGCTCCAATAACATTATCGATCCGCTTTTCCATTGATTGTCTCTACCTCTCTCTCTCTTTCTCTCTCCCCCTCCTCTCTCTCTTGTGTCTCTCGCCCCCCCCTGTCTGTCTCTCTGGCCAGGTCTCCCGGAGCAGTACTACAGCCTTACGTGGTTCCTGAGCCCCATCCTGGGCCTGCTGTTCACGCCGCTCATCGGCTCAGCCAGCGACCGCTGCACGCTGGCCTGGGGCCGCCGGAGGCCCTTCATCCTGGCCCTTTGCGTGGGCACCCTGCTGGGCGTGGCGCTCTTCCTCAATGGCTCCCTGATGGGTGAGTGGGGGGGACGTAAAGAAACACCGAACCCAACTTCTTCTTTTACGTCACTTCTTCTTCTCGCACCGCCGGGATCTTGTAACGCCTGTTGGAAACGCGCCGACTGTGAGGCCTCCTGTAATCGCTGCTGCTGCTTGCTGGTTTTCTTGAGAGACCCGCATCCAAACAAGTCCACACTCGACAGCAAACACTGCACTTCCTGGGGTCCTCCTCAGCAATACAACCGGCCAAGTGTGAAGTCGATGGGATGAACGCTTGCCGCGAAAATGTAAAAAGTAGAGACATACATACTTTTCAGTATATGCTACGTTTATCTGCTAAATAATTTGGGTTTCAGGCCAGCCGAAATGAAATCAATTTTGCTGGAAGAGAGTGCTGTCTGTTGGCCTCAAGGCAATTCACTTGCAGTGCTCTGACAGGGTAACATTAACATGTCATTAAAGTACAGTGATTGGCAAGGACTGTCCATCAGATGGATTGTGAAGCCCTTTGAGAGACTGTAACTGTGGCATGGAAGGGCTATGCAACCAAAACGATCTAGGACATCTTGAGGTGTTAAAGCAACACAGTTCCTCACTCTAAATGATAACCGTGTTTGATGGATTAAAGCTGGAATCGTCAAATCGAGACGATCTTTGTCTCTTTAGTCTTTATCTCTCCTCCTCCTCCTGGCTGTTGGAGGAGGATAATGGAAGCTGTCAGCTCCAGAGTCCTGCTGCCAGTACCCAGCAGCCTCCCCTCCAGCTGACGATAAAATGACCGATTCACTGGCGGTTTCTCTCGTCATTTTACCAATTTCATTTGAAATTTCGCCACCATGGGGCGACCGTCGCAAACTGAACAATGTCACAAACGCCATTGTCATCCATGAGTATAACAACGATAATAACAACTTAGTGTTTGGTACGTTCTCAACAATCTGGATAAGACTTAAAGAGTCCGCTGAAGGAGTCCTACACTGTGTTGAACTCATTAATGTGCACGTGTCATGCTGGTGCACGTGATTCTGCATTCAGCAACGCATCGGGGTAGAGTCCTGTGTGTGTGTGTGTGTGTGTGTGTGTGTGTGTGTGTGTGTGTGTGTGTGTGTGTGTGTGTGTGTGTGTGTGTGTGTGTGTGTGTGTGTGTGTGTGTGTGTGTGTGTGTGTGTGTGTGTGTGTGTGTGTGTGTGTGTGTTCGACGTTTCGACTTTCGCACCAAAAATCACAAATGGCTGTGCTGGAACTTTTCACCACCACTGACCTGAGAGCAAAAGAGTGAGAGAGTGAGAGACAGAGAGAGAGAGGGAGAGAGCAGAAGCGGTGTGATCTTGGACGGTGGTCAGCCCCGCCAGAGACTGCTACCGTAAAAGGGAACATGTCAGCTCCCGGACGGCGCCTCACAGAGAGAGAGACGTCCAGGTCACCTTGGGGGGATTACCGACCTCGTTTGGACCCCCTCCCGGACCCCCGCCCCTCCCCGGGCACGGTTGGTGGAGCAGCGAATAAACCCAAACCTGGCGGGTTCTGCCAGCTCCGCTAGAAAGGGCTTTTCTCACGCTGACTCGCCCAGACTGGCAAACACTTTCGCTTCATGGAGCTGGTGGTGGGTGGTGGGTGGGGGGAGGGGGTGGGTGGGGGTACTAAACTGCCACTCGTCTGCCAAGAGCAGAGCGGAGCAGTCTGTTTGCCCGCCGTCGATGGAGACTCAGACCGCGGCGATGAATTAGGCTCAGTCTGGGCTTCACGAGGTCTGGGGTGTTAGAACAGTGGTGGTTGACCCACATTCTCCTTGGTCTGTGTGTTTGCACGTGTGTGTGTGTAGTAGTAGTAGTAGTAGTAGTAGCTAGTAGTACGAGCACCAGAGCTTGCTTGAGTCTTAATTCGAGTGAAAGTTTGCACAAAACTGATGACTAGCTCTCGTGTGGGGCAAACATGTTCTCAGATTGAACGTGCCCCAGGTCCAATCTGTCACGTCAGCAGCGTATCGAGGTCAAATGTATTCAGGCCCGTGCTACATACTAAAGGATCTCTATTGATCCACTGGCAATCAATTGGCTGATGGATGTCTAACTGATCGCTATGTGCATGTATATTTCTGGACACGGCGCCGTCCCTGTAGGACACATGCACACACATGCATGCATGCGCACACATGCACACACATGTCCACATACATACAAACAGATTTTAGAATTTAAGGAAAAGGTTTGTTTTTGTGTGCTCAAGAGAGTGAGATAAGGAGAAAAGGAATTGTGTGTGTGCGTGCGTGTGCATGCGTGTGCGTGTACGTGTGTGTGTATGCACGTAGCATCTGCATTTGTGTGTGTGTACATGTGTGTCTGTGTACGTGTGTGTGTGTGTGTGTGTGTGTGTGTGTGTGTGTGTGTGTGTGTGTGTGTGTGTGTGTGTGTGTGTGTGTGTGTGTGTGTGTGTGTGTGTGTGTGTGTGTGTGTGTGTGTGTGTGTGTGTGTGTGTGCAGGTTGGCAGGCCCTGGGTCAGGCCTGCCACGACGACGAGAGCTCAGTGACATGTTGACCTCTATCTGTGTGAGAAAGGAAGGCAAAGGGGCAAGACAACACAGTGAAAGTGTAACATAAACACACACACACACACACACAAAATAATATACCACCTTGTGGGGACCAGCTTGCTGATGTGTCGCAAAACCCTGGTGGTGGTGGTGGGCCGGCGAGTGCGCGCGCGGTGACATGGGAACGTGCAACGAGACAGTTCACAGGAAAATGCTTCCTGTTTGCTCCCGCCTCTCCACCAATCACAATTAACTTCCTGTCTGTCTGCCAGCCTGTCGGCCAGTCGCACGTCGGCACTCTATTGTCCCCTCCCCCCCCCACCCACCCCACCACCACCGTACGAGCACACAAACACAGCGCTCCCACCCGGCCCGCACCGCTCACACACACTGGGAACGAGGTGGTCACCGATTCATGCTGCGTCAGTGTGTGTGTGTGTGTGTGTGTGTGTGTGTCACATACAGCACACACACACACACACACATTCAGATGTTTATGAATGAGTAACGGAACTGGTATGAATGACCACAAAGGACAGATAAGGTAACTGCACATTTATGTGAATTTTCTCGAAAACCGTTCCTTCCGATTGAACTTCCCACTTGGCGGGGTTTGTAAATGTTTAAATGGCTTGCATTTATATAGCGATTCCATCCAAAGCGCTTTACATTATTGCCTCACATTCAACCCTTTCATACACTGACCAACCATGCCAACCATGCAAGGTAACAACCAACACATCAGGAGGGTTAGGCGACGTCTTGCTCAGGGACACTTAGCTAGGCAGAGCCCGGGGATCGAACCAGCAACCTTCCGGATGCCAGACAACTGCTCTTACCTCCTGAAGCTACTTGCCGCCCCGTGTGTGTTGCTGAGGACCCCCCAGGAAGTGCAGTGTTGTGCAGTCCTGTGCGAAGGTTGGTTTGAATGCGCGGTTCTTGCAATGCCAGAGGCCAAGAGACCCTTGTTTGGAACAACGTGTTTCAAAACAACATTCCGAACAGGCAGTGCACTAGTATTATATATAATCTATGTACATGTGTTATAAGCACGTTAAAACTCTTGCTCTTAGTCACTTTGTGACTGGTGTCTGTGAAAGGTGCTCTACAAATAAAACTTTACTAAAACCTGCGTAAACGTGTCAGAACCGCACGAGAGTCACGTGAGACTAAGGGGTAAACGTTACCACAAGACTAGCTGTCTGCTGTTCCGATGTGTTGATTACCATTTCCGTAGTACTGTAACCATGGTTACACCAACACCCGATACTACAGGAGTACAATTCACACGTCAACTCTCCATCACTGGGGCCTATGCATCAGACGTCGATTTATTTATTTATTTATTTATTTATTCAATTCTATTGATTTCTCTCTCATCCTCTCAACGTTCTCCCCCTTTGTCACTGACTGATCACATGATAATATCGGTCTCTATGTCTCCGCCTCTCTAGGCCTGGCGTTGGGTGACAGACAGGGCAGCCAGCCAATCGGGATCGTGCTGACGGTGCTGGGCGTGGTTGTGCTGGACTTCTGTGCGGACGCCACCGAGGGCCCCATCCGGGCGTACCTGCTGGACGTGGCGAACACCGAGGAGCAGGACATGGCCCTCAACATCCACGCCGCTCCGCCGGTAGAGCTAACAGCTCGGACCACGTTTAGACCACACCTAGCTAATGCTTAGCTGACATCAAGCCTAAAACTAGACCAGGTTTAGATGACACCAGGCTAATGCCTAGCCCATATCTACCCCAAAAACTAGTCTAAACATGTGTGTGTGTGTGTGTGTGTGTGTGTGTGTGTTGTGTGTGTGTGTGTGTGTGTGTGTGTGTGTGTGTGTGTGTGTGTGTGTGTGTTGTGTGTGTGTGTGTGTGTGTGTGTGTGTGTGTGGCGCTCCGCAGGTCTGGGCGGGGCGGTGGGCTACGCTCTGGGGGGCCTGGACTGGACCTACACCTTCCTGGGCCGGATCTTCAAGTCCCAGGAGCAGATCCTATTTGTGTTCGCCGCCATCTTTTTCAGCATCTCCGTGGCGATGCACCTGTTTAGCATCGACGAGGTGCCCTACACTCCGCACAGCGACCGCATCCACCAGGTAGCGCACACCGCGTGTGTGTGTGTGTGTGCACGTGCATGTGAGCTTGTGCACGTGCCTATTAATTCAAGATTCAAGAATCCTTTATTGCCATATGTAACAAGTACAATGGCATGCTTAATCCCCATTCGCTCCTGCAGTATTTGTCTAAATATAAATTATAATACAACTCTATAAACAATTAGTCATAGTACCTAGAAAGCACAGTAAAAAAAACAAAAAAAAGTATTCTTCTGAACAGTATTCTTATTATCCAGTACCCTGGAAATCCGGAGTTCTCGCGAGAGCACAATTAGAATTTGCTCAGCGAGTACTCTGGTAACGAGTAACATGCTCATTAGCTATGCCCGTTGTTTCGAACATCAACCAATCACATCGGTGTATCTGATATAGGCGGGCCAGAGGCGGACTAAACAGATGACGCCAGCGCTGCGATGGAATCAGTCCGGAATCAGTCAGTAAACATTGCAAGATGGCTGTCGAAAATGTTGACTGAGTATCTGTACAAACTAGGGATGCACCGATACCACTTTTTTTTACTTAATAAAACCATTACAGTTCTAATGACTTTGAAACATGTTATTTTTTGTTCTGGGGGGGGGTGCTCTGTTAATTCGCGGTTCTGATGGGGGGGTGCTCCGTTAATTATGCGGCTTCTGGATGGGGGTGGGTGCTTCCGTTAATTTGCTGGTTCTTGCATGGGGGGGGGGGGTGCTCTGTTAATTTTGCGGTTCTGATGGGGGGGGGTGCTCCGTTAATTCGGTTCTTGATGGGGGGGGGTGCTCTGTTAATTTCGCGGTTCTGATGGGGGCGGGGGTGCTCTGTTAATTTGCGGTTTCTGTGGTGGGGGGGGGGGCCATTGCTCCGTTATTTTGCGGCTTCTGATGGGGGGGGGTGCTTCCGCTTAATTCGGGCGTTCTGGATGGGGGGGGGGGTGCTCCGTAATTCGCTGGTTTCTGATGGGGGGGGGTGCTCCGTTAATTTGCGGTTCTGATGGGGGGGGGGGTGCTCCTGTTAATTCGCGGTTCTGATGGGGGGGGGGTGCTCCGTTAATTTGCGGTTCTGATGGGGCTCCGTTAATTTCGGTGACCACCTCGTTCCCAGTGTGTGTGAGCGGTGCGGGCCGGGTGGGAGCGCTGTGTTTGTGTGCTCGTACGGTGGTGGTGGGGTGGGGGGGGGGGGAGGGGACAATAGAGTGCCGACGTGCGACTGGCCGACAGGCTGGCAGACAGACAGGAAGTTAATTGTGATTGGTGGAGAGGCGGGAGCAAACAGGAAGCATTTTCCTGTGAACTGTCTCGTTGCACGTTCCCATGTCACCGCGCGCGCACTCGCCGGCCCACCACCACCACCAGGGTTTTGCGACACATCAGCAAGCTGGTCCCCACAAGGTGGTATATTATTTTTGTGTGTGTGTGTGTGTGTGTTTATGTACACTTTCACTGTGTTGTCTTGCCCCTTTGCCTTCCTTTCTCACACAGATAGAGGTCAACATGTCACTGAGCTCTCGTCGTCGTGGTGTGATGAACCTGTGTGTGTGTGTGTGTGTGTGTGTGTGTGTGTGTGTGTGCAGGTTGGCAGGCCCTGGGTCAGGCCTGCCACGACGACGAGAGCTCAGTGACATGTTGACCTCTATCTGTGTGAGAAAGGAAGGCAAAGGGGCAAGACAACACAGTGAAAGTGTACATAAACACACACACACACACACACAAAAATAATATACCACCTTGTGGGGACCAGCTTGCTGATGTGTCGCAAAACCCTGGTGGTGGTGGTGGGCCGGCGAGTGCGCGCGCGGTGACATGGGAACGTGCAACGAGACAGTTCACAGGAAAATGCTTCCTGTTTGCTCCCGCCTCTCCACCAATCACAATTAACTTCCTGTCTGTCTGCCAGCCTGTCGGCCAGTCGCACGTCGGCACTCTATTGTCCCCTCCCCCCCCCCCCCACCCCACCACCACCGTACGAGCACACAAACACAGCGCTCCCACCCGGCCCGCACCGCTCACACACACTGGGAACGAGGTGGTCACCGATTCATGCTGCGTCAGTGTGTGTGTGTGTGTGTGTGTGTGTGTGTGTGTGTGTCACATACAGCACACACACACACACACACATTCAGATGTTTATGAATGAGTAACGGAACTGGTATGAATGACCACAAAGGACAGATAAGGTAACTTGCACATTTATGTGAATTTCTCGAAAACCGTTCCTCCGATTGACTTCCCACTTGGCGGGTTTGTAAATGTTAAATGGCTTGCATTTATATAGCGATTCCATCCAAAGCGCTTTACATTATTGCCTCACATTCAACCCTTTCATACACTGACCAACCATGCCAACCATGCAAGGTAACAACCAACACATCAGGAGGGTTAGGCGACGTCTTGCTCAGGGACACTTAGCTAGGCAGAGCCCGGGGATCGAACCAGCAACCTTCCGGATGCCAGACAACTGCTCTTACCTCCTGAGCTACTGCCGCCCCGTGTGTGTTGCTGAGGACCCCCCAGGAAGTGCAGTGTTGTGCAGTCCTGTGCGAAGGTTGGTTTGAATGCGCGGTTCTTGCAATGCCAGAGGCCAAGAGACCCTTGTTTGGAACAACGTGTTTCAAAACAACATTCCGAACAGGCAGTGCACTAGTATTATATATAATCTATGTACATGTGTTATAAGCACGTTAAAACTCTTGCTCTTAGTCACTTTGTGACTGGTGTCTGTGAAAGGTGCTCTACAAATAAAACTTTACTAAAACCTGCGTAAACGTGTCAGAACCGCACGAGAGTCACGTGAGACTAAGGGGTAAACGTTACCACAAGACTAGCTGTCTGCTGTTCCGATGTGTTGATTACCATTTCCGTAGTACTGTAACCATGGTTACACCAACACCCCGATACTACAGGAGTACAATTCACACGTCAACTCTCCATCACTGGGGCCTATGCATCAGACGTCGATTTATTTATTTATTTATTTATTTATTCAATTCTATTGATTTCTCTCTCATCCTCTCAACGTTCTCCCCCTTTGTCACTGACTGATCACATGATAATATCGGTCTCTATGTCTCCGCCTCTCTAGGCCTGGCGTTGGGTGACAGACAGGGCAGCCAGCCAATCGGGATCGTGCTGACGGTGCTGGGCGTGGTTGTGCTGGACTTCTGTGCGGACGCCACCGAGGGCCCCATCCGGGCGTACCTGCTGGACGTGGCGAACACCGAGGAGCAGGACATGGCCCTCAACATCCACGCCGCCTCCGCCGGTAGAGCTAACAGCTCGGACCACGTTTAGACCACACCTAGCTAATGCTTAGCTGACATCAAGCCTAAAACTAGACCAGGTTTAGATGACACCAGGCTAATGCCTAGCCCATATCTACCCCAAAACTAGTCTAAACATGTGTGTGTGTGTGTGTGTGTGTGTGTGTGTGGTTGTGTGTGTGTGTGTGTGTGTGTGTGTGTGTGTGTGTGTGTGTGTGTGTGTGTGTGTGTGTGTGTGTGTGTGTGTGTGTGTGTGTGTGTGTGTGTGTGTGTGTGTGTGTGTGTGTGGCGCTCCGCAGGTCTGGGCGGGGCGGTGGGCTACGCTCTGGGGGGCACTGGGCTGGACCTACACCTTCCTGGGCCGGATCTTCAAGTCCCAGGAGCAGATCCTATTTGTGTTCCGCCGCCATCTTTTCAGCATCTCCGTGGCGATGCACCTGTTTAGCATCGACGAGGTGCCCTACACTCCGCACAGCGACCGCATCCACCAGGTAGCGCACACGCGTGTGTGTGTGTGTGTGCACGTGCATGTGAGCTTGTGCACGTGCCTATTAATTCAAGATTCAAGAATCCTTTATTGCCATATGTAACAAGTACAATGGCATGCTTAATCCCCATTCGCTCCTGCAGTATTTGTCTAAATATAAATTATAATATCACTCTATAAAACAATTAGGTCCATAGTACCTAGAAAGCACAGTAAACCAAAAACAAAAAAAAGTATTCTTCTGAACAGTAATTCTTATTATCGCAGTACCCTGGAAAATCCGGAGTTTCTCGCAGAGAGGCACATTAGAATTTGCTCAGCGAGTACTCCCTGGTACCAGCTAACATGCTCATTAGCTATGCCCGTTGTTTCGAACATCAACCAATCACATCGGTGTATCTGATATAGGCGGGCCAGAGGCGGACTAAACAGATGACGCCAGCGCTGCGATGGAATCAGTCCGGAATCAGTCAGTAAACATTGCAAGATGGCTGTCGAAAATGTTGACTGAGTATCTGTACAAACTAGGGATGCACCGATACCACTTTTTTTTACTTAATAAACCATTACAGTTCTATGACTTTGAAAACATGTTATTTTTGTCTGGGGGGGGGGTGCTCTGTTAATTCGCGGTTCTGATGGGGGGGGTGCTCCGTTAATTTGCGGTTCGATGGGCGGGGGGGTGCTCCGTTAATTTGCGGTTCTGATGGGGGGGGGTGCTCTGTTAATTTGCGGTTCTGATGGGGGGGGTGCTCCGTTAATTCGCGGTTCTGATGGGGGGGGGGTGCTCTGTTAATTCGCGGTTCTTGAATGGGGGGGGGGGGTGCTCCGTTAATTTGCGGTTCTGATGGGGGGGGGGGGGGGGGTGGTGCTCCGTTAATTGGTGGGGACATGTCCCCAGCGTCCCCACTAAATTCTACGCCCATGCTCGGTACCATGCGCAGTTACTATTAAACATCCATAAACGACAACTCGGTTGCATCTCTTTATTTCAATATTCCTTGGCTAAGAATATTACAAGGTTAACGTTGCGTTGCCAAAGTGGTATCTCCGTGGTATTTCCATTAGGCTACATTTACGTCTCTCTGTCAAACTATTCTCCAAAACAAACTCGTTTCCGTCCTCTGGATACGTCACCCCGTGTATTCTTCTGATTGGTCGTAGTGTTATCCAATTGCGTGCAGTGATATTTTCAAACGCATTCTTGGTGCCGCCCCTCGAGTTGGGCCATTTTCATTGCTCATTACCAGACCTACAGCTTTCTAGATGTAGGTCTGGATTTCCAGGCTAATTATCCAGTACTATAAACCTACATTTTAAAACAAGTCTGATCAATTTGTAATATAGTACCTAATAAGTACGGTAAAAAGTACAAAGTGACAATTAAAGTAGCAATACTCTGGCTGTTAGTAAAATGTAGTAAAAAGTGTCCGTGTGCAGTGCAGTCATATTCTCGTGCCAGCATAAAATAGCAACCCTCTGTGAAGGGGAAGGCCTCTTAGCATTGTGGAGCCGTCTACTGTGGTACTGCTAGCACTTAGACATTACATCATGACCCTGTATGTCTCTATTATATACTGTATATATTAGGGCCGGGACTTTAACGCGTTAATTACGATTAATTAATTACAGAAAAAATTACGCGTTAAAATAATTAACGCAGTTTAATCGCTTCCAAACACCACGGAACGTTTCTCAATGGACGAATTGGCGGCTCAAATATGGGCGGACCGGAAGAGATCGCGTTTGAACTGGAAGAGATCGCGTTTGACCGGGTTTTTTTGTTGTTGTTGTTACCATTTTAGATGGTAGAAATGGTAGAGATGGCACTTTATGTTTATGGTCTGTGTAGCTAAAATAAACAGGATTTTGCTGCTTAAACGTATGTATATGTCTATTCATTGATTCACTCGTATACCAAAATCCATTTGAATTGGAAAATGTTGCTTCTCGTGTCAAATATTGATATGCGATTAAAATGCGATTAATTACGATTAATTAATTACAAAGCCTCTAATTAATTAGATTAATTTTTTTAATCGAGTCCCACCACTAGTATATATACATATATACATATAGTATATCTCCTGACTACAACTGGTCCATTCTGTTCTCCTGACTTCTTCTTTAGGTCCTACAGATCAGTCTTTGTTCCACCCCTTATCTTTATCACTTTCCCTTTTAAAGAACTACTTTTCCCTTTAAGGACGTAATCCACCCTCTCCTCCTGAACGTTGAGTGCCTGGAACTTAAAGGGGAACATCACGCTCCGCTTGCCTATATTGTAACTTTAAAGAGCACTCTGTTTCATCTGAATCTGTGTTCTCTGACGTAAACGTCTGCAAATGTCTTGTGGAAACAGAGTTGATCTTGTTCATCACAACATGCGTATGAAGCAGTACTCCCCTTTAACACAACATACGATTACTAATTACAATTCATTAAATGTTATCCTGTTCTTCATAAGGAGAGTCCAGAGCCCGCCCACGCCCACCCAAACGCTTTAACCAATGGGAGGACGGGTCCTGCCACTCAGCTGGCGATGATTGGTGAAGACGAGCTGATTGACAGCTACGGCCTCTATGACCCCTACGAAGACGACCAATCGGAGAATGGCATCATAGACATGGACTTCGTGGAGGTGGAGCTTGTTCGGAGTAAGTCCCTGCTGGTTTCACAGTGTTTAACTCTCTCTCTCCACCACTCTATTTAACTCTATTATTTAACTCCGCCCCCTCTGCCTGCAGGTAAAAGCGACAGTGTTCTGGCCATGGCCGACGCCACTCTGGATCACCTGGACCATGACACCCTCTTCCTGCGGCAGATCGAGCCCTCCATCTTCGCCGACCACCTGTCCTCCTACCACGGCTCGCCCACCAGAACGTTGTCCTTCTTCTCCACCTACCGCGCCTCTCCCCCGCCCCCACCAACTGCGTCCAATCAGGACCTGCTCCGCCCCGCCCCGGGCAACCACCAATCACACTCGCCGGTGGCCCGGATCTCCCGCCTCTCTGCGTTCCTGCAGGAGATGGAGAACGACGATGGACAGGAGGCGCTGCTCAACAACCAGCTCAACGAGCAGCACACGCCCAACGGCCGGCTGCTAGCCAACGTGGCTAACGCTAACAGGGCTAGCATGAACGGGATCAGTGCTAAAGGCACGGCACACCGGGCGGGGATGGTGAAAGGTGAGGACATACTTCAATATATTTTCCACATATTCGTGTATTTGGTACAAACACTTTGTTACTATACAGATTTACGAACCTGTATTAAAGTGGTAATCTCGAAGATTTCCATTTCTCCATTTCCGTTTCTTTCGTTGCTCTTTGGCGACACCTATGGTGTAAAGCGGTAATTGCATCCAAACAGTGTTGCGTAGCTGAGGTCGGTCTGCTGTTGTTTAATGGCGGATACTCACTTTACTCTAGCAGAGACCGTAAAAACAGTACGTCACTTCTGCTTCTGCTCTCTGGCGGACATCCATCGGACCAATCCCTGCTGGGGGATGGAAAATGCGTCACTGACTGTGCCGCGTTTTAAATCTTGTGTAGGAAAGGCAACTCGCCACCCGGTCCGGAATATCAAAAAATACTGCAAATGTAAAGGGTTCCATCAGCGGACCATAGGCTCAGTCACCATTGTGTTAACTCACTTTACAGACTTTTATTTACAGGAAAATCTTTGAGATTGCCATTTTAAGGGGATATTCTGTTACGCCCGTACCCGAAGCCAGTGTGACAAAGCCAAACAGAGAAGACGGACTCAGTATAAGTTCCCAAGGGTTTTTATTATATACTCAGGGAATGTAATTAGTAGGTATCAAATAAATACCTATATATATATATATATATATATATATATATACAGTATAGTACATATATCTAAAGACAATCACTAACTATTCTAATAATACAAACTATGCCTATATCTATCCTCTATATAATATATATATATATAAATAATGAATATATATATCTATATAAGAAAATAAATATCAAAAGAAAAAAAAAATACTTAACGCGGGGCTTAGGGAGAGTCAGGGCAGTCCGGTGGTCAGGGGGTTCTGTGGGGGTCTGTCCGCGGGGAACGGGGTATTCCGGTAGGGTAGCATGGAGAGGGTCCGAGGAGGGTTGGGGTCCGTAGAGGGACGAGGGATACACTGGAGCGAGGAGAGGGTCCGAGGGGGGTAGGGGTCCGTAGGATGACGAAAGGGATAATGGAGCGAGGAGCAAGGAGTGTGGAGAACACAGGATCGACGGGGTAACACGGAGACGAGGAATACGTGGGAGCCAGGAAGGAGAACACGGGGAGCTAGTGATGAGGAGGTAGTACGTTCTAGCCACGCTGTATTGTTCAGGACGGGCTTAAGTAGACGCTGTGTCATGATTATGATTAGCTACACCTGGTGCCCCCCGTAATCACCTCCGCAGGGCGTGTCTCGCACGCTCGGATGTCTCGGGAATGTTCGGGCTGGGATCCCGAGCCGCCGGTGATGACGTGGTGCGCTCTGGGGAGGAGCGCACCACAACAGGACTCCCCCTCCTACGGGAGACACCAGGCGACCGTCCGATGGCCATGGGGTTAGCCCGGTAGAAGTCCTTCAGAAGGTCGGGGTCAGTCAGGTAGGATCTCGGAAGCCAACTCCGATCCTCAACGGGAGCCTCCCGGCGACCCACGATGACCGGGCCGGCACCGTCAGGCAGACAACCCGGAGGTAAGGCTGAGGCCGAGCAGGGACCCACAGGTGGACAACCCGGAGGCAGGGCGGCGGATACCGGTGCCGACGGAGCGGGGGCCGAGGCTGGCTGCGACCCAGCAGCCGGAACCGGAGGCCGCTGCGGGCCAGCCGGGACCCGGGATGGCTGCGACCGTGCAGCAGGAACCAGAGACCGCCGTGGTCCAGCCGGGACCAGGAAGGGCTGCAACCCGGCAGCGGGACACCGGGACTGCTGCGGTCCAGCCGGGACCAGGGAGGGCTGTGACTCAGCAGCGGGGCACCGGGACTGCTGCGGTCCAGCCGGGACCAGGACCAGGGATGGCTGCGACCCAGCAGCAGGACACCGGGACTGCTGCAGTCCAGCCGGGACCAGGGAGGGCTGCGACTCAGCAGCGGGGCACCGGGACTGCTGCGGTCCAGCCGGGACCGGGACCAGGGATGGCTGCGACCCAGCAGCAGGACACTGGGACTGCTGCGGTCCAGTCGGGACCGGGACCGGGAATGGCTGCGACCCAGCAGCAGTGAGTGAAGGCTGCTGCGGTCCAACCAGGACCGGGACCGGGAATGGCCGCAACCCAGCAGCAGGGAGTGGATGCTGCTGCTGTCCACCAAGGACCAGGACCAGGGATGGCTGCGACCCAGCAGCGGGACACCAGGACTGCTGCAGTCCAGCCGGGACCGGGACCAGGGATGGCTGCGACCCAGGAGCGGGACACCGGGACTGCTCCGGTCCAGCCGGGACCGGGACCAGGGATGGCTGTGACCCAGCAGCGGGCCACCGGAACTGCTGCGGTCCAGCCGGGACCGGGACCAGGGATGGCTGTGACCCAGCAGCGGGCCACCGGAACTGCTGCGGTCCAGCCGGGACCGGGACCAGGGATGGCTGCGACCCAGTAGCGGGACACCAGGACTGCTCCGGTCCAACCGGGACCGGGACCAGGGATGGCTGCGACCCAGCAGCGGGCCACCGGAACGGCTGCGGTCCAGCCGGGACCGGGACCAGGGATGGTTGTGACCCAGCAGCGGGCCACCGGAACTGCTGCGGTCCAGCCGGGACCGGGACCAGGGATGGCTGCGACCCAGCAGTGGGACACCAGGACTGCTGCCGTCCAGCCGGGGCCGGGACCAGGGATGACTGCGACCCAGCAGCAGGACACCACCGGTCCCACATCCTTTGCTCCCTCTCCTCTGCCAGTAGTCGTGACCGGCCCCACTGCGTCGGCTCCTCCTCAGTTTTGAGGACCGATGAGATCTGGGCTAACCTGGGAGGACGTGGGGAAGGAGATTGACCTAGAGGCTCGGGAACAGGAGTAGACAAGGGAGTGACCGTCAGAGCAGGGCGGTGAGTGATTCGGTCGATGACTTCCGCCAGATTAGCGACCTGTGTGGCCAGGGAGACAAGGGCGCTATTCTCAGCGGCCTTAGACCTCTGGAGACTACTAATCTCCCCGGTGATATGCGAGAAAACGAATCCCAGGCCTGAGCGGAAATGTGTGATTAGTGCCCCCTGCTCTCTTACTACACTCTCCAGACCTAAGGTCGCCCTGAGACCGTCTGCCTCCTCAGGTTTGTCTTGGCTCATCGTGGCTAGAACGTTCTGTTACGCCCGAAGCCAGTGTGACAAAGCTAAACAGAGAAGACGGACTCAGACAAACGTAAGTTCCCAAGGGTTTTTATTATATACTCAGGGAATGTAATTAGTAGGTATCAAATAAATACCTATCTAAAGACAATAAATAACTATCCTATGAATAATAACTATCTATATCTATATATGACTAATGAATATATATATATATATATATATATAAAGACAATCACTAACTATTCTAATAATACAAACTATGCCTATATCTATTCTCTATATAATATATATATATATATAAATAATGAATATATATATATCTATATAAGGAAATAAATATCAAAACCTATTCTAGCAAAAAAAAATACTTCAGGGCAGTCCGGTGGTCAGGGGGTTCTGTGGGGGTCTGTCCGCGGGGAACGGGGTATTCCGGTAGGGTAGCATGGAGAGGGTCCGAGGAGGGTTGGGGTCCGTAGAGGGACGAGGGATACACTGGAGCGAGGAGAGGGTCCGAGGGGGGTAGGGGTCCGTAGGATGACGAAAGGGATAATGGAGCGAGGAGCAAGGAGTGTGGAGAACACAGGATCGACGGGGTAACACGGAGACGAGGAATACGTGGGAGCCAGGAAGGAGAACACGGGGAGCTAGTGATGAGGAGGTAGTACGTTCTAGCCACGCCGTATTGTTCAGGACGGGCTTAAGTAGACGCTGTGTCATGATTATGATTTGCTACACCTGGTGCCCCCCGTAATCACCTCCGCAGGGCGTGTCTCGCACGCCCGGATGTCTCGGGAATGTGAGCTGCCGGTGATGGTGTGCTGTGGGGAGGAGCGCACCACAACATATTCCTTACATTTTGTGAAGTTGGAATTACTTTACAATTCTTCATAACCAACATTAAAGCAACATAATACATTTGAGAGGCACTCCATTTGAGAAACACTAACCTTACACTCCAACAACGTTAACTCACTGACTCCTCCCTCTCCCCCCCCCCCTGTCCAGCCGCCAGCACGGGGGCGTCGGCCCGCCAGCAGCACCTGTCCCACCGCCGCCGCCACACCTTCTACCGCCAGCCCTCCTGCACTTTCTCCTACTACGGCCGTGTGGGCAGCGACCGCTACCGCTACAAACACCCGCAGCATCGTCACCGTGGCCATGGCCACCACGGCCACGCCCACCCCCACTCGGCGGCGCTCCTCATCAAACCGTCGCGCAGCATGAACGACGTGTGTGAGGCGGCGGAGGAGGAACGGCGACACCTCCACCACCCCCACCCCCACCTCCACCAGGAGGAGGAGGAGGGGGAGGAGGAGCAGGAGAGGAGGAGAAAGCGTCACCAGAGGGTCCACACCACCTCCTCCTCCAGCGGCGACACTGAGAGCGAGGTGGAGGTGAGTGAGGAGGAGGAGGAGGAGGAGGGGGAGGGATGGGAGAGCAGGGGGATAGAGGGGGGAAGAGGTTGAGCAGGAAAGGAGAGAGGGGAGGGGGGAAGGAAGGATGAGAGAGGGAGAGAGGAGGGGATTAGGGGAGGAGGAGGAGGTGAGAAGGTAAGGATGACAGAGGAAGGGAGGAGGAGGTGATGAGATAAGGAGGAGGGAAGAAGGGAGGAGGAGGTGAAGAAGAGGTAGGGAGGAGGAGGGAGCCAGGGAGGAGGAGAAGGGGGAGGTGAGAAGGTAAGGAGGAGGGAAGAAAGGAGGAAGAGGAGGAGGGAAGTGATAGATGGGCAGAGGGGAGGTAGAAACCGAGGGAGGGAGGGAGGGATGGATGGCTGATGGAGTGACTGCTGGAGGGAGGGAGGGAGGGAGAATAGATGGATTAAAGTGGATGAATGGAAGTCAGGAAAAATAGATGACACACACACACACGAGAGGGAGAAGACCTGTGTGTGTGTGTGTGTCTGTGCTGAAGAGTGTGTTTGGGTGACGCCGCCCCCTGCAGGTGGAGACCACGGTGCAGCTGCTGTGGCTGTCCATGCTGAAGATGCCCCCGCAGCTGCTGAGGCTGTGTGTGTGTCACCTGCTCACCTGGTTCTCTATCATCGCCGAGGCCGTGTTCTACACAGACTTCATGGGCCAGGTCATCTACCACGGAGACCCCACCGTACGTACTGGGGGTGGGGACACACACGCTTGCACACACGCTCGCACACTCACGCACGCACACACACGCACGCACGCACACACACTCGCACACTCACGCACGCACGCACACACATGTGCTCACACAGGCACACACATACACATATGTATATATATATAGACACTGCACAAATAAAAACATAGAAAAAGCATGCATTCATACAGTATGTACAAACATACACACACACATACTCATATGAGTTTATGCCTCAGGGTCAAAGATCAAAGCAAACACACACACAACAGAACTACTCACAGACAGACACACACACGTCTGTAATCTGTATAGCTTGTGTGTGTGTATCTATCTGTATAGGATAACTCTGTTCTCTGTCAATGTGTGTGTGCGTGTGCGTGCACGTGTGCGTGCGTGCGTGCGTGCGTGCGTGTGTGCGTGTGTGTGTGTGTGTGTGCGTGTGTGTGTGTGTGTGTGTGTGTGTGTCTCCAGGCGCCGGCTAACTCCACGGCGCTCACTAACTACCACAGAGGAGTCCAGATGGGTTGCTGGGGGCTGGTCATATACGCCATGACAGCTGCAGCATGCTCCGGTAACGCGCGCACACAGACACACACACACACACACACACACACACACACACACACACACACACACACACAGAGAGACACACGCATGCACGCACACAGGCAATAAGAAATCATTCTAAATGGTTTCATAAGCTAAACTACCACATGGATTTGAGGGGAGTGTTATTACATAACATCACATCTCATAATAGGATCACATGCACTTGGAAAACGTGTTTGTGAACGAAAAACACATATTTCTCTCTCTCTCTCTCTTTCTCCGTCTCTCTGTCTTTCCCTCTCTCTCTCTCCGTCTCTCTCGTTCTCTCTCTCTCTGTCTCTCCCTCTGTCTCTGTCTCTCTCTCTGTTTCTCTCTCTCTGTCTCTGTGTCTCTCTGTCTCTCTCTCAGCCATCCTTCAGAAGTATCTGGATAACTTTGACCTGAGCATCAAGGTCATCTACATCCTGGGCACCCTGGCCTTCTCTATCGGTGAGTTACCATCCCCTGGCTGCTGCAGCAGACACAGGCCACAGGAGTAGGTTGGCTGTCTTAAAACATGTGGTGTGTGTCCCCTCCTCCCTTCGCCCCCTTCCTGGTTCAGGCACCGCCGTCATGGCGATGTTCCCCAACGTCTACGTTGCCATGGTGATGATCAGCAGCATGGGGGTGATCTCCATGAGCATCTCCTACTGTCCGTACGCCCTGCTGGGCCAGTACCACGAGATCAAACAGGTACACACACACTTTAACACACACACACAGACACACACACACACACACACATACTTTAACACACAGACACACACACACACACACACACACACACACACACACACACACTTTAACACATAGGTACACACACACTCTTAAACACACACACTTAAACACACACACACACACAAACACACACACACTTTAACACAGACATACACACACACCGCTCTATAGGATTGGGTTAAGGTTGATGTGATGGCAGTTTCCAGTCTGTGTTCAGGAAGTGGAAGTGTTGACATGGTCCAGACCCATGGTGGGAAGAGGCAGGCGGGTCGCATGTCAATACCTCACACACGTCTTAAGAGGAAAGGGAACAAGGACCTCATGTCTTAAGAGGAAAGGGAACAAGGAACTCCTTATCTTCTCCACTTCCTGTTTTGATCAACTCCTTGTTTGTTATTCTGTTTGTTCGTTTGTTGATTTATCAGCATTCTAATTCATTCTCAGCTTATTCTAATCGGTTATTGGCTAAGCGAGCCAGAGTTTACGATTCATAAGTCCTCTGAGTTGTTGCTGGAATTTCGTCTCACCCTCCTCGTCCTCATCACACCCCTGAAACCAGTTGTTAATGAGGCCCTGAGCCCTGTTGGCTGGGGACCGCACAGGGACCGCTGTTCTCCTCGGACCTCGGTAATCCTCTCTGCTATGTGATGGCAGGATGGAGTCTGGGGTGGGTGGGGCTGCACACCTCACCTGGCCCAGTTAGAGTCTGGGGGGGGTGGGGCTACAAGCCTGTGGTGCATTGGCTAATCAGTGCACTACAGGTTATGTCAGCCACCACTACACACCCTCCTATCACTTGACAATCACCATCTAACCGTACTGTTCCTCCTCCACCCTGCAGTACGTCCACCACAGTCCGGGCAACTCTCGCAGAGGCTTCGGCGTCGACTGCGCCATCCTCTCATGTCAGGTAAGCAGTCGGGAGCGGCTTTATTGCCTTAGTTTTTATTATTAAATGTTACATATTATGTTATACATTATAAATTATGCCAATGCCCTTCAGCCCCCAAACTGCAACCAGAAACCATGTAAAAGGGAACCAGCGTTTGTTGTCTGGATGACTATTGGACCCGCTGACCATGTGTCGCCATCTGCCCCCCCCCCCCCCGCCATCTCCAGGTGTACATCAGCCAGATCCTGGTGGCCTCGGCGCTGGGCTCGGTGGTGGAGGCTGTGGGCAGTGTGCGTGTCATACCCATGGTGGCCTCCGGGGGCTCCCTGCTGGGCTTTTTCACCGCCTGGTTCCTGGTCATCTACCCTGCGCCCCACGGAGGGTGAGCACCCTCTTCCATTAACTTAC
Source organism: Coryphaenoides rupestris (assembly GCA_002895965.2). Classification (NCBI taxonomy): domain Eukaryota; kingdom Metazoa; phylum Chordata; class Actinopteri; order Gadiformes; family Macrouridae; genus Coryphaenoides; species Coryphaenoides rupestris. The sequence continues at coordinate 247,621 of PIJE02000601.1, forward strand.
ATTTACATTAACATTTACAATTACATTAGGGCCTTTGGCAGACGCTTTTACCCAAGAGACTTACAATAAGTACATTTGTCAAAAGAGAGACAGCAATATATCACTGTGGAACATAAAGATATGAATAGAGCAGGTTCCAAGCATTCATAGTTGCAAGGTTAATAGAACGAGTTTCATAATTGCTAGGTTGTCTGCATAATAGCTGGGATAAGAGCAGAAGCGCCATTCTGAGTGCATTACCAACATCTAAGAACATACAATATGCTAAATAGAGCTTGACCGATACTGGATTTTTGGGGCCGATACCGATCTTGGGGAGTAAAAAATGTAAGATATCGATATATCGGCCGATATTCTTATATAAACACACTAGATGATAATGCGCACCACTTCGTTTCACTTCTGATTATCGTGTTGTGATTGACAGGGAGGCGGAGTCAGCCAAATCGTTGGAGAGGCGGGCCTTGACAGCGCCAGAGCAGACCAGCGGCAACAGACTCTCGGTGAGCGTGGTCATCGAGAAACCAAGCTTCCTGAAGCTGGGCAGGAAAACCAGTAACATCATCACCACCACCACCACCACCACCACCACTTCCACTTCTTGTCACCTGGACAATGAGTCTGTGCTGTGATTGGTTGGTCAGCGCCACTGGAACGGGGGGGCAGGTGCAGGGGATCGCGTGGACTCTATTAAAGCGAACCAGCTACTGCAGAAGACTTGTCTCTGCATCCGTTTGTCTTCCAGCCGAGAGCCGTCGACGAGTGCTGAGAAAGTTGGCGTTTTTAAGAGCCTCCAAAATAAGGCTCTTAGAACCTCAAACCTCCATCTTCTCAGACCTCCTGATTTCTCCAGTTTTCATTTGCTCTGGATTTTTGTCGCCATTGAGTTTGTTTCATTTTCGGTTCGGTCCAGGATTTTTTTGTCCTTTGGACTCGGGACCAGATTTAGAACGGCGTGATTGGTTCAGCAGGAATCCCGACAAGCTGTCGACCAATCACGACAAGCCGTCAACTAATCACAACAAGCCGTCAACCAATCATGACAAGCCGTCAACCAAATTCCTCACCCCACACACACACAGCCTGCTCTAAAGGTGCATGTGTGTTTTCTTGTGTGTATGGAAGATCCATGTTGTATCACTCAGGGCCGCTAGGGGGTGCTAACGAGCAACCGCCTGGACAGTAAACTTCAGGGGACTTCATTTTACACACACACACATACACACATACATGCATGATCCATACCTCGGGATTACAGTTGAGGTCACCGAGGTTGACCTGCTGATGAATGAACCCTGTCCTTGAAAGCTGCAATTATGTGAAAATGACATCAGAGTTCTTCCTCACTGATCGAGTTGAATTGTTTTGAACAGAAATCCGTCAACGTCAAAAAATGGCGGGAAAATCCGTCGGGTAAACGACAAGCATGGTGGAAGAAGAACGAAGTCAGTTTGTCCAATAAGAGGCTACCACACTCCCACCCAAACGGAACCACGGGGCATCAGCCAATCAGGGCTCTGCTTTGTGGATGCCATACAAGACCAGGTTACTGTCGCTTTAAGACTCTCCAGCAACAACAACGTTTCTGCAGACATTTTGGGACTTAAGACAAAACCGAGGGAGATGCCTTGTTGTTGTTGCGATTCCAAAATATTTTGTTTCTTGGAAAATTCTTGTCATTCGCACAGCTGAAAATCTGTTGGCTATTCGGGAGAGGAATTCCGTACCAGTAGTTTGATCCATTCCCCACGAAACTCAAGATAATACTGTAATGTCTTAGCGACCCGAGAGAGAGAGCGAGAGACAGAGAAAGCCCATTCATGTTCCTGCGCCAAAAGTGTTTTTAAGACTCCCTCGCTCTGTGCAGAGTGGGGAGTGCAGAGCTTCCTGTGACTTCCTAGGACTTCACCCGGGAGGTTGGAAGAAACTAAAAGAAATCACTTGAATCTTGAGTAGAGAGAGCGAGGTGACGCTGAATTCACTTAAAAGCCCAAACTCCTCTTAAGTGGACAAATGCAATGTGGGCATTACTCCAGTCCAGGTAAAACAAAGCTACGAGACAAAAACTGAGTGCAATAACAACTGGCGTCACGTTTTCAAAGTGATGCTCGAAAGAAGAATCTCGTTTGATAAATGTTAACGGACAGTACTCTTATATAATATGCTGCATGCTCGTGTGGCGGAGGGGAGCGGTGGGCGGGCGAAACCAAAACCTACGATAAGTGGCGATGTGTTCAGGATTGGCTTCAGCCCGGTCCTGCTCCCGTCCCTCACTAACTTCCTGTTCCTGTCTGTCAGCACAACGTCTGCATGCCTCTGAGACGTGCACTTTGAGCATGGATTTGTTGGGGGGGTAGTTTTTTTGATTATTTTGCTGTTGAAAGTGTTGAATCAACTGTGGTCTTGAAGATTTTGAGGTGCATTGCAATCGCTTCCCCTGAGAGTGCCAGATGGTGGGGTGGGAGGGGAGGGTTTCCACTGAATACGACATGGTAGAAATATATATATAAATATATATGCAGACAAACCATCCCCACGTTACCCTGGAGGATTTCCCAAAGCTGTACATTAACAAGAGTGAAAATTTACAAAAAGACTCTATCAGGATGGTAGGTGGAGGCGGTGAATGAGAGTGGAATTCTTCATCAAGAACAGGGTAGATTTCGTAAATTTTGGTAGATTTGAAATCCTACAATGAATCAGAGTGGAGACAATATGGATCAGATCAGAGGGACAGTAAAACGGGAGGGGGTGGGTGGCCAGTGTTTTTACCTGGAACACCATGTGTCAATCAAATGGAAGAGAGGTGAGAGTGGGGGCTCAATAAGGGGGGGTGGAACCAGAGACCTGGTCGGATGTAGAAGCCATCTGGAGGGATGGGAGATACAGTAGAACCTGTCTGAAGGGATTTGAGATGCAGAACCCGTCTGAAGGGATGGATGATACAGTAGAACCCGTCTGAAGGGATGGGAGATTCAGTGCCTGGAGGAAGAGGAGGGTGAGGAAGGAGGAGGAGAGGGGGGGGCGGATGGGGAAGTGTGAAGTTTCTTGCTGTGAATTGATATAGGTCCTGAGTACTGTCTAGTTTGCATTATGTTACAGATTGAACGTAATCGAATCGATCCTACTTTTCAGGACAATGTGGGCTGACTATGAAATTAAACTTGGGGCAGGTAAGAGACATATCGTTTAAAGCAAGTTTAAATCACTTTAAATCGTTGAACAATTACCTGTTTTAGTTTGGTTCCTTCCCTCTCTCCTTTGGCTTTAGTTAACGGCCCGCATGAGTTAAATCTTGTTGCCCCTCGCCCAGAATCTTCCGGTCGCGTGATTGGCCAATCCTCGATTGTGAGGACACCGAACGCTGCTGCCAGTGCACTGCACCAGGTGTGGTAACTATCAAAGGGTTGCAGGTGCATGTAGTGATGTAGTTAATGCAGAATAAATGCAGATTTAGTGAAAGCCGAAGTTACGTTAAGCTATAATATAAAGACGTATATATTTTCTAATATATATTATATACAGATGGAAAGGATTATAAGGACTTTAAGGTGCGACATTTAGTGGTGCTTTGTGGGTTTAAGAGGACATATTTGTTCTTGGCTGAGAGGTAGTATTTGGTCTAGAAAATAAATTATGTATCCAACGGAAAGAGACAAGCAAGTTTAATAGAAAAGCTGCCTAACCCTTAAGTATCAACCAATAAGATACAGTTTAGTGTGATTGAAGTTGAAAGTCACCTGACAAATCAACAACCTCATAATGACCTTCATTCATGAGAAAGAAGGTTGGTGCTGTGGTCGGTTCTTTTTTTTCAGACTGAAAAAAGTTGGACAAAATTGAAAAATCTTTCATCTTTTTATTTGACTTTAATTGGTTGATTTGCCGACAAAGGGTAGCTGATGGTGGCAGTAGGGATATTAGCTGGTCTTGTCCATGTTAATTAGAATTTTTGTGATTAGTTTCAACAAACCTTTAAAATTTTAATTTTTTTGCCTCAACGTGAAAGAAAAATCGTAAAATAGAGCAATACACACTACTGCAGCTTTACAGAACAATGGATGTTATGTTATTGTGAATATTTTGTGCTGGTTATTACAAATCCCAGACTGCGTAGACTGGTAGTGTTGGGGTTAAGTCGACTTGTTTTGAGACATGTCATATGTGAAACGATAACAGCAGACACGTATATGTCTGTATGTTTGTTTTGTTCAGGAGGTTTGCATGCCACCACACTGCTGCGGTGCATGTGGGAAAAAGCCAAAGTTTAATTCTTGATAACCCACAATCTTCTTTGATTGTTTTTTTCTACATTTGGATCGCCCCCCCCCCGATGCATGGCTGGATGTTGCCGTCTCTTGCTTGAGCTTCCTGTATAGACACCCACCAACATGCACTCTTCAACTGAGAAGATCGTGCCAGGTGCACACTCGACAGGGCCATCATGTTCAACAAATCGTGGTTTAGTTCGGGACGGCGGGCATGTGCGTGTGTGTGTGCGTGCGTGTCAAGCACTTCAACACAACATGTGTGTTGAAAAAAGTGCTTGCATGCAATCATGAGCAATTCACATTGCATCGAGAAGATGAATATTGTTGAAAGTAATATTTTAACTGTGATGCCCGTGGCTATATTCACTGATTTGTTGAAACTGATGTGTCCTCCCTTGAGGGGCAGAACTAAATAATTAAGGTGCGACGTGAGTATTTCTGTGAAAGTGTAATGGGGGAAGTTACCGGCCTAAAGCCTGGTTTACGGGGACTGCTTGCCGTAGACCATGGAATGTGTTCATCGTGTGGCCTGTTGGGAGACGGAGTTCTTTTCCTCATTTAATTTTTGATTCCATTTAGGTGACTTGGGTGACTTAAGTCAACGAATGTAAAAGTGGTTTCAGCTGAAATCGCTTGCAAGTTTCGTGGGTTTTTACTAGCCTGGTGGGTCTGACGTTGCACAGAACTTGCACATACAGATGGGTTTAAAAAAAAATAATAATCGTCTTGCAAAAAAATATGAAAAAAATTGAGATTTATTTTTTTAAGCTTTCTTGTTTTCAAAGGACACATTCACTTTATTTAATATGAAATAACCACTGTTTGTGTTGGCCTGTGTTAGTTTAAAAGTCTTATTTACTGCTGTCGAGGGATGAGGAGGAGGGGCTGTGTAGCAGCCTGAGGTGGTGGGTTTACAGCTAGTGAGCGTTGTTGTAAAACGTGCGTTTTACACCAAAAATCATCTCAGTTGTTAGTGCTCAATGTCTTTGGTTGTAGTTCTTTACAGTCATCAGGTTTACACACACACACACACACACTCTGACATCTACTGGGCACTGTTTAAATGTTCTGTTACACTTTCTTTCTGTTTCTGTTACATTTAGAACCATGTTGCTGTTCAACCTCTAAGCTAAGGGGTGCGTCTTACTTCAGAACTTGAAGCCGCTTCTGGCGCCCCCTTCCTGCTGCACTGTAAACTGCATGCGTGTCGTCATTTCATGTTACGTTACGTCATGTTAGGAGAGGAGACAGTGGCCTATACACTTTTATCTTGGCAGAGATAGAAGTCATACAAAATACTTAAAAGAATGGGAAAAACAGAGTTGTGCAGCATACTCTATAAATGCCTTTGTCATAAAATAGATAAATACGATGTAATATATATAAATATACACACATATATATATACTTCTCTTTTTAGTTTCTTTTTTTGCGGATCATTTTTGTTGGCCTATGTTTTATATATATATATAAGGATTGTATATATACATATATAAATATAAAGTTGTGTAAATATATGCTTGGGCCTTCCTATGGGACTCTTCACTCTGTATGGAGCGCACCTTAAGAAACAAAAACACTTCAAAAGGAAATTGTGTGCGAGTCTTTTCTTTTGTTGTGAATGTGAACTTAGATTATAGGACATTAACTGTGTGTGTGTGTATGTGTATATTATATGTGTGTGTGTATATTATATGTGTGTGTGTGGTGTGTGTGTGTGTGTGTGTGTGTGTGTGTGTCTCCAGGGGAAGTAACTAACTAAGTAAGAGGTGAATCCGTGTCGACAGCGAGACAGACATATTGCCTTCTGGCTGCAGGACCGCAGACGCTGAGTTGGCCTGAAGGGAAAAAGCGTTGAATCATCACTACAGTCTGGCGGCGTGTGTTCATCAGCAGTCACACGGCGGGTCAGCGTTTTGGTAGACGCCTCCATGTTGTCCAACAGCGTCCTCTTGTGGAGCCAACAGGTATTGGCAGAATGTATTTTAAAACTTAATCTTAGAATAGGCTACTACTAGTAGTACCCAGAGGTGGGACCAAGTCATTTTTTTGCAAGTCACAAGTAAGTCTCAAGTCTTGGCACTCAAGTCCCAAGTCAAGTCCCAAGTCAAGACAGGCAAGTCCGAGTCAAGTCCCAAGTCAAGACAGGCAAGTCCCAAGTCAAGTCTGAAGTCCTAAACTTTGAGTTTCGAGTCCTAAACAAGTCATAATGCGCTCTTCACCAAATGTAATGCCATTTTAACAACAGAGTAATAATATATTAAATTTACACAAATCATGAATGCTTTTTAAAGTGTATTTATTACTTAACTTAAAAAAAAGTACTTAATAAACTTTATAATTCCATGGAAATATATGGGTTGCCATGAGAAAGACACATCAATATGACAACAAAAACAAAACGGCTGGCCTGCTCTAGACACACAAGTTATCATTTAGTCAAAAGCACGTTAAAACAAGTGCGACTGAACTTAATAAAAAAAAACAAGTAGTCCAAACAAAGAAGCAAGTCTTGTAAAAAACCTGATTCATGCAGACTGTGTGTGTGTGTGTGTGTGTGTGTGTGTGTGTGTGTGTGTGTGTGTGTGAGAGAATGAATGTGAAATGCATAAACAGTTTCATTTACCCACAGGGTTGTGCTTTTTCTCTTATCTCAGGGCCCTATGATGCATTGCATTTGCAAAAGACCAAATTGGCCAAAAGTCTGTCAGTCATTTGTGCACGTTGGGGACGCAGTATGATGCCACCATGGCTGAAAACCAGCTCCACTGGAGCACTGGAGGCAGGCACTGCCAAGACCCTGATGGCCACTCGGAACAATGAAGGAAGAGCCCTCATGTTCATTGCCCAGAACAAGAGGGAGTTCTGTCCTTCGGATATGTCAAGGTAGTGACTTAGCTGTAGTGCTGGAGTGGTCCCAACATCCTTCTTCTGCCTCTTATGGTATGCGGCAAACAGCCCTTCCCCTTGTCCAAGGGTATGGTCCTCTCGCTCTTCCTCATCAACAAGAGGCACAGGTTGCTCAATCTCTGCAGCATCTTGCAGGATCAGTTCTGGCAAAACATGTAAAAGCATAGCAGAAACAATAGCCCTTACTAGTTACTTACTAGAGTGTTGGTGATGCAGTGGGTTAAACTGAAAAAGTATTATTGTTGCAGTCAATTAGATCAAATTATAAGAAAAAAAGTTACATTAAACTCAATAATATTTACCTTTCACTCTTTGTGCCACCTCTGCCTTGACCTCACGATTGACCAGCACATGGTGCTCCACCCACATCAGAGAAAAGGCTGGATCCAAGGTAGCTGCTTTGAGGTAGACTGGATCTGAAAAGGGGGCAGTGATTCCATCTTGTGTCCTGGCCATTTTCACATTGATGAAGATTCCAAGAAATCTTTTGTTCAGGGATGCCTGGAGACTTCTGACCAGGCCGCTCAGGAAACGGACTTGAGGCTTCAGCTTCTCAAGGTGGTGATTCAGGGACAGGACAGAGGGAACAACAGAACTGATTGTGACTATCTTCTCCCCCTGTGTCAAATCTGTTGCTTCTCCAAACGGCTTCAGGATGTCCACCAACTCCTTCAACAGATTCCACTCCCGTGCTGTGAACAACAACTCCTTGTGCCCAGCCTTTTCTAGAACATGACAGAGCTTTAGATGATCACATTGGAGAACTGCCTTCACTTGTCTCAGTGTTGAGTTCCATCTTGTGTTGACAGCAGCAGGGATGCCTCTTTCCCCAAATTCAGCCTCAAACACATCTTTGAATGTTGTGCTCGTGTGCAGCAGTGAGCTGAGTTTTGATAACTTTGAAAGAGAAGGAGTCATCACTTTTGTTTCTTTCAAACCGTCTCCCACCACCAGCTGGAGAGTGTGGGCAAAACACTGCAAGCGCTGTTTTTTTGCCATAGCAGCATCTACTGTTTGCTGATCTTCCAGGCTTAGGTCATTCCAGAGCTCTGGGTCATCAAGATGATCTTCGTCATGTACTTCATCTTCTTGTTCAATGGGGAAGCACACCGTGAATGCTTTCCGCATGTTGGCGGCATTGTCACTAATAATATAGTCCAATTTATCTTTAATGTTGTACTCATCACATACGGCCTCAAATTGCTCACAGATTCTTTCGGCTGTGTGTGAGCCTTTGAAGCGGTCGCAGGCCAAGAGATTGGACTTCAGCTGTATCCTCTCTGCGTCTTTCTCCATAAAGTGCACAGTGACACCAAGGAACCCCCTCATCTTTCGGTCGGACCAAATGTCCACTGTGACTGAAATATGGTTTATGTTGCTCAACTGAGTTTTCAGTTTTGAACGTCTCTCTGCAGCAAGGTTCTCTACTTTTGATGTCAATGTTCTGCGACACACTGGGCTGTACTTACTGTCAATTACTGTCAGAAAGTGCCGAAAACTCTTGTTTTCCACAATAGACAGGGGCAAGTTGCAATCAATAACCAAGTCGGACAGTATTGCATTGGTGATAGCTTTCTGCTGTGGATGATTCATGCTGTACTGCCCTACACGGGTCTCCATGAACTGTGAGATTGAAGGCTGTTGTGCTTCATTTGTGATGCTTTTGTTCATCTGGTATTCTTCAAATCTGTAAGAGGTAAGCATATTAAACAGATGTCAGAAAATGCCTTATAGCCCATGAATTGTAGATGAAACTACTTTTTATTACTCATCTATCTAATAATGGCAGGAATCTCTGTCTGTGTGTCTGTCCTTCGATTATCTCGCAAACCACTCACCCGATCGCAAGGGCGTATTTTTGTTTTGGACGTTGGTGGACATCACAGATATTGCGCCAACGATGCGCAATTACGCTCCGGTGAGGCGCGGGGCTCAGAGTCTGCGTCTCTGGGGGGTGGGGGGGGGTGCTCGGTTAATTTGCGGTTCTGATGGGGGGTGGGGGGGTGCTCGGTTAATTTGCGGTTCTGATGGGGGGGTGGATATCGCTGGATATTGGTGGGGACGCGTCCCCACTAAATTCTACGCCCATGCCCGATCAACTTTCAACTCGGCAGGTGTATTGCTGAGGACCCTACGGAGTGCAGTGTCGAGTGCGAAGTCGATCGGAGGAGTGGTTCTCGAGAAAATCGCCCCGGTCCGAACGGGCACATTCCAAGGGCACTGCACTAGCATTATTAATTTCATTATCAACTTGTTGGCAAAACAATCTAATTTGTCAACAATCTAACGTTAATATTAGCCTCGACTTACCGTTCTTTGTGCAGCTTCAAATGTCGAACGAAGTTGGAAGTTGTTGCGTCTCCGTCTGTGATTTTCAACCCGCACGTTTTGCATTCTGCAATTCGTTTTTTGTTGACCACCGCGTAGTTTTTATACGCAAACGAAATAATCTTTGGTATCATTTTTCCAATATTGCTCCGTCCTTCTGAATTGTAACGTTAGTTCGTCGTGGTTCGTGGTTCGTGGTTCGTGGTTCGTGGTTAGTTCGTCGTGGTTCGTGGTTAGTTCGTGGTTCGTGGTTAGTTCGTCGTGGTTCGTGGTTAGTTCGTCGGGTTATGGTTTCGTGGTTCGTGTTAGTCGTGGTCGTGTAGTGTTGTTGTGGTTAGTTTCGTGGTTCGTGGTTAGTTTCGTACGTGTTGTGTCAGTCGTGTGCGTCGTTTAGTCGTGGTTCGTGGTTAGTTCGTGGTTCGTGTTAGTTTCGGTTAGTTCGTGGTTCGTGTTAGTTCGTCCGTGGTTCGTGGTTAGTTCGTGGTTCGTGGTTAGTTCGTCGTGTCGTTAGTTCGTGTTCGTGGTTAGTTCCGTGGTTCGTGGTTTATTGTGTGGTTCGTGTATTCGTGGTTCTTCGTCATCGGCAATTTGATTGGATGCTGTCTGTCGGATTGGTTCAAGGTGGATCTGGGAAATGAAGTGTCGATTCGCTGGAAATGTAGTTCATTCATGAATTGATTCGCGGCACACTTTTTAAATAACAATTTTTTATCTTTGGGCTTGGGGGAAAGTATCAAGTCTTTTCAAGTCAAAAGGCTCAAGTCCAAGTAAAGTCACGAGTCATTGGTATTAAAGTCAAAGTCGAGTTGCAAGTCTTTTTTGATTTTGTCAAGTCGAGTCTAAAGTCATCAAATTTGTGACTCGAGTCTGACTCGAGTCCAAGTCATGTGACTCGAGTCCACACCTCTGGTAGTACCAGTTATTTACAATTATTATCTATAATACGTAATATACTTCCTAGACTAGACCACGTAAAACGATGTGAATTCAAAACACAGCAGAGCTAAACGAATACATGAAAAACGTAACAAACAACTTTATGTTCATATTTTATATCACATCATATAAGTAGGCTCTGTATTCAATCTACATCAACACAAATCTCAAGAACCAAATAATAGATTAATGCGGCAATTAATAATTATATTATATTATACAAGCTTAATACGACAAAGAGAATTAATGAATAACTATCCCCAAAAAATTAAATGAGCCTAGAAAATAGAAAAACGAGATACACAACAACAAAGGTGTTCTGCAACGAATATATTTGTGTCGGTTCACTTATACTTGGTGATTGGAAAATAGTATTGTAGACACAGTGCAAGGACTGATCTGACTTGAGAATAATATTTCCAAAAGGTGTGAACATGTGGCCCATACGTGTTGACCACCTTTGACGTCTCATCGGCGATCATGAAGTCATTTATTTGATTATTTGATTTCCATGACGCATCACATCATAAAGAGGAAACATGACGCATCGCTTCAGGAGAGGAAACAACATCGCCGCCAGAATGTTCTCCAGCTGGTCTCTATAGTATTCAAGTGGACTGAGACATAGCAGACATTGTGGTTCTCCTTTGTGATGTCTTTCATGATTTCACAGATGAGTGACCTTTTGAGGCAGAAGTCAGGTATATACAGGGGCCAAACTAAGTGTAAATATCCAGTTCATTTTCAGTTCAGTTTTATGTCGACGTTGGAATTGGCAGGTATATGGGTCTATCTGTGCTTGAACTATTTAGCAGCTGGAAAGGTACTGCCAACTCAGCTATCCTTGGCATCATAATCTGCCAGTGAGGATCAGGTCAGTCAGAGGGCTATAGGTAACTGAAATACACCTAATTTTTTTGCATTTCTTTATCGTTGATTAACTGTCATGTGTTTGAACCAACCTCAGTCATGGGTTGGTTTAAATGAAATTCATTTTAATATCTCTTCAACAATGTCGCAAAGTAGTCATTCCAGGCGTATATATTTATTTAAAGGGGACATATTGTGCCACCAGGTTGTCTAGTGACGTCACAAGTGGGAATGTCCACCGAGAGTCAGCATACATCGAGGTGGACATTCCCACTTGTGATGTCACTAGACGGTCGTCACATGGCAATGGACCTTTCCCTACTCAAGCGGCAAGTCCCGCCCCCCCCTAGTTACTGTTGCTATGCCCCACAAGCTTTCCCACAGCTCTGCAGCATGTTAGTAATGTCCACTGAACAACGCCCCGCTGCTGATGATTCTCTCTCAAGGATTCCTGACAATATCGCTGTATGTTATTTGCCAAATGCCGCTACTTTATCTAAGAGAGTTCTACAGAAAGGCCTGAACTATTTGACACAAGGATATATCCGTGACATTCTGATTTCGGACGGAGCAGACGACAACATAAAACTTGATGCTAAGTGTTGGCGATCTATGCGGAAGACACAAACGCCTCACAAACTCCACATTGAAATTCGTCAGGACAAAATCGTGGAGTCCTACTGCTCATGTAAAGCAGGGTGAGTACGTTAGTGATGTGTTTACAATGAAAATAAGACTAAGATCTGCTAACTACTAGCTACAATGGGCTAATCACCTAGCTATGCTAATCACACGATGGCGCAGTAGCAATCTGGTCCTAGCAAAAAAAACATTTCACTGCTCAATGTACCTGAACACTGAAATAGGTGACAAATAAACCTTTGAATTTTAACTAATTAAGCTTTGTATCTTTTTGTGTCGGCGCTGCTGTAAATTGATGTGTGGAGTCGCTGTCAACCATTTGATTGTTGCACTTGTGAACTTTCAGTGTTTTAAGTACATCATAAAAACCACTGCGTTCAGTAATTGCCTTATCAGATACAGCACCTGTAAATAACTCGGACACAAAAATGACAGACCCACTTGGATCACATCCAGTCAATGCTTTGAGGGTTGTGCTTGACTTATAGTCACTATAAAGCTGACTCTGTAAAGCCAGTGCAGATGGCACCTGGGTCTTACATTCAGTACCATCAATAATGACTCAAGTAGAGGAAATTATTCTCTAAAGTTTTCAGGCATGTTTTTAATAATAATGTCTCTTTGAGGCCATATGCTCAGTTGTCCAAATTTAAAATACATAAGCTCTATCCATGTATTAAAAGCAAGTCCTGCAGACTGCATGGATGCGGGACAAGCTTTGTTTGTGGGACATCATGCGAGGGGCGTGGTCTTAAGAAATCAGGCAATCATTGGTTATTATTCTCCGCGTGACTGACAGTGTGGAAAGGTCCATTGTGAAACGGCTTGCAATGGCTAATCACACTCACAACTGGTGGCGCAATATGTCCCCTTTAATGATATATGAATTTGGGCCGTCGCCCCTCAGACATCATCTGCACGTTCAGCTGCCTTCATTCTTGTCACGTTCCCTCCTCCTCCTCCTCCTCCTCCTCAGGGCATGGAGGTCCAGCAGGAGGTGCTCCTAAGCGGAGTGCTCCCTGGCAGGGGCGGGAGTGGTGGTGGTGGGGTAGCGGGAGGGTGGGGGCACGGTGGCCAGCGTGAGCGTGGCCACGCTGTGAGCCAGCGCCACCGCTGTCCCCGAACACTTTTTCATCACCGCCTCTCCCCCTCTTCCTCCTCCCGCCGCCACCGACCCCACGGCTCCACGGCTTGTCCTCCCCTCCTCCCCCCCATCCTCCTCCTCCTCCTCCCCCGTCGTCCCCCCTGCCCACCTCCCGCCCCTCCCCCACCTCCCCATCCTCCGCCTCCACAGCCTCCTGAAGCTGTCCGTCACGAAGCAGTACACCACGGGGTCCAGGCAGCTGTTGAGGCTGCTCAGCGTCACTGTCACGTGATAGGCCAGCACCTGCCCCGCCCCCTTCCCCGGGCCCTCCTCCTCTCTTCCAGCGCCGCCTCTGACCCGGAAGTAGAGTAGGGCCTGGCGCACGTGGAAGGGCGTGAAGCAGACGGTGAACACCGCCAGCACGGTGGCCAGGAGGCGCACGGCTCGCGCACGCCGCCGCAGGCTCTGGCGGGGCATGGGGGCGTGGCCTCGGCCGGAGTGGGCGGAGCTGAGGAAGCAGGCCACACGCAGGGTGAAGCCCACCACCGCCAGCAGGGGCAGCAGGAACTCCAGCACCGTCAGGTAGAAGAGGGCAGGCATCAGGACGCAGGAAGCGCCCGCCTCCAACGCTGTGGTCTGGAGGAGAGGGAGAGAGGGAGGGAGGGGTTAGGGGGGAGGGGGGAGTTAGGCGGACAAGGCGGGGGGGGGGGGGGGAGGGAGAGGTGGATACCCAGCAAAAGGGAGAGAGGAGTGAGAGAGAGAGGAGATACGAAGGGGATGGGGGAGGGGTTAGGGGTGACAGAGGAGGAGGACAAGGCAGGAGGGGGAGAGGTGGATACAGAGGGAAAGGGAGAGAGGGAGGGAGGAGGGAGAGAGAGGAAGGAGGGAGAGATAGAGAGGAGGGAGAGGGAGGTTGAAATAGGGAGAGAGGAAGAGGAGAGAGAGAAAACATAATCCTTAATTTCCACTGAACGCAAGTCATTATTTCCATCCTGGTAGTGCTTTGATGGTAAAACTTCCCTCTTGTGAGACACGAGTGTGTTGTTGTTGTCACTCGGTTGTTACCATGACGATATATTGCTCGAACAGAAGATAGGTTATCTTAGATGTCTATCTTTTTTACCCCATAAATCCCCACTGACACCACACACACGCACACACACACTGTGTGTGTGTGTGTGTGCATGTGTGTGTGTGTGTGTGTGTGTGTGTGTGTGGTCTGGTGGGGCTATTAGTTGAGCCTATTTAAACGCTCTACTCACACTCTACTTGAACTTCTACACTGTTTACAGTGTTTCTAAGTGTGTGTGAGAGTGTGTGTGTACACTGTTTAAAGTGTTCCGGTTTGCCATCGCTGTGGTGCCAGTGAGTGGTGTGTGTGTGTGTGTGTGTGTGTGTGTGTGTGTGCGTGTGCTTCTACCTGGAAGGAGTAGGTGACCACCACGGCGATGAGCCACACCAGAGCGCTGAGGCAGCGGGCGGCTCCGGGGGTCCTCCAGCGGTGCAGCGTGCTGGAGGCGTGGACCACGGCCAGGTAGCGGTCGATGCAGATGCTGAGGGGGAGGAGCCACACACCTGACGTCACCACCCACCACTCTACAGGGGGTGCAAGATAACTAAGGTGCTGTATATAGTGTGTATTCTATGTTCTCAGATGTTGTTAATGCGCTCAGAATGGCACTTCTGCTCTTATCTCAGCTATTATGCAGGCAACCTAGCAATTATGAAACTCATTCTATTAACCTCACAACTATGAATGCTTGAAACCTGCTCTATTCTTAACTTTATGTACCACAGTAATATATTGCTGCCTCTCTTTCAACAAATGTACTCGTTGTAAGTCGCTTTAGATAAAAGCGTCTGCCAAATACCCTGAATAATAATTATTATTTTAATGTAATGTAAATGTAAATGTGCTTCCACCGCTGGATACTCAATCACTCATCACACCGTCTTCAACCTCTTTCTACTTATTCATACATTCATGTACAAACTCCATTCAAACATTAAAACGTTCATGACACTTGGGACTTTCACACGTGAATTCAATGTTTCAATGTTTCAATGTTTTCAAATCATTCATACTTTTTAAACAATCACTGTTCCAAATTAATTTGGTGATCGCTTCCCGTCACATTTTGATCTGGTGGGTAATTTGCGGCTTGTTCTGAGGTTCCAAAACACTTTGACACTTTGAGATGACCACAACATTTAAACATTTCAGTAAATAACCAAAAAGTAAAAAAACAACCTTTCATCATTATGTGCAATATTCTTAATATTCTTAATATCATGTGCAATACTACCTATCACCATTATTATTATTATTACCTTTCAATTATCTTTAATCATCATGTGCAATATAATATTTCTCATGTGCAATACCATTGCCAACTTGTTTTGTTGTCTGAATATCTTGCCTATATTTCTATATTTTTATATTTGTATATTTCTTAGGCTTAGAAATTTGTAAATGTGTTTTTTTATTTGATTAGTTTTTTAATTATAATTTTTTACTTTACGTATTATTCTATTGTTTATTTCTCTTGTTTATTATTCTATTGCTATGCAACTTGTGGCACAAGAATTTCCTTCGGGATCAATACAGTTTTATCTTATCTTATCTTAAGTAAACCGACAAACATTGTCCACTCTCCCCACCTGGTGAGGAAGAGGATGCTGCAGTACATGTTGACGAAGTAGCTGAAGGTGTGAACGTAGGAGCAGGCCAGGCAGCCGCCCCCGCTGTGGTAGAGCGCGATGCGGGCGGACAGCGACAGTGCCACCAGCAGGTCGGCCACCGCCAGGTTGATGGTGTACACCACCGGGGCGGAGGGCGGCCGCGACCCCCCGCAGAACACGTAGAGCGCCAGGCTGTTGAGCAGCACGCCCGCCACCAGCAGCACGCAGTTGGACACCTGGGGGTTATCAATATGTAGTCAAATATATATATTGTAGCGACGTCACGGGACTGCACAGTTGGCATTGTGCCTCCCTGTTTCCCAGCATGCATTGTGTTCAGACTTTGAGAGTTGCGAATTGCGTTATTAAGTTCTAGGGGTCTTATGCATGATTGTTCAGTGTTGTTGGATTGTTGGTGGTCATGTGTTGGTGTTGTGGGTGTTTTGGGGAGCGTGGTACTGAAACCATGGTTGTTGACATGGCTGTTTGGTTTGATGACCCCAGCGTTACATTTCATGTTGGTTGAGTCTGTCTCTCACGGTTTTGCTAAGCAAGAAAAGGACTGTGAAAGACAATTTGCTTCTTGTTTCTCCAATTGCCACAATATCAACAATGTAATCTTGTATCTGTCTAAATCTGTAAATCCAAACATTCTGTAAAACGACTTTTTGTATTCGGCTTATTCACTGTACATTTATTATTCCAGTTTTTATTCTTATGTTGGTATTTTTGAGCAAACTCTGGTACAAGAATTTCCTTATCTTATCTTATAATTAGGGCTGTCAAAGTTAACGCAGTAACGCGTTAACGCCACTCATTTTTTTGACGCCATTAACGCAATTAGTAGTTTGACCTTTTGATTCGTTTATCACCGAAGTACTTCAAGCAAGAGGACGTGTGTTGTTTAGGACATTGGTGGACATCACAGATATTGCGGCAAAGATGCGCAATGACGCTACCTTGAGGCGCGCGACGGGCTCCGAGTCAGCGTCTCTGGGGGGGGGGGGATCCGTTAATTCGCGGTTCTGATGGGGGGGGGGATACGTTAATTAATTAACTAGATAAGACTATGAAAATGTTATTGCCCTGGCAGTGGCTACAAATAAGTTTGGTTTTATATTGGATTTTTTTATTGTAATAAAAAATACATTTGGATGCTGCTTATATTTTCCATTCATATGGCTACAACGCAATACACTGCTTTTCACTTGGAAAAATCATTCAAGTTTGAGCCAATAAAAAACTTGGGATTAATCGCGATTAATTGCGATTAATAATTTTAATCGTTTGACAGCCCTACTTATAATGTTTGTAGTTTAAATCAGCAATGGAAATAAATGATACAACACAATATATAATAATAAAGCCTAATGCAAAGATAATATTATAATGCAAATAATGCTATTTATAGGTCTGTATTAAGCCTGTATAAGAATGGATTATGGGTATGAATATGGATATAAAATATTGAATATGAATATTGAAAATGAATACTGAATATGAACATTTAATATGTATGAATATCCATATCAATCGATATAAATGTAGTCATTCATCGTCATCGCCTCACCAACAGAGTGAGCCACACCGCGTGATACTCCTGGTAGAGCTGCGCGTCCAGGTGCGCCAGCCGGTGCAGGTTTGGCGCCCCCCACTGTTGGTTCCAGGCACTGCAGTTGCTCGGTGTGCCCGGCGCCGCGGGGCCGCTCCTCAGCACCGGGGGGGCCACGGTGCTGCTGCTGACACCACCCAGAGGGGCCTCCATTGGTCCAGGAGGAGGAGGAGGAGGATGGTGGCTTGCTGGGGGTTCTGGGGAACGGAGGAGGAGGAGGAGGAGGGCTAGGTTAAGTAGGCTGCTGGTTCAACAGAAACACTTGTAAAAAGCTTAAGTAGGCAATATAAATGACTGGATCTCTGGATGGACCTCTGGTTTCTGGCCCCGCAGCTCCAATACCGAACAGAAAGAAGAAAAGTAAATCCAGAACAGAAGTCTTTTACCAACACCGCACCGAGTCCGTCTGGCCAAGGAAGGCGCAGAGTAACCTCTATTAATAACTTAAATATAAATAATGACGAGGTGTGTGTCTCTCAAGGCAGATTAGCGGAGCTCCAAAAGTTTGAACTACTTGTTCTTCTCAGCGACCACGAACCAAACGTAGACACACGCATGCAAGCAGGCGCACGACCACACACACACAAAGACACACATCACATATGCATACAGAATGTCACACACACATTCATAGAAAATGTTGCCCCCCGCCCCCCACACACAGGCACACACACACACACACACACACACACAGACTACTAAATGACACACACATTCATACAAAATCACATACACACACACACACACACACATACACACTCAAAGACACACACACACTAATACAAAATCACACAGGCACACATACACACACACACACACACACACACACACACACACACACACACACACACACACACACACACACACACACACACACACACACACACACACACACACACACACACCACACACACACACAACACACACACACACACACACACACACACACACACACACACACACACACACACACACAGCCTACTAAATGACACACACTCATACAAACTCATACATACACACATACACACACTCATACAAAATCTCACACACACACACACACACACACACACACACAGACACACAGACACACATACAAAAGTGTGTGTCTGCGTGTGTGTCAGTGTGTGTGTGTCTGCGTGTGTGTATGTGTGTTTCTGACACACACAGTAACGTCAACACCAGCGGTAGAGAGTTAATCCTAGCGGCAAGAGACTTCAAACTCCCGCCCCGCGGTTTATAAACACCGCGTCCTCCGACTGTCCAAGTCCTTCCAGTTAAAACCTCCGAACATATTTGAATACCTCCTCAAAAGAACGGATGTGACATCTCTGAACAAATCACTGCGTCTTGGCAAGGACATGACCTGTGTGTGTGCGTGCATACGTGTGTGTGTGTGTGTGTGTGTGTGGTGTGTGTGTGTGTGTGTGTGTGTGTGTGTGTTTATTAGGCGGTCAGTCATGCTACGTGCACATGAAGATGAAGTTGAGGCCCCAACAGTCAGAGCACCTTGCTATTAAACCAGTGGATGTATTATGAGGACGATTAAACCTAAACACACATTTGACACGCGGTTTATTGAGCCTAAGACGTATGTCTCCTCTCCAACGTGCGCATTTGAAGAAGTGCACGCATCCTGTTAAAGTGAGAACGACTTTGAAGGGCCTGTATATACACCAGTGACTGGCCTGACAGGACTTCAATTAAAGTATTTATTTAAATATGAGGCTGCATTGTATTAAAACATCGCATGACGTGATCGAGCAAGCACCTTGCCTCGACTGTTTACGTACAGCGTCACTTTTTGTGTGATTTGAAGTAGAAGTTCATCGCTAACGGGCTATTCTGACGTCAGTTGTGGTGAGTGGTGACTCCTTATAGGCGCTGGATTTGACTTCTCATCCCCTTTATAGACTTGGCTGAGGTGGAAGTTGACCCGGACCCGGACTGTTTATCCTGAGTTTCCGAGGTGAGGCTGTTTCCAACACCGCTCTGTTTCTCAGGAATATAAAACCAGACAGAAAGAACCCTGAACAACGTCAACTCAATGTCTATTTCTGTTGGAAAGCAGCGGAACACCTCGGTTATGATAAAGGTGACTTTAAATACACAAGACGGATGAATTACTATCTGTTAACGTGACTCGGCAAGATTAATAATACATAAAGGTCTCCCTTCCCTCTTCATCATCATCATCAGCATCATACAGAGGGACCGGAATCAACGTAACACCAGGCATATTTACATCAACTTCAAACAGATTCAAAATCTCAGTCGGAATTTCAACCAAAATCATATTCTATTAATAATTGACCACAGATACATTTCATCATCCCACAACAGTAGTGTAAAATTTGAGTCGAGATTATTACTTGTCATAACAATGAGCTTGTACAAGATTTCCTATGTGCTGCAGTCTTTTGTTAGACCACAGACCAGATTATGATGAGTTATTAATTCAGTTAATCTGTCTTTTGAGTCCATGACGAAATGTAGCTGCACCTGTACACCATCCAACATCAGTTCAACATCTCACACTGTGTTGACACTTACTTTGTGATGCAGTGGAGACAAAGTTCACTGGGAAATGTAGTCAATAAGCGTTCTGCTCAGACATCTTCAGTCCTTCTCCCTCTCTGTCTTCTCCATCTCCACTCTCACCCGGTACCCTGGTACCCTGGTACCCTGTTATCCTGGTTCCCTGGCTCTGTGGCTCCGTGGAGGAGGAAGAGGAGCAGTGGGGAGGAAGAGCCAGGGATGTGATCTCATGCAGTCACAGATGTTCTCACAGGACTCTAAAGCTCTACTACAGACAGGTGTCTCTCTGTTACTCTGTCTCTGTCTCTCTGTCTCTTGCTATGTCTCTCTTCCTCTCTCTCTCCCCCTCCTTCAACGTTACTCTCTCTGCCTCTCTCTCTCTTTCCCCTCCCTCCCTCTCTCCCTCCCATCCTAACTTTAACCCCACACCATCCAAGTACATTTAAAATGAAGTATTGAGCAAGTTAATGAATGCATGCACTTCTTTATAAATAAATCTAGTATGATGCAGAATAATGCATACATCTATATGTGGTGGTCATGGCAGCTTGTGATTTATCTCTATAAATGGAGTAATAGAACAAAAGTGTTTTACTGTGGAAACTTCAAAACAAAGGGAAGAGAAGTGTTTTCCAAAAAGCTTCTAAGTGCCTTCTGTGGTGGTCCCCAACATGTGTGTGTGTGTCTGTGCACGTGTGCGCGTGTGCGTGTGCGTGAGAGAGAGAGAGAGAGAGACAAAGACAAAGACAGCGCAAGCTGTCGGAAGAGAGTCGTATTACGTCCACTAGCTTGTGTCATTTATAGCTTTATAAAGGAACATGAATAAAGAAGGACAAAACTTAAAAAAGAAAGATAGAGGAGGAGGGAACCAAGAGGCGGGAAAGGGAAACGCTGAGCGAGGGAACGCGCTTGAGGGAGAGGTAGACAAGTTGGACAGAGAGAGAGAGAGGTAACAGAAAACCTGGAGCATCAAGGTCTTATATCACCGGCCTGCCGAGTTGAAGACAGGAAACAGATTAATCAGTAAGGAGAGAGAGACAGAGAGAGAGAGAGAGAGAGAGAGACAGAGAGAGAGCGAGAGAGAGACAGAGACAGAGACAGAGAAAGAGAGAGATAGCAACAGAGGGACAGAGACAGAGAAAGAGAGAGACAGAGAGAGATAGCAACAGAGAGACAGAGACAGAGAGTGAGACCATAACAAGGGACGAGGACACACATAGAGGTAAAAGAACTAGATACTACTTCGTTTTAAAAGTCACAGATATTGCAACACGACACCTCATGAAACCTCCTCACATAAATAAATACCACGGGGAAGCCACCATGTCACGAGTGTGTGTGTGCGTGTGCGTGTGCGTGTGTGTGTGTGTGTGTGTGTGTGTGTGTGTGACGTGACGGGATGGATGGAAGTTGCTTTGGGAAAAGTAATGGGCGGCTGATTTACCTCCCCGCCTTGTGAACGCGCCTGGCTAACGTCTCAGTTGAACGTTACTCCTTGACGACGCGCTCCTCCAATCTTTGAGAAGACAGATAGATAGATAGAACTTTATTAATCCCGAAGGAAATTCTTGTGCCAGGTTGCATAGCAATACAGTACAATAAAACAATATGGAAATCACAGAATAATAAAAATAAACGAACAGATTTACAAATTTACAGTCAAAATATACAAATATGTAGGCGAGATAAGATATTCCGACAGCGAAAACAATTGGCATCATTGAAGTTTAATATTATTGGACATGACATTAAGAATACTGCACATGATGATGAGAGGAGATGAGAGGTAGTGTTATAGATAATATAAGTCGCTGGCCCTGGACCTGTTTTGGCCCCCAGTTGGTTGATGACTTCAGTCCAGAAACAGGGCCTTCTGCACATTTGTCATCAGGATACATCGAGTCACTCCACTAGTATTGTGTTTGTGTTGACTTTTTGTGCTACTTGACTATTATTGGACTTACAATTACACTAGGAACTCGCAGGCACTCTTACTGTAGCGTACTGTACTGGTCACTTATCATTTATCATGATACTTTATACTTAATTCTTTTATAATTTATGTTTTGAAGAATACTGCAGGAGTGAATGGAGAGTAAGCAATCCATTGTACTTGTTATACATATGGCAATAAAGGAATCTTGAATCTCGTATTTTGATCTCCCAAAACAGTAAAGATGTAAGCATGTGATATGACACCAGGTGGTTTTACTGTTTAATTGTTCTTGCAAAATGTGCATTTTCTGGGAATGTTAAAGTTTGGAAGTTGTTATAATAATAGTATAGTTTTGTGCACGCAAACACTCAGCTGAGCTTGTCTGGTCTACCTATTCAACTATAACTACATATTTTCTCTGAATAAAACACAAATGCAAAACACAATGTACACATATTAATGAATGATGTATGTTGATGATGTTAGTACTGTACACCCCTATTCTTGTTGCCAGGGCAACTGTGAACCAGCAGCAGCAGCAGCAGCAACCACAAACGGTTCCCCAGCAACAGTTTGAAGACTTCACTGGCTTTGGTGTATTTTCTCCTTCCTTTTATTACATTTCTCCGGTCAATTAAAACCCCCACTGTGACATGTCATTTCGATATCATTTCGAAATATAACGTTTTGTTTTAATGCCCAAAAGGCGGAACTATCGTCGCAGTAGTGTTTGTGTGACACGGAGCCATTAGCGGAGCGGAAACAACACATCCGTAAACAAACGTAACGCTAGCAACAGGTGGCGCCGCTCAACCCAAACACTGCTCCGAGAGAAGATGTTTAAGAACACGTTTCAAAGCGGATTCCTGTCTATTTTATACAGCATCGGCAGCAAACCGCTCCAGATATGGGATAAGAAGGTAGGCGGTGTCAAAGTGCAAACTCTGGAAATAATAAATGGCAGCTTTGTGCATTATAGTCACCTCCCAGCTGATGGTCAATGTGATATCAGTCAATTCTACACGTGTATGCTTTAACGTTATCATCTGTTCCATGTTGTAACATGATTGTAGTAGTAAGCATTGCACACTGGTGTTTTTATCACACATATACAGTAATAAGGCTGCTGGAGTGGTACTCACTAAGCCAATGACTAGATCAGTCTACCAGCCTGGACATTCCCACTTGTGATGTCACTAGACGGTAGTCACATGGCAATTGTGAAAGGGTTTGCAATGGGAAGTGAATGGAATGAGCGTACACATTTCAAACAATGACTTTCAAAAGACTTGAAGAGTTTCCCAACTGACCAATATTATACAGTACAGTACAGTACACGTCATCGATGGTTTGGTCCAACAGGTGAGGAACGGCCACATCAAGAGAGTCACAGACAATGACATCCAGTCTCAGGTGCTGGAGCTGGAGGGGAACAACGTGAGGTAGGCCTATACGTCCTGTGTCCTTGTTGTCATGGAAACATCATTATGCACCGTCGTGACCTGTTGTCTCTCGACCGTAAGTAACCCTGTCCTCTCTAACCCCCCCCCCCCT
The DNA here is from genome assembly GCA_002895965.2 of Coryphaenoides rupestris. Taxonomy (NCBI): domain Eukaryota; kingdom Metazoa; phylum Chordata; class Actinopteri; order Gadiformes; family Macrouridae; genus Coryphaenoides; species Coryphaenoides rupestris. The sequence goes on from PIJE02000601.1 coordinate 270,981, forward strand.
CTCTCCCCAGCACCACCTACATCACCTGCCCCGCTGACCCCAAGAAGACCCTGGGCATCAAGCTTCCCTTCCTCGTCATGATCATCAAGAACCTCAAGAAGTATTTCACGTTTGAAGTCCAGGTGGGCTCGCCAACTCAGCTGTTAATCGTATCGTCGTCTCGTCATGGTCTAATAGTCTGTCCACTTCTGACATCACCGGTGGAAGTGTCCAGCCAGATGTACAGTATGGGCTGATAGATAGATCAACTGTCAACCAATCTGCCACAGTCCACCACTAGGGAGGTGACGCAACGTAACCCTGATCAGTCCATTATATACTGTATATCCGTGTGTGCCCTCCCACTTGTGATACACATTTCCTCATTGTTCTCCTCTGGAAAAACAAAGTTATGTCACAAAGTGATAGTTTGCCAACAGTTTTTAATGGCTATTCAGTGTGGTGAATATAGGGTCCCTTTAAACACATATTTCAGCCATTCTTCACCACTCTGTTGTAAATTAGCTTTAAAAATGTTTTTAACTTGTAGGTTTTAGACGATAAAAACGTGCGGCGGCGTTTCCGCGCCAGCAACTACCAGAGCACAACGCGTGTGAAGCCCTTCATCTGCACCATGCCCATGCGGCTGGACGACGGCTGGAACCAGATCCAGTTCAACCTGTCCGACTTCACCCGCCGCGCCTACGGCACCAACTACACCGAGACGCTGCGCGTACAGGTAGCACACACACACACACACACATTTACATTCACATTTAGGGCATTTGACGCTTTTATCCAAAACGACTTACAAAGAGTACATTTGTTGAAAGAGAGACAGCAATATATCGCTGTGGTACATAAAGATAAGAATAGAGCAGGTTTCAAGCATTCATAATTGTAAGGTTCCCTAAACTTTTTCATTGAACCAATTTTTCAGTCATCAGCGATGCATACCAATGATGAAATTGTGTATATACAGTATATTTAAGAAATGTATTGTGGCTTCCGCATGACCCACTTGTGGGTCGCAACCCTCAATTTGAACACCAGTCCCAGTTGTAGTCACTATTTCGGTAAGTATAACATACAGTCTCTGCAAGGTGTTGGTCGTCTGATGGTCTCCTCCTCCTTCTGCGTGATTCCAGATCCACGCTAACTGTTGCATCAGACGGGTGTACTTCTCAGACCGGCTGTACTCTGAGGATGAGCTCCCCGCTGAGTTCAAGCTCTACCTGCCTGTCCAGAATAAAGCTAAGGTAAGGGCCCTCAGCCACACGTGGAAATACCTCAGATGGATTTTAGGTCGTGGTTGAATAAATAACCTTTTGCATGTGTTTCTGTCTGTTTCTTGCAGCAGTAAATCTCTGGAACATGCGCCCCTCCCATTCCACGTTTGAATATTATTAATAAAGTGAGATTCTCTCTCCATTTAATGTTATTTTGTGTGTTATCTTAACTGTGAATGACCTTTTTATGTTTTTGATCAATAAAGGATTTTTATGATTCAACAAATTGTTATTCTTTTCTGACAAATGTTTATATACCTGATGTTTGGAAATGAATGAGCAGAGTCTGTTTAAAGAATATAAACAATCTTTATGAAATCTTACTTTTCAAGGCTTGAGGCAAAATACAGAATCTCAATTTGGCTCAAACGCCACCCGGAGTTAGATTAACACATTTCCTACTATGGCAGTCGAGAACAAGTCGGTAATATAAAGTGAATCGTTTTTACTGATTTCCAAACTACTAACAGCACAAGAGAACGTAGTGGTTCAATTTCTTACATAATAATTCAAATATAAGCAAAGAACCAAGACTTTGACTGTATTCCAAGTGCTGGTTGAGCAGAATACACATCCATATTTAATTGACAATACTTGAGCCGTCTGCAAGGTGACTCACAGATCAACACAAACCACAGTGCAAACGTAGCTGCTCTGCAAATCTACACATACAGTACATTGGCATTTCTCTTCAAAGAAACCACCATTCCCTGACCCTGTGACCTTTACTGTTGTAATAACATGGGATAAAGAAATGTTACAGCAACAACCACAACCACACACAAACTCAAGGTGCAAAGAACACCCAGACAAACGTAGTCTGTCTATTGCTTTCTCCAGAGTTGTCCTCACAAGTGCTGGACCGTGTTACAGATCCTTGCTGAGGAGTTATCTTTTAAGTATGCTTTTAAGCATTACTTAACCTTCCGCTTGGAGCTATTGGGAAGGCATTAGCATTTAGCGATGATCCAGTTTAGGACAAATAAGGTCACGTTTCCAAAGGTTAACGCAACCATCGGACAAACTCTGAACAAATGTCTTCGTTATTCCAAAAGGTTTTCAAGCGTCTATCCAAAACTAGAAAACAAAAGAACCTCAACTCTGAACTTGCATAATCCATCGATATAATTTATCACCTTTCCCTCCATTTCTCCCAGAGCAAGCTTTCCTGTCAATGGAGCTAAATTCAATTAAACCTCAATTCAATAATTATATTCACAAAATATTACAAGAAACAAACGCAATGGCAAAAGTAAATAAGAAAGCTTTCCTTGAATCTTTTCTATTGAACCGAGCCAAAACAAACATTAGCATAAGATAGAGAAAATCAACTTCTTTCAATCAATTCTTATTATTTCTATGGCTGTCATGGCATTGATTGAGTATTGCTTAAATTTGTAGCAATTACTGGTATCTTTTAGTGCAAAAAAACCCCAGATAAACATTTCTATAATGAATTCAAGAAATCTTGAAAAAATAAATAAATCTTAAATTAGATTTACATTACATTTACATTTAGGGCATTTGGCAGACGCTTTTATCCAAAGCGACTTACAAAGAGTACATTTGTTGAAGGAGAGGCAGCAATATATCACTGTGGTACCTGAAGATAAGAATAGAGCTGTTTTCGAGCATTCCTATTTACGAGACGAATAGAACGAGTTTCATAATTGCCAAGTTATCTGCATAAGTAGCTGGGCAGGCGTGCAATTCTAAGCATGATACAACATCTGAGAACGAACAACAATGCTAAGTGCCATTAATAAGTGTTAAGACATATAAACACGCAGGTTAGTGCTGGGGGGGTTATGTAGAGTCCAGGTGAACTCTGAACAGGTGGGTCTTGAGTCTCTTGCGGAAGCTGGCGAGCGACTCGGCCGTCCTGACATGAGCCGGGAGCTCATTCCACCACTGAGGAGCCAGAACCGTGAAGAGTTGGGACTTGGAAGAGCGATGTTTGGCTGTATTAGATAAATCATGCACTCAGCAAAAATGAAATAGATTGAACATAAGCTATAATATATAACAATTATATTCAGGCCACAGGTTACTGCATTTAAAAATAAAAGAACACATTTTTTCACAAAATAGAATCATCTCAAATCACAACATTCCACAAAATAATAAAAAAGGAATCACTACAACAAGCTAAGCTAGCGCTGGGTGGGGGGTCTTGTACTGATGGAGTCCATGTCGGCTCCTCACTCATCGACTCGCTGCCAAAAGCTCAGGGCCAACAGTGTGTGTAACCGCGTCAAACCGGGAGAAAATTGTCATCCTCATCCTATTTGCAAAACTCGTGAAGGTGATTCCTCCTTGGTGTCTCGTCTACGCGACTACAGTCCTGTGTTCTTACTAGTAGGCAGTGGCTTATACCTCCACAAACACACACACACGTTGGCACGCGTGTGTGCATGTTCCAGAACTCTCTTAACACACACAATCAAAAAGACTCCTGATCCGAGTGCAACAAGAGAAGAAAAGTCTGATTGTTGTTGACAATCTCCTCGTGTTTTTCTCTATTTACCTCACACATTATTATACATTCCCTTCTTTGGTGTGTGTGTGTGTGTGTGTGTCTGTGTGTGTGTGTGTGTGTGCGCATCACATAGTGAATGACGTAGTAGTCGTGCACGTACATCAGCACGGCCACCGGCTGGCCGATGATCAGGGATATCCACACCGCCGCGTTGCCATAGTTACCGTTCAGGAAGCGCCCCACGAACCAGGCCAGGGGAACCTACACACACACACACACACGTGGTTAAACGGAGGTGTGTGTGTGTGTGTTCAAGATTCAAGAACTTTATTTTTCACATACACATTGTGACACACTCAGGGGGGTGACGAGTGTTCACGAGACTGAGAATAATAACTTCAAGTTCCACACCAGGGTTTCAATGAAATATAACTTTTATAGACTGTAATGGGGAGGGTGTAGTGCCGAAGAACGGGAGTCGGAGGCGGAGTATTAAGAATGGAACTCCAAACTTTATTTTCCATCCATCCATCCATCCATCCATTTGCGTCCGCTTATCCGGGGCCGGGTCGCGGTGGCAGCCGGCTAAGCAGGGCCCCCCAGGCTTCCTTCTCCCCAGCCACGCTCTCTAGTTCCTCCTGGGGGATCCCGAGGGGTTCCCAGGCCAGACGAGATATATAATCTCTCCAGCGGGTTCTGGGTCTGCCCCGGGGTCTCCTCCCAGTTGGACATGCCCGGAAAACCTCCAAAGGGAGGCGCCCGGGGGGCATCATAATCAGATGCCCGAACCACCTCAGCTGACTCCTTTCGATGCGGAGGAGCAGCGGCTCTACTCCGAGCTCCCTCTGGATGTCTGAGCTCCTCACCCTATCTCTAAGGCTGAGCCCAGCCACCCTGCGGAGGAAACTCATTTCGGCCGCTTGTATACGCGATCTCATTCTTTCGGTCACTACCCAAAGCTCGTGACCATAGGTGAGGGTTGGAACGTAGATAGACCTGTAAATCGAAAGCTTCGCCTTCCGGCTCAGCTCCCTCTTCACCACAACGGACCGGTACAGCGCCCGCATCACTGCAGACGCTGCACCAATCCGTCTGTCCATCTCCCGCTCCATTTTGCCCTCACTCGTGAACAAGACCCCGAGATACTTGAACTCCTTCGCTTGAGGCAGCAACTCACTCCCAACCCGGAGGGAACACTCCACCGTTTTCCGGCAGAGAACCATGGCCTCAGACTTGGAGGTGCTGACTCTCATCCCGACCGCTTCACACTCGGCTGCAAACCGCCCCGTGCATGCTGGAGGTCACGGTCTGATGTAGCCAACAGAACCACATCATCTGCAAAGAGCAGAGATGCAATTCTGAGGTCCCAAAACCGGACACTCCTCACCTCGGCTGCGCCTTGAGATTCTGTCCATGAAGATCACGAACAGAACCGGTGACGAGGGACAACCTTGGCGGAGTCCAACACCCACTGAGAACGTGCTTGACTTTGTGCTGAGAATACGGACACAACGCACAGTCGGGTGCGTTGTATACCGGGCGGTAGGCAAAAGCGGGGTCCTGGGCGTGCGGATCCCCGTCATCGCCGACTGGTTCTATGGACGTGGAACGTCACCTCACTGGCGGGGAAGGAGCCTGAGCTGGTGTGGGAGGTGGAGCGGTACCAACTAGATATGGTTGGGCTCACCTCCACGCACAGCACCGGGTCTGGAACCAAACTCCTGGAGAGGGGCTGGACCCTCTACTTCTCCGGAGTTGCCCAGGGTGTGAGGCGCCAGGCGGGTGTGGGGATACTCGCAAGTCCCCGGCTGAGCGCCGCTGTGTTGGAGTTCTCTCCGGTGGACGAGAGGGTCGCCTCCATGCGACTGCAAGTCACTGGGGGGAAGGCTCTGACTGTCTGACTGCCTACGCACCAAACAGCAGCTCAGAGTATCCGGCCTTCTTGGAGTCCTTGGGTGGCATCCTGGAAAGGGTTCCATCCGGGGACTCCATAGTTCTACTGGGGGACTTCAACGCACACGTGGGCAATGATGGAGAAACCTGGAGGGGAGTGATTGGGATGAACGGCCTGCCCGATCTGAACCAGAGTGGTGTTTTGTTATTGGACTTCTATGCTAGTCATGGACTGGCCATAACAAACACCATGTTCGAACATAGGGTGGTCCACAAGTGTACCTGGACCACCTTAGGCCAAAGGTCGCTGATCGACTTTGTAATCGTATCAGCAGATCTGCGGCCGCATGTTTTGGACACGCGGGTGAAGAGAGGAGCAGAGCTGTCAACTGATCACCACCTGGTGGTGAGTTGGATCAGATGGCGCGGGAGGCTGCCAGACAGACCTAGTAAACCCAAACGTGTAGTGAGGGTGAACTGGGAACGTCTGGTGGAAGCCCCTGTCCGTAAGGGTCTTTAACTCCCACCTCCGGAAGATTTTCTCATGCATCCCGTGGGAGGTTGGGGACATGGAACCTGAGTGGGCCATGTTCAGAGCCTCCATTGTAGAGGCTGCAGCTCGGAGCTGTGGTCAAAAGGCTGTCGGTGCCTGTCGTGGCGGCAACCCAAGAACCCGTTGGTGGACACCAGCGGTGAAGGAAGCCGTCAGGCTGAAGAAGGAGGCCTTTCGGGCCTGGTTGGCCCAGGGGTCTCCTGAAACAGCAGACAGGTACCGGGAGGCCAAAAGGACCGCAGCTTCAGCGGTTGCTGAAGCAAAAACCCAGGTGTGGGAGGAGTTCGGGGAGGCCATGGAGCAGGACTTTCGGTTGGCCTCAAGGAAGTTCTGGCAAACTGTCCGGTGACGCAGGAAGGGAAAGCAGGGCTTGGCTCAGGCTGTGCTCAGTCGGGGAGGAGAACTGCTGACCCAGACTGAGGATATTGTCGGGCGGTGGAAAGAACACTTTGAGAAGCTCCTGAATCCGACCAGTACGTCCTCTGTGGAAGAGGCAGAGTCTGAAGACTCAGGGGAAGTCTCACCCATATCCTTGGTAGAGGTCACTGAAGTAGTCAAAAAGCTCTTCAGTGGCAAGGCGCCAGGTGTGGATGAGATTCGCCCTGAGATGCTGAAGGCTCTGGACATTGTCGGGCTGTCGTGGCTGACATGCCTAGTCAATGTAGCGTGGAGGTCGGGGACAGTACCTGTGGAATGGCAGACCGGGGTGGTGGTCCCCATTTTCAAAAAAGGGGACCGGAGGGTGTGCTCCAACTATCGGGGTATCACACTGCTCAGCCTCCCCGGGAAAGTTTATTCCAGGGTGCTGGAGAGGAGGCTCCGGCCGATTGTCGAACCTCAGCTTCAGGAGGAACAATGCGGATTCCGTCCCGGCCGTGGCACAGTGGACCAGCTCTTTACCCTCGCAGGGTTGTTGGGGGGGGCATGGGAGTTTGCCCATCCAGTCTACATGTGCTTTGTGGACTTGGAGAAGGCCTATGACCGTGTCCCCCGGGGAATCCTGTGGGGGGTACTACGGGAGTATGGGGTACCGGGGCCGTTGGTACGTGCCATTCGGTCCCTGTACGAACAAAGTGCGAACTTTATTTTCCATTTGCGCCAATGCAAAACGTTAGTTGCACGCACTCACTAAACCGCAAGAGAACCCCGGTGCAGCCCCTTAATTAGTCCGTAGGGAAAACAACCTACCTAAACCGTTCCCCCACCCTAAACAATCACAAGGTGAATTATGTACATTATGGTTCACCATAAGGGAAAGTTTTGGGTTAATACAGTGGTTCTTAAACTTTTTCTGTCACGCCCCACTTAGGAGGGGAGGACAATTCCACGCCCCACCTGTCTTGGGGCAACTCTGCTTTATTATGAGAAAGTTCCGTTAATTTTAGATTGTGTTACGCTGGGGGGCAGGAGGACCCAAACGCAAGACTCAGGACTCGGGGTTATGCAGTGCGGAATGTTATTTAATTACCGTGATGCAGGCAGGCAGACAGGTGAGGGACAGACAGGCAGGCAGGCAGGCAGGCAGGTAGGCAGGTAGGTAGGTAGGCAGACAGGTGAGGAACCGACAGGCAGGTAGGCATTCATAAGGGTAGTCCAATGATTCAACAAGCAAAAGGGTAACCAGACATAACCATGACATTAGCACAATGGTCCGACACCCGTTGGTGGAAAACTGGGGCTTTTATGCCGTGCATAATTGTTAATTGCGGGCAGCCGCGAAAGTAGCGCAGGTGCCGCTAACCACCCAGGGGCAGCACTGGCGCCCGGGAGCCCCGCTAATCCTCCAGGGGCGGCACTGGCGCCCGGGAGCCCGGAGACACGACCGCGATCGTGACAGATTGTTGATGGAGGAGGGGGGGGAAAGACAACGTTCCGTTTGAAATTGTTGACGGGGGGGGGGTAAAGACAACATTCCGCTTTAGATTGTTGGCGGGGGGGGGAGGGGAATAATAATAATAATAAATAATAATAAACTTTATTTATATAGCACCTTTCTAGACATGAGTCACAAAGTGCTGCACAAGATAAAATACATGATAAAACAGTAGGAAAACAATCAAACAAGCAAATTAAACAAGGAAGCACAACATTATCAGAACATAAAACGTAATTAAGTAGTACATATTAAAACTAAAATAGACAGGCAGAACAGTGAGAATGATTGACGAGAGGTTAGGATGAAGAGAGGGGGAAGGCTTTCGTGAACAGGTAGTTTTTAAGATGGGATTTAAAAGTTGGGAGGGTATCCAGTTGGCGAATGCTCTTGGGAAGGGCATTCCACATTTTAGGGGTGCGAACGGAGAAAGCTCGTTCTCCCTTGGCAACAAGATGGGACTTCTTGGGCACCTCAAAGAGAGCCCCATCAGAGGACCTGAGGGCACGGGCAGGGTTATAGGGGGTTAGGAGGTCAACAATATATTGGGGGGCAAGGCCTATTCTTGCCTTAAAAGTTAATAGGAGAATTTTAAAATCAATTCTAAAAGCAACGGGGAGCCAGTGAAGGGAAGCTAGGACTGGGGTGATGTGATCTCTTTTTCTTGTATTGGTCAGAAGCCTGGCGGCAGCATTCTGGACCAATTACAGGCGGGAGATAGATTTTTGGGTTAGGCCGGTGTATAGTGCGTTACAGTAGTCTAAATGTGAGGTGATGAATGCGTGGATTACTTTTTCAAGGTCGGGTACAGTTAAAAATGATTTAATTCTAGCTATGTTTCTTAGCTGGAAGAAGCAGGTTTGAACGACTTTCTTAATTTGAACATTAAAACTAAGGTCAGAATCAATAAAAAACCCAAGGTTTTTGGCCACAGTGGTGACGTTCGAAGCCAGGCTGTTATGGTGCGCTCCTCCCCAGAGCGCACCGCGTCATCACCAGCGGCTCGGGATCCCAGCCCGAACAATCCCGAGTCTCCCGAGCGAGCGAGACACGCCCTGCGGAGGCGAGCCCGTGGGGCGCCAGGTGTAGCGGATGACAATCACGACACCACAGATACTTAAGCCCGTTCTAAACAAAGAGACTTTGCTAGAACGTACTACCCCCGCGTCACTAGCTCCCCGGTGTTCTCCTTCCTCGCTCCTACGTCTTCCTCGCCGATCCCGTGTCCTCCTCGATCCTCGCTCCAGTGTCTCCCTCGTCATTCTACGGACCCCTGCCCTCCTCGGACCCTCTCCACGCGCCTCCACCTGAACTCCCCTCTTCCCGCGGACGGACCCCCTTAGAACCCCCTGACCACCGGACTGCCCCCGACTAAGTATATTTGTTTGTTAGAGTAGTTTCTTTTCCTTTTGGAATTTAGGGAGACACGAGTCGCGCTGGTCATATCCCTCCTTACGGGCAGAGCCCTCAGTTGGGCTATCGCGATGGTGGCCCATCAGACACATCTCTCCTCTGACTATGACGCCTTCCGGCGGGAGTTTAAGTTGGTGTTCGACCACCCAACTGACGGACAGGACGCGGCAAGTCGACTCCATTTGATCCGCCAGGGGTCCAGATCTGTGGCCGATTACACCTTGGAGGTCCGGATCCTCGCTGCCGACAGTGGGTGGGATGACGCAGCCCTAAAGAGCGCCTACCGGAGGGGACTAAGTGAACCCATAAAGGACCTTCTCGTTAGAGACCGACCTGACTCCCTTAACGAACTCATCTCTCTCGCCCTCCAGATGGATGAACGACTGCGGGAGCGCCACTTAGAGCGCGTTCGCCAGTCTGGAGATTCCACAAGACCAGTCACGAGCCCCTGTTCCTCCCCACGTTTTCCCGCGTTAGCCCTTACAGCATCGGATCCACAGACCGATGGGGAGCCCATGCAGTTGGGCCGGTCGCGACTCCCCGCGGATGAGAGGGAGCAGCGAATGCGTGCCCGGCTCTGCCTATACTGTGGAAAGCCGGGCCACTACATACGGGCCTGTCCGACCCGCCCAAAAGATCAGGCTCGCTAGTGGAGGGAGCACTAGTGAGCCCCACCACCCTACCCCACCCCACCAGAGCGTTGAACCGCCTGTTCCCCGCGACGCTGGCCTGGGGTAGGGAGAGTCTCCCTATCAGCGCCCTCATCGACTCAGGAGCTGACGTAAGCCTGCTTGATATCTCCCTGGCCCGGCAGGCAGGTATTCCACTCATTCCCCTCGACACTCCCCTCACGGCCCAAGCCTTAGACGGACGCCCACTCAGCAAGTTCACCCACAGCACAGCTTCCGTCACCCTCACAATCTCGGGAAATCACATTGAGACCACCCGCTTCCTAGTCATGCACGCCCCCGCCGCACCCCTGGTGTTAGGTAGACCGTGGTTGGAGAGACACGACCCGCATATCTCCTGGTCTACGGGGCAGGTGTTGGGTTGGAGCGTGGCGTGCCATGCCAACTGCCTGCGCTCCGCTCAGTCCCCATCCAGTAGACCGGGGCCGGTAGTCTCTTCCCCGGACCTCACGGGAGGTCCCCACCATGTACCACGATCTAGCACCTGTGTTTTGTAAGACCAGCGCACTCGCACTTCCACCCCACCAACCTTATGATTGCGCCATAGATCTCCTTCCCGGGGCCGCCCTCCCTACCGGGCGGCTGTATAACCTTTCTGTCCCCGAGAAGGAGTCTATGCGCAATTATATCACCGAGTCCCTGGCCTCAGGTATTGTAAGGCCCTCGTCGTCCCCGGTGGCCGCGGGGTTCTTCTTTGTGGCGAAGAAGGAGGGCGACCTGAGGCCCTGTATTGATTATCGCCAACTCAACGAGATCACGGTGAAGAATAAGTACCCACTTCCCCTTATGTCCTCCACATTTGAACCACTTACTCACGCCACGGTTCACAACTAGATCTGCGCCGGGCGTATCACTTGGGTCCGTATTTAGAGAGGGGGATGAGTGGAAGACCGCAACTATTCTAGCGGTTCTCGTGAATCGAGCGCTGTCTTACCAAAACACAGTGCCAATCGTGTACATGACTCCCGGAGGTCCGAGACACCCCCCGTCTACTGATGACTAGCACGCAGCAGTCATGCACGCCCCACCCTCGCCTCCAACCCACAAACACACACACACGCCACATCACTAACATGTAAATCACGCGACGTACTCCACACACACACACACACACACACACACACACACACACACACGCCAGCGCACGTGCACACACACACACACACGCCAGAGCATGTGCACACACACACACACACACACAGCCACAGAAGTCACCACCTCATCTTTCGCTGTCCAGCGGCCGGGCGATTCTTCAGATAGTATTGATGTAGAACTCAGGCCTTATTCATTACAAGTGCCAGCGATACACATCGCTAAGGCGAGCCGTCTACCGTCCAAGCTGCACCCGTAACGAGGCAGTAGCGTACCAAGCCAGCAATGAGGGCATTCCAACAACCCTGCGCAAAGCAAGAGAAAATCAAGCTAGCCTACTCAGCTCCTGATCGAGATGAGCGCTGATAGTGAGACATCCGACCCATTCACACCCACGACACGACCCCACGCATCGTCCGCACGCGCAGTAACCAGACGCTCAACAGCTCTTAGCTGGTAGCTACAGGTAGACACACAGACCATGCA
>PIJE02000602.1:7500-20000 GCA_002895965.2 Coryphaenoides rupestris
CTGGGAGGCAGTGTTGTGATACCGGCCACAGAACCGCGGGTGACTGACGGCTGGTGGGATCTGATCTGGCAGACCGACAGCTTCGACTGACACCCTCAAACCCGCCATGGCCGTCCTGAGCAGCAGGGGGCGCCGTGGCTCCCACCCAGCACTCACTCTCACGCACACACACGCGCACGCACACATGCACACACACACACACCCCTCAGAGAGTGCTTGGCGGGGACCACCGTGAACGCTTGCGAGCCACTGAGCTCTTCAGCCCCCTTGCTATGTTCCGTCTCCTGTTTAAAATTCGCCTCTATATTGTTTTAAGGTTCACTCTATATTTTCACATCACTGGATACTATTCGGTGACTCACAATTGCATCTCTGTGGCCTTTCTGCCACACATTTGTGCTACATGCATGTGTTTGTGTCCGTGCGTGCACTGCTTCCCTGGCCAGGGCGTGTAATCTCTGCTGGGTTGTTTTCATTCTCAGGCACAACTCTTCTCATTGTTGTATTTTGCTTGCTGCTCCTCTCCTCCTTTCCTCCTCTCTCTCTCCTCTCTCTCCTCTTCTCCTCTCTCTCCTCTCTCCTCTCTCCTCCTCTCATCTCCTCCTCTCCTCTCTCTCCTCTCTCTCCTCTCCTCTCTCTCCTCTCCTCCCTCCTCTCTCTCCTCTCTCTCCTCTCCTCTCTCCCCCCTCCTCACCCCCTCCCCCTCTCTCTTCCTCCCCCCTCCTCCTCCATCCCTCCCATCTCAGAGTGGGAGGTGGGCCGTGGGTGGGTTGTGGGAAACTGGAGTGCAGTCTGTGGCCTCACAGCATGCATCCCGGGCCTCCTCCTCATCCTCGTCCTCCTCCTCCTCCTCCTCTGGATCTCTCCTGGCAGCGCATCACAGGGCGCTCCGTGCGGATCACAGGAAGCAGGGAAAACATGGCCCCCAGAACGCCGCGCTGCGCCTCTGAACTCCGCTCAACTACCACTACCCCTCGGCTCTGGAGGCCGGACCTCCAGCCCGTGTGTGTGTGTGTGTGTGTGTGTGTGTGTGTGTGTGTGTGTGTGTGTGTGTGTGTGTGTGTGTGTGTGTGTGTGTGTGTGTGTGTGTGTGTGTGTGTGTGTGTGTGTGTGTGTGTGTACGTGTGTGTGTGTGTGTGTGTGCGTGCGCGGTGTGTCCACACCTCCACGTAGTCCTTGGCGTGGCCCCAGTCCCGCTTGGCATCCAGGTTCCCCAGCTTGATGACGTCCTGCAGGCCCAGCTGGATCTTGGCCACCGAGCGGGTGATCTTGCGGGTTACAAAGTTCGCTCCTGCGGGAGAACGAGCACAAGGAGATGCTCAGAACCACTTCGGGGAAGGCCGTATGGTACCGTTGAAACAGAGTTGAGGGTTGAAATCCCAACGCGGAGCTCTGCGCCAAAACACATCGGCCCAATCAGCCTCGCCAGATCAACTCATCAGCGATTTTGCGCTCTAACCAAACCTCCTCTTAAACTTATCCCCTTTCATTTTCCGCCCTAAATTGACAGTTTTGGTGTCGGTGCCGCCGGGCGAGCGGCCCATACAAACGTTGTGGGGGGGGGGGGGGGTGGTCGTCACTCAGCAGCTCACTGAACCCTCAGGTTCCACAGGAGAAGACCACGACCAACAAACCGGCATACGACACCGGGACCGCGCCAGGACTCCACCGGTGGCGGGAGCATCTGGCCGCCCGGGATCGGTGTGGATCCGGGTCCACTGAGCTCCTGACCCGGGGGCAGAGTGTGTGTGAGATGACCTCCTGACGCCCCCCCCCCACCTACTCAGTGTCGTGTTCGCCGGCGGGAGGGAGGGAGGGAGGGAGGGGGGTGGGGCCCAGGGGCCGCGGGGCCCCTCTCTAACAGCTGTACCCGCTGCTGGCCAACTCAGCACGGGGTGCTGCCGACCCGGGCCAGAGTGAGCTGGGAGGGAGAGGGAGGGATAGACCCCGTCTGTCTGTCTGTCTGTCGGTCTGTCTGTCTGTATCCTAGCTGAAGGCGGACCGCCAGACGTATTGCCACATGCCTCCAGTGAGACCACCTCATGCTGCAAATTGTTTAACGACTGAAAACAAACGGTCTCACGGTAACATCGTCCGTCCCGCAGTCTCTGAGCAGTCCGGACCAAAATGAGATCAGCCACAGAGCGGGATTATACACAATTGTTTTCAGAATGATTCCAAACCATCGGCCCAACCCCTCACCCCCCACCCCCTCACCCCCCACCCTGCCAGGGTCCGGGCCTAGAGCCTGTTTCCCCGCCAGCCTCCCATAATGGTGTAATGAAGGGCTCCATTGAGACGTCTGAGATGGTGCTGGATCTCTGGTCTGGGGTCGACACCCGATTACCCGGGCCAGCCGCCGCCGCGGCCCCCCGCCCCCACCCCCACCCGCCACACGCCTTCAGACGTAGTTAGGGCAGACACACAGCACACACCCCCCCCCACCGCCTCCCGCTATCCATCCTCAGCCCATTACCACCAATTACCCTGTCCAGCCGGGGCCGGGGGGCGGCGGGGGGAGAGAGAGAAAAGGGAACAAATAGAGAAGAGATTACAAGTAGGAGATAAAAGATGACACACGTCCAACACTGGAGTACACAGTTGTTGCAGTTGCCGTGGTAACACCACGCTGAGCGCAAACTATTGATGTGAGTGATTGCTATAAAGATATAAGGGGAAAGAGAGAGAGAGGGAGAGAGAGAGAGAAGGAAAGAGAGGGAAGAGAGAGAGAGAGAGGGAAGAGAGAGAGAGGGAAGAGAGAGAGAGGGGGAAAGAGAGAGAGAGGGAAAGAGAGGGAAGAGAGAGAGAGAGTGAGTTAATTTACGTCAAATGTATGAGTGTCCCGCAAACACATGTCTCTTTCCCACTGCGGTGGTTAACACACACATGCGCACGCACACGCACACACGCCTCCCTGCAGCCTCATGATTCCTCTCAGCTTCTGTTTGACTTCCCAAAAGTCTGCGCTTTCCGAAACCAGAGAGGAGCTGCCTGAGTCACCAGAGGTGGAATGTCGGCGTTCCCACAGGAAACCTGGAGCGTCTCAAGGCAAGGTGCTCTGGACAGGAGGGCGAGCACACCACACACACACACACACACACACACACACACACACACACACACACACACACACCACACACACACACACACACACACACACACACACACACACACACACACACCACACACACACACACACACACACACACACACACACACACACCCACCCACCCCTACATCCTGAAAATGATTCAATGAAATATGAAATATTGCGATGCATAGTTCCATATCTCTGACCCCCGAGTGACCCCCGCCTGAGGTCACGGGGGGTGTGACCTTTCACAGGAAGCTGGGAGGCAGTGTTGTGATACCGGCCACAGAACCGCGGGTGACTGACGGCTGGTGGGATCTGATCTGGCAGACCGACAGCTTCGACTGACACCCTCAAACCCGCCATGGCCGTCCTGAGCAGCAGGGGGCGCCGTGGCTCCCACCCAGCACTCACTCTCACGCACACACACGCGCACGCACACATGCACACACACACACACCCCTCAGAGAGTGCTTGGCGGGGACCACCGTGAACGCTTGCGAGCCACTGAGCTCTTCAGCCCCTGCAGCCGCCCAGTTAAACGCCACATGTGTTTTAAGGTCACTCTATATCACACACAGGAACACGGGACTCACATGCACTCTGCCTCTGCACACATTGTGTACATGCATGTGTGCACGTGCGTGCACGCTCCCGGGCCAGGCGGCTACCTGCTGGGTCGTTTCATCTCAGCACAACTCTCAGTGTTTGCTGCTGGCACCGCGGCGCACAAACCAAACACTGGAACCTGTCATCGTCCCAGCAAAGCCTGGGTCCCTCTCCCCCTCCCTCCCCCAACTCCCTCCCTCCTCTTCCTTCCTCCCTCCCTCCCTCCTCTCCTCTCCTCTCCTCTCTCCCCCCCTCCTCACCCCCTCCCCCTCTCTCTTCCTCCCCCCTCCTCCTCCATCCCTCCCATCTCAGAGTGGGAGGTGGGCCGTGGGTGGGTTGTGGGAAACTGGAGTGCAGTCTGTGGCCTCACAGCATGCATCCCGGGCCTCCTCCTCATCCTCGTCCTCCTCCTCCTCCTCCTCTGGATCTCTCCTGGCAGCGCATCACAGGGCGCTCCGTGCGGATCACAGGAAGCAGGGAAAACATGGCCCCCAGAACGCCGCGCTGCGCCTCTGAACTCCGCTCAACTACCACTACCCCTCGGCTCTGGAGGCCGGACCTCCAGCCATGTGTGTGTGTGTGTGTGTGTGTGTGTGTGTGTGTGTACACGTGTGTGTGTGTGCGTGTGTGTGTGTGTGTGTGTGTGTGTGTGTGTGTGTGTGTGTGTGTGTGTGTGTGTGTGTGTGTGTGTGTGTGTGTGTACGTGTGTGTGTACGTGTGTGTGTGTGTGCGTGCGCGGTGTGTCCACACCTCCACGTAGTCCTTGGCGTGGCCCCCAGTCCCGCTTGGCATCCAGGTTCCCCAGCTTGATGACGTCCTGCAGGCCCAGCTGGATCTTGGCCACCGAGCGGGTGATCTTGCGGGTCACAAAGTTCGCTCCTGCGGCGAGAACGAGCACAAGGAGACGCTCAGAACCACTTCGGGGAAGGCCGTATGGTACCGATTGAAACAGAGTTGAGGGTTGAAATCCCAACGCGGAGCTCTGCGCCAAAACACATCGGCCCAATCAGCCTCGCCAGATCAACTCATCAGCGATTTTGCGCTCTAACCAAACCTCTTAAACTTATCCCCTTTCATTTTCCGCCCTAAATTGACAGTTTTGGTGTCGGTGCCGCCGGGCGAGCGGCCCATTACAAACGTTGGGGGGGGGGGGGGGGTGGGTCGGCCACTCAGCAGCTCACTGAACCCTCAGGTTCCACAGGAGAAGACCACGACCAACAAACCGGCATACGACACCGGGACCGCGCCAGGACTCCACCGGTGGCGGGAGCATCTGGCCGCCCGGGATCGGTGTGGATCCGGGTCCACTGAGCTCCTGACCCGGGGGCAGAGTGTGTGTGAGATGACCTCCTGACCCCCCCCCCCCCCCCCCACCTACTCAGTGTCGTGTTCGCCGGCGGCGCGTGAGTGAGAGCGGATCGCGGCGCGGCCCACTGAGCACGCTCCAATCAAAACACAGCTTCTTGTTGACGTTGGGTATCAGTGCTGAATATTAAGTTGCTATGATTAATAACACTGTGATGTCAGCTGAAAACCACTAAAGGCGTGAGGATTTCAACTCGCTCGAGGCTACGTGGTCCAGGCCTCGGAAAGGAAAAATGTAAATGCTGGATGGTTGGAAGTTTTAATAAAATATGACATTTCAAAGGGTAGCTAATCATCAAAAGGGAATACTATTCATAGCACACAGCATGGATGTCCCACAACCTTAGGTGACCCGCTCAGCAGGCCAGGCCCTCGACGCCAGGCGTGAGTACGACTGTTCTCAGAGAGGCCTGACGCGGCTCCCATAGAGCCCCGACATGCCAACAACCCATCTGAAGCAGTCTGTCGTATGTAAGCCAGAGCCTGACGGAACACAGACCTGAGGAAGTCAGACCGTGATTGGAGAAATGTGTGTGTGTGTGTGTGTGTGTGTGTGTGTGTGTGTGTGTGTGTGTGTGTGTGTGTGTGTTGTCGTCACATGACCAAATAGTTGTATTTCTGTCCGTAGCGTGCCGTTAAATGGCTTCCTGTTTAAACCATCTCCTCCAATCATGAAAACGTTCACTTGTGCGGCGGTAGATCCTCAGTGATTATTAATGACACCTTTATTGGGAAATAGCATGTGCTCAGGAGCCGTGCATGAACCGCTGGAAAACCCCTCTTGTGTCAAGGCAGTCCTGTCTTCGCATGATCATCGGTATGGCCTCAGGGGAGTCTCTCCCTCTGTCTGTCTGTCTGTCTGTCTTCTGTCTGTCTGTCTGTCTCTCTCTCTCTGTCTCTCTTCCCAGCGAGTTCATAAGACCTTGCAAGCATCCTGAGTTGTGCTAACTGTAGTCAAATGTCAACCAGCGATGAGCCATCTGTCACCGACGCATCTCTGATTGTCATCTCCCTCTCGACCGGCTCGCTTATCAGATCCCGTGGACTGGAGTCATTCATCAACCCGGCGCTAGCTCTCACTCTGCATACAGGTGGACTCACGCGCTCACGCACACACATTCCCCACCGATAGAGGGGATAGTATTACGCCATCCCCCTCTCCATGCCGCTGATTACCGCATATTACGCCTGGTGGAAGTGATCCGTGTAAGGAGACCGTATAAAACAGAACTACGGTAAATGGCCGGGGGCCCAGCTGGCTCACGGCCGTCCAAGGGAAACTCGAGGGTTTCAGGTTAAACGCAGGTTGTCAAAACGGTTGCCGAGCAGAACCGTCGCGTGGTGTCGGCATACAGTGGTACCTCCCGATCGGCAGTAAAGTCCCATTATTTTTCCTCTGGCACACCTGTGGTTCCCCCGTAAAGCTCACACCTCTGTTTGGAGAGGCCGAGCCCCCCCGCCCCCCCCCGGCCAGCATAATTGGTGCGGTGTGAGGCGGGGGAGCGGCCCAGCGGACGGGCCGGCCCGCCTGCCACACAAAGGCCACTCTGTTACTGGTCCGTGGTGTTAATGTGTTTCCTTTACTGGCAGCGGCTCGGCACCACGGCCAGGAGGGGAGGAGGAGGGGGGAACGAGGAGGGGAGGAGGCGGTGGCCGTTTAACCTCGTCCGCGGTCCCGTGGAAAGTCCAATAAAACCATGGGCCGTGAAAAGCGAGCAGACAGCGCAGTCCCTGCCAGAACCTCTCTCTCTCTCTCTCTCCTCTCATTCTGACTGGGTAATTTCAGGTTTAATTTCATTTCTTTGGCCCGGGTCAGAAGGAACGTAAAACAAGGGCTGCTCAGGTACCTCGGCAGCAGGGCTGCAAGGCAGGAGGAGGGGAGGGGGAGAGGGCCAGTCTGCCCTGACCTGGAGGAGCTCCGAGCATCCGCTGGGGGCTTCAGCCATGACGGATCAGGGCGAGGATGTTGAGGGTCTGGTGGGTGGGTGGGGGGTTTCTGGGCCGCTGTCATTGCCACAGCGTGGAGGGAAGGTGACTTATGAAGTCTGTCTCCAAGCGGCGTGACGGCGCGGCCTTACACGCTAACCTCAAGTTGTGATGACTCATATGTACTCCTTTTTTTTTTTTTTAATTGGTCAGGACTAAACAGAAGTCATATTTAGCTTGAATCGTTCGTTACGACTCTAAACTTAGAAACAGACAAGAAGCTCTGTGGACAAGCAGCCTGCATTGGAAAACTTGGGTTTCCTTCGACGGACTCATCATTAGTTAGAAACGATACAGAGAACATGTCTCAGCCGGCAGGAGACTCACCACCCTCAGAGACGCTGTCACGGACACTTCACATTTGTCGAGAGACACATTTTTACTCAGCCCGACACAAAAGTCCAGAATGGATTCCAGGTAAGTGACATTAAAGTGATGTATTGGAACTTGACTGAACTCGCAGGAGGAAAAACCAAAGTCAGTAAATATCGTCCCCAAGAATTGATTTTGAGTCGTCATGGCAACCCTCAAATTTCCTCAACATGGGGGTTACGCACCTGTTTTGGAATTCACCCAGAACTGCAAATACCATAATCCCGCTGTGTCTTCCTGCAAGGCCCCGGGGGCTGTAGAGCTTCATGGTTCATTCAAAGTGAGAAGGACACATTTTCAACCTTCACCCCTACACATGCGGGGATTTGGACTGACCCTGTAGTTGCCTCAAAATAAAAGCACACCGCTAATACATGATATATGCATTTGGTTGCTTGGGGTTTATGTTACAAACCATCAGCTGTTTTGTAGCGCACCTCTGTTATCCCCGTCGACTAATGCTGAAGCGCCGTGCCTGTCAGAAAAAGTATTTGAATGATTTGCAGAACCCATGGAATCTCTCCCGGGTCAGATGCCACGTCCCGCTGGGGCCAAAGAAACTGTCAATTGGCTGCCATCAACCGGGGTTTGCCACCAATCCCCGTCGGTCCCGGGTGATCCGATGGCGCCTCAACACCGAGGGGAACTGGTTGCTCTCATCCAAAGACGGAGGTCATGCTGCCGAGCCCTGCAACACCGACGCGGCTCCACGACTGACAGGCTGCTGCTGCCTCTGGCGACGGCCTGGGCTGACTCAAGCTGACAAGGCAAGGTGCAGAGAGAGAGCAACGTTCGGAGGTGTGATGGATAGGAGGCCCGTGATAGAGATAAAGGCTTAGAGAGGGAAACTCCTCCGTAACGGTGTTGTAAGATGTTGTGTTGCAATGCAATGAATGAATGTCATCTTATGGAGGTGGAAATCGAGCAAGGGTAAATAAGTTGAGAGAATATGGGCATAGGGCTGTAGATAACACAACTTGGTGTTCTCTGAAAGGGAACAACAATAACATTTGACAATTCATTTGGCAAAGCACAATCACAAGAAGCATGATTTTATATTTTGACACACTTTTCCAGTCCTATAGCTGGGCTGGGTGTTCCTCAGCACAGAGTAACCTGCCTAGCAAGGAGCCAAGGAGCGTCCCCGCTGTGAAGGCACACCCACGGGGTCTGAAAAGGTTTGGGACATGGGAGCTTCCAGCTGGGCGTCGGTGTCAACGCTAACAGGATCACCGCAGTACACCGCATTCATAGCTGGCATGGGAACCTCGGAAAACTAAAATAATCTGGGTGTGTGAAGGTGGAACCCTCACTCATCCAACCATGACATCACCGGCACCGAGCCCAGGCCTCGGTGGGACCGTGGAGGGTCATGTGACCCAACGGGAGGGCTAAACACAAGAGAGGACATGAAGCAAGGAAGGTAAGAAGGCTTCCGTCAGCGACCGTCCTCCAAGGTGTCAGACGCTGCTTCTACTGTGACCACCTGATGTTGAGATTGATTCCACTCAGCCTCTTTCAGCTCGATGAACTCGTTACTCCTTGCAAGACGAAGCAAAAACGCGTATCCCGTTGACGACACAATACATACCAGTTCCTGTTCAAATATATCCTTTTTAAAATAACGCCTCACATACATGTCTCCCTACCAATTCACGAATGCGACGGCGCTTTCAGACCCTCCGACCCAATGAGATTTAGAAAGACGAACCCAAGGCCTGTGAAAGGCCAGTAAATATATGTTGGTTTAAAGGGGCAACGTTGACATTGGCAGTGCTATTCCAACCTCTCAATGCTGGCTAGTTTTTCTCTCCAAGCATATCGGTGTATTATTATATGCTGCAAGCGTGAACCACAGATTTCTGAGAGCGGCGGGGCGCTGGGGACTTCCCCGTGAACCAGGGGATTAACATTCTAAAAGCCTGGGAGGTTTGCTGGACAGTGGCTACTGAGAAGCTATGGCGTGCTACAGATGTTCACGTGGATTCACGTAAAGCCATGGATGGCGCTAGTTTACTGGAACTAGTGTACTGCGGACTACGTTGCGAAATGAGATCAGAGATTAGGGATTGACGAGTTTATTGCACACAATTGGCGAATAACTTTTTGGCAGGTTTACCCAACCACTGATTTGAATAATGGCATGACCCTTATATCTTGCCAATATGGCGTCCGTTTATCAACCCGCTACAAATAATCCCCTCCCGAGATCAGCTCTTGTTTATTATGGCTAACAGCTAAGCTAGCAGGTACAGAGGAATCTGAGGAATGAAGCGGCCGTTCCGTTTGCTTTCCTTCATGCTGGTTATTTGTACTTCTTCACTGTTCCATCGTGACCTTTCTCCACAACAATAGGGACCGCCGGTTTATTGGTAGAATAGTTCTGTGTTTTAGAAGTTGTAACTGAACCCTGGGGAACGTTTCTGCTGGGATTAAGTCATCCTGAGATCTCACGGGCTGAGCTTTGTCTTCACGGATGCTAAAGCCGTCTGGAGGAACCGGAGCAGCCAAGAGCACACGGATCCAAACAAAGCTGGACGTAGCTAACGGTCAGGTGACCACTCGTATCCTCAGAGAAGAGGCGGTGGAAACAAGACCAGAACATCCTCCATCTATTCCTTTGTACACAGAGAAACCACTTGGCATGGGTCTGGGATGCATGACATCACAGCCCTTCCTGTGTGTAGGAGTGGGGTGTGTAAGTGGAGGTGTCATGTCCACTGAAAGTGACATCATGGGTTCTTTTGCCATTAGTGACTTCAGTGACTTCCTCTTAATGACCCAGGGGTGAGGAAGGGCGCGGGGCAGGAGGTGGGGCAGCCCAAGGCTAATGAATGAGCCTTTATGCATCTCCCAGCCAGACTCACACAACCTGATGCAGGATCTCTGACATGTTAACAGCCATTCATTAGGAACGTTCCTCTCCATCCACCGACTGAAAATTCTCTATACAAGGACCTCATGACGTATATGAGGAATATAAGGACCTCATAGACATCCCATGAGGACTATGAGGACCTCATATTCCTCCCATGAGGTATATGAGGTATATAATAAGGACCTCATAGACCTCCCGTGTGGTCTATGAAGACCAGTACAGCAGTGAGGAGCAGGCGGGAGCGCAGCCCGCGGTGGCCTCCCTCCAGTGTGGCAGTGGTGGGGTCACGGCTGACCCCCGGGGGCCCGGGTAAACACCGGCCTTTCCTGCCAACGCAAGCACCGCACCGTGGGGTTGTGCAAGACATGCATGGGACGTGGGGCCACATCACAGCCCAGCGTTGCTGCTTTATGGGCAACAACAACCGTAACTCTCAGACCATTAGACGTGTCAAACGCCAAACGTTTAACGGGCAACTTGAGAAACGCTGACTAAAGAAAGGAGAGAGAGACAGAGAGAGAGAGAGAGAGAGAGAGAGAGAGAGAGAGAGAGAGAGAGAGAGAGAGAGAGAGAGAGAGAGAGAGAGAGAGAACGGAGCGGTGAGATTGAAGAGCAGAAAGAGAGGGAGGGAAGCAGAGGGGGGCGAGAGGGAGAGAGAGAGGGGGAGACAGAGAGAGGGAGAGAGACACAGAAAGACAGACAGACAGAGAGAGAGACAGAGAGAGAGGGGGAGACAGAGAGCAGAGGGACAGAGAGGGGGACAGAGAGAGAGAGGGAGAGAGAGAGAGAGGGAGAGAGAGACACAGAAAGACAGACAGAGACAGAGAGAGATAGAGATAGAGGGAGAGAGAGGAAGAGGGGGAGAGAGAGAGAGAGAGGAGAATAGAGGAGAGAGAGACAGGGGTAGAGAGGGGGGAGAGAGACAGAGAGGGGGAGAGAGACAGAGAGGGGGAGAGAGAGGAGACAGACGATGGGAGAAAATCTAACAAAAGAAAGCAGTGAGAAAGAGAAAGGAAAACAAGATGGCCGCTGACCAAAATAAGGATAATAACTGGTTGTGGGTGGCCAGCGTCTCTCAGCCTTATAAGGTCACAGCTCCGTGTGGACTCAGCTTGCAGAACTCCCCTCGCTTCCAGCTTCTCCCAATGTCACAGCCTCTCATATCTCTCATCATATCTCTCTCATATTCAACTCATATCCCTCTCATATCCCTCATACCCCACTCATATCTTTCATATTCCACTCATATCCCTCTCATCATATCTTACTCATATTCCTCTCATCTGTCATATCTCACTCATATCCCTCTCATATCCCTCTCATATCTCACTCATATCCCTCTCATATCCCTCATATCTCACTTGTATCCCTCTCATATCCCTCTCATATCTCTCTCATATCTCACTTGTATCCCTCTCATATCTCACTCATATCCCTCTCATATCTCGCTCATATTTCTCTCTCATATCCGCGCTGTAGTCACTTATCTCTGGGAGCACCAGTTCCCACACCAATCTCCGTGATAACCCATTAGGGTTTACTGGCTGACCTCTGACCCTGTCTGGGGTCGTGGCCAAGGCCTTCATTAGGGGATAAATCATAAACACCTCGGTGCAGTGACCTGGGCATGGTGCCGGCCATGTGGTTCTCATTGTGGTTGGCCGCGGCGGCGTGTAAATCGGGTTAAAGCCGGTGACCCTCGGGGCTCCGAGCGAATATTAAAAACCTGACCGCAACACCCCCTGGTGGACAGACTGTGCCACTGTGGCCTGTGTGTGTGTGTGTGTGTGTGTGTGTGTGTGTGTGTGTGTGTGTGTGTGTGTGTGTGTGTGTGTGTGAGAAACAAGGATGGTTAGAGTACACGTGACAAAGGTTGCGTTAGAATTATTATCATGAGGACAACAATGATTATGAAACAGTGATTGACTCACCTCTCCTGGGGCTCTCGTGGTTGAAGAGGATCCCGTTGCAAGCAAACATGTTGTAGGCCTCACGGAAGTTCACCACGATCCAGTAGGCGTACAGCTTAGCAGCACCTGAGGGACACGGTTACATTCTACATGATGTGATTCTACATCGTGGACATGCTTGGGTTACAGAGACGCCTCATATGTCTTGATATTCACGTTGGCATTTCATAATGATTATCAGTCTGCCATCGGCTGGGAAGCAATTAAGGAAGCAATTAAGTGTGTGCTC
>PIJE02000602.1:22500-26605 GCA_002895965.2 Coryphaenoides rupestris
ATTTTTACTGTATATATTTAGTTCTTATAAAATATACTTTTTATTTACCACTCGCTTTGGCAATGTAAATAGGGATGCACCGATACCACTTTTTTTCAGACCGAGTACAAGTCAAGTACTTACATTTGGGTACTTGCCGATACCGAATACCGATACGAGTACTTAATAAAACCATTACAGTTCTAATGACTTTGAAAACATGTTTTATTTTCAATCAAGATGTTCCTCACTTTCTGACTGTGAACAAATTAAACAAATATAACTTCAATTAATAATTTAATAATTAATAATTTCATTAAATTAAACCTATTCAGAACCAATCCAACATACGTCAGTCGGATATTCGGTACCAAGGACGTGTTGTTGTTTAGGACTTGGTGGACATCACAGAATGTTGCGCCAAGGATGCGCAATGATGACGCTCCCCGTGAGACGCTGGGCTCCGAGTCAGCGTCTCTGGTGGGGTGGGGGGGGCTCCGTTAATTCGCGGTTCTGATCTCATGCGCAGTTTCTATTAAACATCCATAAACGCCAAAACTCGGTTGCATCTCTTTAATTTCAATATTCCCTTGGCTAAGAATATTACAAGGTTAACGTTGGCGTCGCCAAAGTGGTATCGGTGCGGTTGTATCGGAGTAGTTTAAACGAGTAGAGTACGAGTACATGAGCACAGTATCGACCGATACCCGAGTACTGGTATCGGTATCGGTGCATCCTAAATGTAAATGTACGTTTCCCATGACAATAAAGCTCTTTAAATTGAGAGAGAGAGAGAGAGAGAGAGAGAGAGAGAGAAGAGAGAGAGAGAGAGAGAGAGAGAAGAGAGAGAGAGAGAGAGAGAGAGAGAGAAAAAGGAAGGAAGCAAACACACACAAAATATATTGATAACAATATTTATTCTTCCCACCCCCCCCCCCCCGCCCACGGCACCTGACAGATCAATAAACTATTTGTCACATTGTGTTCCCGTCAGTGAGCTTGCTGGAACAGGAAGCTGGGGGGGGGGGCCCGGACCTAAGTTGATTTCTGCCCTGAAGGCCGCATGTGAGGAGGGAGGCTGGACCACCACCCCCTACTGGTCAGTCCTGACACCTGCCTCAGCGTAAACGACTCATTCATCATCACCGCAGGCAACCCTGTCCACCAGCAAACCTGAGGCACGCTCCACCAACCGCTACCAGCCTAATCAAATACTCACCCACACTCAAGGCTAGGGGGAGAGAGAGAGAGAGAGAGAGAGAGAGAGAGAGAGAGAGAGAGAGAGAGAGAGAGAAACCCTATTAAGAGAGAGAGAAGATAAACAGTAGAAGCAGCAGGTTGATGTGGGGTTCACAGGGGTCACGGGGGTGTCCCTTGTGACACCTGAACCCAGTAAAGACCTGATCTCAGCGAGCTCTACAGTTGCGGTCTGCATGCCCACGCTAAGGAACCGCTAAGCACACGCTAAGGACACGCTAAGGACACGGCTCCATCTCTGTCATGTCCCAGTGCTGTGCTGGGCTGGGCTGGGGGGTGAAGCAAGGCAGGAGAGACTCTCTGCTCGCAGTGGCATCTTGTCAAACTCCCGTCAATCATGCAACACACACACCTGAAAAAAGGTCGGTGTGCCAACCTACAGTACCTCTCCAGGGACCCAGACACAACACACGGTCCAGAGAGAGGGGGTGTGTGTGTGTGTGTGTGTGTGTGTGTGTGTGTGTGTGTGTGTGTGTGTGTGTGTGTGTGTGTGTGTGCGTGAGCGAGAGCGAGAGCGAGAGCGAGAGATTGCATCACAGCATCACACCCACAACACTTTGAGGCATTGCCAGGGAAAGCACATCTCTAACGATAATATTGCCAGCAGCTCATAATCGAGCGTATTGCCAGCGTTCACTTGTGCCAACAGCTTGTGTTGTCTCTGTGGTGACAACCGAGAGGGAACGCACAACAACAGCAACGCGAGGAGGACACCGCGGCTCTCAGCCACGGTGCCAGGACCAAAGCCACACAGAAGCGTTGAGCCCAGGATACAAGAGAAAGTGTTCCACGAAATGGCTTCAGGAGCAGAGACACTTTCATGAGACTGTTGTTCTACCACTGCTCAGAGGAGCGCGGTGAGGACAGACGCCAAGCGAGGAACTCTGCCCTGCGCTACAAGGACCCCAGGCGTCCTTGGGGTTCGTCAACACGGCTCCGTGGCCGGGAGCTCCCCGTGCTAGTCACAGCCGGGGGCTATGGCCACGCCCCCAACAGCAATAGTGCAACCCGGTTGGAGGAGGATGACAGAATGACAAACACACTGGCGATATTCCTAATTGTTGTCTCTAATTTTTATCCTGATATGAAGGACGATGCTTTTCACTTACAACATACAATATACCATATATACAAGTACAACATAAGTACATACGTTTATACAAGTACAACATAAGTACATATACAAGTACAACATAGTACACTGTGTTTCAGAAAGCTAGTAGCAAGTAATAGACAGCCGCCAGACAGGATAGGAGGCGGGTTTCAACTTTAAATGCATCAAAACAACTATCCTATGAGACAGAACACAGGGCTAGGTCACGGTAGGCCGTCCTGCTACAGAACCCAGGGCTAGGTCATGGTAGGCCTCTTGAGAACCCAGGGCTAGGTCATGGTAGGCCTCTAGAGAACCCAGGGCTAGGTCATGGTGGGCCTCTAGAGAACCCAGGGCTAGGTCATGGTAGACCTCTAGAAAACCCAGGGCTAGGTCGCGGGAGGAGACTGGAGAACCGAGGGCTAGGTCATGGTAGGCCGCTAGAGAACCCAGGGCTAGGTCATGGCAGGGCCTGACATGCAGCTACTAATCCGTCTCCGCGCCGACGTTCACTCATCGCAACTCAAGCGCCTCGTCCTGCGCGCCGCGTGTGCAGCAGGTTGATGTGGGGTTCACAGGGTCACGGTGTGTCCCTTGTGACCCTGAACCCATAAAGACCTGATCTCGCAGCCTACAGTTGCGGTCTGCAGCCCACGCTAAGGAACCGCTAAGCACACGCATAAGGACACGCTAAGGACACGGCCCATCTCTGTCATGTCCCAGTGCTGTGCTGGGTGGGTGGAAGCAAGGCAGGAGAGACTCCCTCGAGTGGCATCTTGTCAAACTCCCGTCAATCATGCAACACACACACACTGAAAAAAGGTCGGTGTGCCAACCTACAGTACCTCTCCAGGGACCCAGACACAACACACGGTCCAGAAAGAGTGGTGGTGTGGTGTGTGTTGTGTGTGTGTGGTGTGTGTGTGTGTGTGTGTGTGTTGTGTGTGCGGTGTGTGTGAGCGAGAGAGAGCGAGAGCGAGAGATTGCATCGACAGCATCAACACCCACAACACTTTGAGGCATTGCCAGGAGAAGCACATCTCTAACGATAAATTGCAGCAGCTCATAATCGAGCGTATTGCCAGCGTTCACTTGTGCCAACAAGCTTGTGTGTCTCTGTGGTGACAACCGAGAGGGAACGCACAACAACAGCAACGCGAGGAGGACCACCGCGGCTCCTCTCAGCCACGTGCCAGGACCAAAGCCACACAAGAAGCGTTGAGCCCAGGATACAGAGAAAGTGTTCCACGAAATGGCTTTCAGGAGCAGAGACACTTAATGAGACGTGTTGTTCTACCACTGCTCAGAGGAGTGCGGTGAGGACAGACGCCAAGCGAGGAACTCTGCCCTGCGCTACAAGGACCCCAGGCGTCCTTGGGGTTCATCAACACGGCTCCGTGGCCGGGAGCTCCCCGTGCTAGTCACAGCCGGGGGCTATGGCCACGCCCCCAACAGCAATAGTGCAACCCGGTTTGGAGGAGGATGACAGAATGACAAACACACTGGCGATATTCCTAATTGTTGTCTCTAATTTTTATCCTGATATGAAGGACGATGCTTTTCACTTACAACATACAATATACCGTATATACAAGTATATATAAGTACATACGTATATACAAGGGCGAGGTCACGGTAGACCGTCCTGCTACAGAACCCTGGGCTAGGTCCTGGTAGGCCTCTAGAGAACCCAAGGCTAGGTCCTGGTAGACCTCTAGAAAACCCAGGGCTAGGTCGCGGGAGGAGACTGGAGAACCGAGGGCTAGGTCATGGTAG
>PIJE02000602.1:26615-59692 GCA_002895965.2 Coryphaenoides rupestris
TGGTAGACCTCTAGAAAACCCAGGGCTAGGTCGCGGGAGGAGACTGGAGAACCGAGGGCTAGGTCATGGTAGGCCGCTAGAGAACCCAGGGCTAGGTCATGGTAGGCCGCTAGAGAACCCAGGGCTAGGTCGTGGGAGGAGCCTGGAGAACCCAGGGCTAGGTCGTGGGAGGAGCCTGGAGACAGGAGCAGGGCCTGACATGCAGCTACTAATCCGTCTCCGCGCCGACGTTCACTCATCGCAACTCAAGCGCCTCGTCCTGCGCGCCGCGTGTCTAATTACAGCCACTCTCCGCTAGACCAGGAGGCTGCAGCTATGGCAATGAACAAATACCACTCAAACACACGGGGTGGAGGTGGAGGTGGAGGAGGTGGTGGAGGAAGCAGAGGGGAGCCGCTACGTGCTGGAAGGGCGTCTGTCAGAGACGGCAGAACGAGGGCTGGAGATTGGCTGTCAACGTGTGGATTTATGGAACCCAGCCTGGAAAGTCCCTTTATATCCTCTGATAGCCTTTCATTCTCTCCCTCTCTCCCTCTCTCCCTCTCTTTATCTCCCTCTCTCCCTCCTTGGTGCAGCGACTTGCAGGGAATGCGTGGAACGCGTCGGAGTAACATCTTACAGGGCTCGGCCGCCCAGACCCGGTACCAGCCGGGATCGCCTGAGAGATCGGCTGCCAATCTGATCCACGTTACAATCAATCAATTAATGTCTCCTGACACTGGAGCTGATAAGTGCTTTGTGAGGAGGAGAAATACAACCAGTGTTTTATTGCTCAAACCGTTTAGTGGTAAACAGCTTGTTGGAACAGGCTGCATCGCAAACAGGCCAACACTGCGCAGGAACCTGACAGGTTGACACCCAGAGAAACCCACTATGGATGAGTCAATCACAGGCGGCCCAAGCTCCCAGCAAGTCGCTCCCCTCCAGAGTCACCGCCGTCCATCACGGAACACCGCAAACACAAACACACACACACGTGTAAACATGGCAACAAGCCGTAGTACACACACACACACACACACACACACAAATACACCCATAACAGCACCAGACTAGATGTGTCCCAGGTGAAGTTGCCAGACGATGTTGAGGGGCAGCACGTTTTCCGTCGCACCGCCAGTGTTCCACCACAGACGGCGCTGTTCCTGCCGTCTGATGGGTGGTATTTGGTTGCCCTTAAACGGCCGCTCTGCGCTCGCTTCCACAACGTTACGATAGAAGCTTGTCAAAGACAATGTGGTCTCACGCTGTACTGAAATAGACTCCTCCCCCCCCACCTCCTCAACCTCCACCTCCTCAACCCCCACCTCCCTCCACCTCCTCAACCACCACTTCCCCCCCCACCACCCGACCCAACAGTTCACTTCATGAATGCTGCCCTTGTGAGCGTAGGAAGCCACACCCCCCCACCACCTCCACCCCCACCACCCCCCCCTCCCCCTAAGCCACACCCTCACCTCCCCCTAAGCCACACCCTCCCACCAGCGTTTCTACATGATCCTTAAACAGACGAGAAGGCAGAGACCAACGTCCCTATAGGTGTTACCCCACACACCCACACCCACACCCACACACACATTACACCCACTGTGGCTGCTCTGCTAGGGCCCTGATCACCCTCACCCTTGGGTGAGGGTGAGGGTGAGGGGTGACAGGGTGAGGGTGAGGGGTGACAGGGTGAGGGTGACAGGGTGAGGGTGACAGTGAGGGTGAGAGTGAGAGTGAGGGGTGACAGGGTGAGGGTGAGAGTGAGGGGTGACAGGGTGAGAGTGAGGGGTGACAGGGTGAGGGTGAGAGTGAGGGGTGACAGGGTGAGAGTGAGGGGTGACAGGGTGAGAGTGAGGGGTGACAGGGTGTCCCTGCAGCGCGGCAGCAGAAGGGAGTGTGTGAGGGAGATCTATATCAGGGCGTGGCCATACGACTGCAAATCAATATCATGATTATTTCAAACCGTTACCTCGAGGACGATGAATGAACATTATTATTATTCTCATTATTATTATTCATGAGATCATCTTTTTGTTTCTCTCTCATAGTTCTGTGACAAGGTGCTGGGATGTCTTCTCTACTGGAGCAGAGCTTATCTGATGCTTGTGGTTTGAAATCATTTCAGGAAACTCACGCAGATAAACTGTTTATGGATATTTATTGAACAGTTGAAATCAATCAAATGAGCAAGATTAATTAGGTGATAGGCGCGTGTGCGTGTACATGTGCGCACACGCGTGCGTGTGTGCGTGTGTGTGTGCGTGTGTGTGCAGTCATAAGATGCCATCTCTCTCTGTTCCCATGCAACCCAGCAGCTGTCCTCTGGAAGGGATTAAAACATTAAAGATCCCATGCCATTAAAATCCCATTTTTCCTATTGTTTGTTAAATAACAGGTCAGAATGAGTTTGTGACCTGTGGTGAGTTTGAAATCTATGCAGTTTGTCTGCTGTATGCAAGAGCCAATGAAAGGAAAAAGGCAGAAACATTGAGCCGATCTGGATAAGCCGTCAGTGCTACGTAGCGTTGACAAATCATTATTCATGGTCCTGCCCACTTGGTTGGTTCGTAACCACCCACAGAAATTCAACCATTTCTGAGGGAGAAATGGTTGCAATTTATTTTTGGAGAAATACCAAAACACTATGGAACCAGATGAGCGCTGTGTTCGCTGTGTTCGGCGCATTTCGAAGACGATGATGTGCTGTGGCACGGTAAGCATGTTGACAGCTGCTTTGTCGTCCACAGCTGAACCAATCAGAGCAAAGCAACATTTAAATATTGAATATCCATGAGAACAGCGATCCAATCAGAGCAAAGCTCATTAATACATTAAATATTCTACCAGGCTTTTCAGACTTGCTAGAATAGCTTGAAATAAGCCATCCAAGACATTTCCAACACAAATAATGTTACAAACTCGATCAAAGGACATCAATGATTATAAAAAAATGAATGAAATAGGTGTGGCATGGGATCTTTAACACTCTTATCTTAACCGCCTCCTCCTCCTCCGGGGTCATCATTCGCCACCCCCACCCCCCTCCCCTGACACGCCCCCCCGTCTACCCTGACACACACCCCACCCCCCCCCCCCCCCCCCAACACATACAGCCTCATCGTCATCAGAATGACTCACCTCTCCTCCCCCTCTCATCCGAGACGTTGAAATATTTCTTCATTCGGGTAAAAAACTCAAAGATTGAAATGACAACGAAGGATACGGGAGAGAACAGATAAAACGGATAAGAGAGATAAGAGAGATAAGCATCGTGGAAGTTGTGTTGTAACTGTTATGTAACGGTTATATTAAGAAATCTCTGCCCTGTGTGAACAACTCATCAATCAATGTGTTGAGACACACACATGAAGTCACACACACACACACGCACACATCTCACCCCCTGTGTGTGTGCGTTGTGTGTGTGTGTGTGCTGTGGGGGGGGGGTAGGATAGATGTGTGTGTGTGTGTGTGTGTGTGTGTGTGTGTGTGTGTGTGTGTGTGTGTGTGTGTGTGTGTGTGTGTGTGTGTGTGTGGGTAGAGATGTGTGTGTGTGTGTGTGTGTGGGTAGAGTGTATGTGTGTGTGTGTGTGTGTGTGTGTGTGTGTGTGTGTGTGTGTGGGGGTAGAGATACAGTATGTGTGTGTGTGTGTGTGTGTGTGTGTGAGGGTGAGTGTTGTGTGTGTGTGTGTGTGTGTGTGTGTGTGTGTGTGTGTGTGTGTGTGTGTGTGTGTGTGTGTGTGTGTGTGTGTGTGTGTGTGTGTGTGTGTGTGTGTGTGTGTGTGCGTGCGTGTGTGTGTGTGTGTGTGACGCTCAGAGGATGGTCTGCTTCTGGGAGAACACAGAGGAGGTCTGCTGACCCCAGCTATCCCACGGTCGACCAGCAACCTGGCCAGACCACAGGGGGCGACCTCTGCTACCCAGCTGCACACACACACGCACGCACACACAAGCACTTCTGCACCCCACTTGTTGTGAACGTCGCCCCCCCCTCTCGGCTTCAGTGTTCTGTCGCTGGTTTCGTTCGGTTCGTTAAGTTCATCATCATCCTTACACTTACTGTACACACATACACACTTACTCTATACACACACACAGTCGCTGGCTTTGTTCGGTTCGTTCAGTTCATCATCATCCAAATATGCTCAACATGGCCGCTCCGGGGAGCTTCTCTTGGCTGGCTCACCGCCTGACAGCAGGCAGGTGTCCACACACACACACAACATACACACACACACACACAACACACAACATCACACACACACACACACCACAAACACACACACATCACACACACACACACACACACACCACACACACACACACACACACACACACACACACACACACACACACACACACACACACACACACACACACACACACACACACACACACACACACACACACACACACACACACACACACGGCGGTTAGCGTTGCTATTGTGTGTGTGACAGCCTCGCGGCGCGGCTACACTTGTTAGCAAACAAGCGCATACCTGAGTGACAGCCTGACAGACACCTGGCGGAGCACCTGCACGTCGTCACCACCGTGCTACACACCTTCGTTCACTCATTCCCTGCGTGGGGATCATGCGTGTGGATCATGCATGGAATAGTCGGAGCATTCGGCATTCCGGTCGTGTTCAAACAGTGACGGCGCTCCGTCGCGCGACGCTCGGCTGCCAGGCGGTTAGAGGAGGAGTTGTTGTTGTCGCGGTCGCCGTGACAACCGTGACGGGTGTGCATGGCCGGGAGCGGGAGTCTTCTGACAGGAGGAAGACGACAATGTGCTCTGTGTGCTCACCAGGCTGCGGCCCCCTGCGGCCAATCAGGAGGTGGGAGGGGGCGCGGGGGGGTGGGGGGTCCCCACAAGACACCACAGCCCCGGGTTAGGAGGAGATAGTGGTGATCACACACACACACACTTACTGTACACACACACACACACTTTTACTCTACACACACACACACTTACTGTAGACACACTTTTACTCTACACACACACACTTACTGTAGACACACACACTTACTGTACACACACACTTAATGTACACACACACTTTTACTCTACACACACAAACTTACTGTACACACACACACTTACTGTATACACACACACTTAATGTACACACACACTTAATGTACACACACACTTAATGTACACACACACTTACTGTACACACACACACTTACTGTATACACACACACTTACTGTATACTCACACACACACACTTTCTGTATACTCACACACACACACCAACAAACACACACACACACCTATTGTCCAACACTGCCAATACCAGCAGCCTAGAGCCGTCTCCTCCCACTGGTCCAACAGTGTAATACCAGTAGCCGAGAGCTGTCCCCTCCCACTGGTCCAACAGTGTAATACCAGTAGCCTAGAGCTGTCTCCTCCCACTGGTCCAACAGTGTAATACCAGTCGCCTAGAGCTGTATTACAGTACCAGTGTCTTGGTCCTATCATAATGTGTGTCTAAGTGGTTTCAGATGCTCTATAAACAGGCCAGCGTCACTGCGACCAGAAGGTGATCCATAACTCTGCAATATGAACACAGTAGCTGCATGTGGTTAGCTGATGACCGACTGTATTTCATTACTGAAGCCACAAGTCAGAGTCAATAAAGATCACAACGAACCAACAGCAGACCATGCAACACCAAGGCAAGCCACTGTGTGTGTGTGTGTGTGTGTGTGTGTGTGTGTGTGTGTGTGTGTGTGTGTGTGTGTGTGTGTGTGTGTGTGTGTGTGTGTGTGTGTGTGTGTTTCTCTCGCTCTCTCCCTAGGGCACAGAGCTGCAGACTGACGCTCTGGTAATGCCTTCGCGTTACTCCACCTGAGAGTTAATCCATGAGGACACATTGCTGGGACAAGAGAAAGCAGAAATATCCGTCTGTCTGTCCGTGTCTTATATTGACATTGGCAAAGCACGAATGTATTGCAGTGAGGCTGTGCTATCAGACAGGATCTCTCTCTCTCTCTCTCTCTTTACTGCATCTGGACAGTGGACTGGTGTTTATCTGGGCATCGCCTGGTGACGGTTATTCTGAGCCGAGCCAGAGAGCGACGCTACGCCAGGCAAACATAAATACCTCCCTGATTAGCTTAGCATGTAGCCGCGCTCTGGGCCAGGGTGGAGGAACGGCCAGCGGTGTGCACATGTGAGCGAGGCCGGGTCTGTATATCTATCTATCTACTGTATCTGTATCTCTTGCGCTTGTTGGCTTGTTGTGTGTGTGTAGTGAGTGTGTGTGTATGTGTGTGTGTGTGTGTGTGTGTGTGTGTGTGTGTGTGTGTGTGTGTGTGTGTGTGTGTGTGAGAGAACAGGGGATATGAATATCATGACTAGTTTGGAATGTTCCAGAGGTCTAAAGTGAGCGGTTGGAAAATCTGAGAAGGAGAGAAAAGATGGAGGAGGAGACTGAAGGGAACAGGACCTTACTGACACGGAGCACACGCACACGCACACGCCTGCTTCCCGTGTGCCCAGGCTGCCGTGTGTAACTGATGCGGTCATCTGTGGTGGTCCAATAGGATTAGAGCTTAACAAAGCGTGTTTTCATGGTGGTTTGGGAAGACGACGTCAACGGTGTATTCACGCGATGCTCAAACACGACGAGCCTCTGCTAGCCTCGTGTAACTCCCAGCATGCACCAGGTGTAACTCCCAGCATGCACCAGGTGTAACTCCCAGCATGCACCAGTTGTAACTCCCAACATGCACCAGTTGTAACTCCCAACATAATTAATTGATTTGTTGCCGTTGTGTTTGTGTTTGCAGGATGGCTCCTACCTGGCGGAGTTCCTGCTGGAGAAAGGATACAAGGTACACACACGCATGACACTTCCTGTGTTCACCTCTGACCTTTCCCCCGTGGGTCAAGCCATTCATGCCTGGCTGCTGGCCGGTGGAGGCTAGCTATCACTGAGCAGCTATCCGTCTCAGGTGTAACAGTGCCCCTCCAGGGCTTCAGATCCCGTCAGGTGGTCACCCGACGCAATAACACACAACCTCTCCTCTCCTGATTGGCTGCTGAGCGTCAAAATGTGCTCTCTGTCAAACCAGACCAGCGGAGAGGAGGTGGCTGTGTACCAGGCTAGGGGTCGGGGGTCAGGGGGTCTGATATGGGAGGACCCATTAAAAGAGCGACACACAGGCAGGCAGGAAGTGCAGAGTGAATACAGGAAGCCAGGTCAGGGCACAGCAGCCTTTCAGTAATGGCCTCCCTCAGTCCGGGTGTCGCTATCTAGAAGCCGCACAACTTCCTCACACATTCCACTCCAGCCACGCGCACACACACACACACACACACTCTCTCGCTCTCTCTCTCTCTCTCTCTCTCACTCACTCACTCACTCACTCATGTTGAGCATGAGGGTGTCTGTACATCACAAGAACCTGCAACACCTGAAAGTCAAGCCCTGAAATAAACAAAAATACAAAGCAGGATTAAAGACCTTTCTAATGCTAATGCGGTGCTGTTTCACCACATAGTTTCTATTATATCACTGATGGCAGTTCTGTAGACGTTGTTGTTGATGCTCTGTTCTGTGGGCCTGCGTGGTGTTTGGTGTGTGATGCTGCAAATCAGGTCTGGTCAGAAGAACAGGTGCTTGGCCTCAGCGAGACTAACATGTTTCAATAAACATATAAACATTATATATATATATATATATATATATATATACCTACTGTATATACCACACCATACCATGTTCCTGGTTCCACTATGTCTAAGCGCCCCCTGGTGATCCTCCAGGTGCACGGCATCCTGCGTCGCTCCAGCTCCTTCAACACGGGACGCATCGAGCACCTCTACAAGAACCGCAGCACCCACACTGATGGCGGTGAGTACCACACGCCCTCACCGGCCCTCGCGGCCCGGACCCGAGGCACAGTTCCCCGCGGGCAGAGCCTCGCTGGTCCTGTAGGATTCAGATCTACAGTCTGATGGCTGACTGGATGCTTCACTTTCTTTCACTTCATGTTTGATTTTGACCAAGCATGTTACTGTAGGTGCTAGGCGGGGACCTGCATGTGCATTATTGATTATTGACAGATAACCGTTTGTTTCGTGTTTTTTCGGCGACATTCTATCGAATATCAATTTTGTGTGTGTGTGTGTGTGTGTGCAGACATGAAGCTGCACTATGGGGACCTGACAGACAGCACCTGTCTGGTGAAGATCATTAATGAAGTGAAGCCTACTGAGGTCTACAACCTTGGAGCCCAGAGCCACGTCAAGGTAGGCCCCCCTCGTTAACTCGTTAACTACTACCTCGTTAACTACTAGTAGTTTAGATATTTACCTTTTTAGCTATGACCTCATCTGCCATCGGGGAGTTCAACGTCTGAGAGGGTCTGTATTTATCCAAACTGTGTCGACCACAAATCTGTTTTAGTGAAGGGTTACCGTACGCTCGCGGGGAAGTTAAATTGAGCAATGAATTGCTATTTAATGTCTGTGTGCTCGTCTTGTGAATACGTAGAGCAGAGTTTCCCCGAGCCTCTGGGTGAGCGGTGGACCTGGGCCAGGTGTGTGTACACCACTGAGCGGGGGGGGCGGGGGGGCACACTGAGTCCACAGACGGATGGAAATGGATGAATGAATAATTAAAGTGAAACATTAAGGCCAGGTGGGCTGTGCTGGATGGTTCTGGTGGGTGTGTGTGATGATGGTACTGCAGGGTTAGTGGGTGTGATGATGGTTCTGCGGGGTTAGTGGGTGTGATGATGGTTCTGCGGGGTTAGTGGGTGTGATGACGGTTCTGCAGGGTTAGTGGGTGTGATGATGGTTCTGCAGGGTTAGTGGGTGTGATGATGGTTCTGCGGGGTTAGTGGGTGTGATGACGGTTCTGCGGGGTTAGTGGGTGTGATGATGGTTCTGCAGGGTTAGTGGGTGTGATGATGGTTCTGCAGGGTTAGTGGGTGTGATGACGGTTCTGCAGGGTTAGTGGGTATAGTAGTTGTTGGAAAGAGAGGCTTCAGTGAGTAATTGCTGCTGGCTGAGGGGCTCTCACCGCCTGACTTGATTTCAACACCGTGGACGACCCGACAGGAAGGGTTGGATAACAGAAACTATTAGAGAATAGAGAGTCAGAGACCACTGGAGCGATGATGACTCCTCCCTCATCTCCACATCCGTCTGCTGCGGCCTGGGAGTACATGACTCCTCTCCTCCTACATGTCCGGAACAGCGGACCGTCCCTGGGCCCACACACACACACGCACACACACACACACACACACACACACACACACACGCACACACACACACACACACACCACACACACACACACATACACACACACGTACACACGCATGTACACGTACACACACATGTACACACACACACTGTGCTCACCTGTACCCCTCGAATGTTTATGTCCACACCAGTAGAGCTGTCTTCCCAGTGGCCATGGGCCCAGTTTCCTCCACCCTCGCTCACCACAGGGGGAAAGATCACTCAGGCCAGCATCTTACTCACCGTCTTCCACCAGACCCCACCAGAAGAAACCCCCCCCCCCCCTCCTACGGCCCCTGTGAGAGTTGTTGTTTATTAGTAGAGATCCACAACTGCTTATTGTGTGTGTGTGTGTGTGTTGTGTGTGTGTGTGTGTGTGTGTGTGTGTGTGTGTGTGTGTGTGTGTGTGTGTTGTGGTGTGTGTGCCCGTGTGTGTGTGTGTGTGTGTGTGTATGTGTGTGTGGTGTGTGGTTTGGTGTATTGTGTGTGTGTGTGTGTCGTGATGTAGTGAAGTTCAGCCCAGGAGACAACTGTCACTTCCAAGGGGCGCTGCAGTGCAGTGGGCGTGTCCTGGCGGCTGTGGACGAACGTGAGACGCTAGGGGCGTGTCCGGGGGATTGCGTGGCGGTGATAATGGGCCACTGGAGGTGCAGTTCTCCCTCTGGCCTCCAGGTGGCAGCAGTGAGACACCAGCTCCAGACCTGTTCTGCAGGAGAACCCTGAGTCTGTTGGAGGCCTTTAGGCGTCATAACGCGCATACACAGTTGACTAATTACATAACTTGATTATTTAGTCACAAAATAATGTCATTATTTTAGTTAACATTATAATTGTGTCGATGCATTTTGAGTGTGTGTGTGTGTGTGTGTGTTAGAAGTAACATTCTTGTCAAACGTAACGTTCAAATAATCTCTTTTGTTGTAGATGACAAGTCTTTTATTTGTGCAAAATAATAGAATAGAAATGTACACAATTAAAACCTAATAATATCTAACTGCATTACCGATCGTGCAGTTCTGAGAGCTTTACAGGCCACAGAGATGACAACATCGTGATGTTCTCTGAGCATTATCACCCCGCGCCGCGCCGCACAACCTTTACATCGGCGTTACACCGCGGCTACACGACGCCTACTCACACGCTGAGCTCAGCATCAGCCGGGAGGCACTGAGCCGTCCGCCCACCTGAGGGTTCAGGACTGTCTCGAAGTTTGGTCGTTGAGCTGCGGGGTTTTAGTTGGCGGAAAGATAAATACGTCATGAGATTCTGCAGCGGTGGTGTAATCGCCTCCCCGACCACACCTGCTGACGGTTTCCTGTCCTCCTCCACCCATCCCCACCCGTACCCCCATCCTAACACCCACACCGTCCCGTCTGGAGCCAGGAGATGCAACGCTGCCTCCGGAGGGGATGAGTGAGAAGTGACATCATAAGCTCATAACTCACTGCAAAAACAGAGCGCCTCCCCACCCCCCCCCCCCCTCTCCCCACCCTCCCCTCCCCCCCCCCCCCCCCCCCCCCCCCCCCCCCCCCCCCCCCCCCCCCCCCCCCCCCCCTCCCCATGACTCACCCCACCTCACCAACACTCACCCCATGACTCACCCCACCTCACCAACACTCACCCCATGACTCACCCCACCTCACCAACACTCACCCCATGACTCACCCCACCTCACCAACACTCACCCCATGACTCACCCCACCTCACCAACACTCACCCCACCTCCCCCCCCCC
The DNA here is from genome assembly GCA_002895965.2 of Coryphaenoides rupestris. Taxonomy (NCBI): domain Eukaryota; kingdom Metazoa; phylum Chordata; class Actinopteri; order Gadiformes; family Macrouridae; genus Coryphaenoides; species Coryphaenoides rupestris. The sequence continues at coordinate 37,607 of PIJE02000602.1, forward strand.
CTCCCCCAGACCCCCCCCCCTCCACCCTCCCCAGGACTCACCCCCACCTCCCCTCCCCTCACCCAGGACTCACCCCCACCTCCCCTCCCCTCCCCTCCCCCCCCCCCCCCCCCCCCCCCCTCCCCCCCGACTCACCCCCCTCCCCCTCCCCTCCCCAGGACTCACCCCCACCTCCCCTCCCCCCCTCACCGGACTCACCCCCCTCCCCTCCCCTCCCCTCACCCAGGACTCACCCCCACCTCCCCTCCCCCAGGACTCACCCCCACCTCCCCAGGTCACATGGTTCAGGTCACATGGTGAGAATCTCTAATGCCACACACTTAACCCGAATCAAACAAAAGATACAATGCGCTGGTTAAAAGCTGTGTGTGTGTGTGTGTGTGTGTGTGTGTGTGTGTGTGTGTGTGTGTGTGTGTGTGTGTGTGTGTGTGTGTGTGTGTGTGTGTGTGTGTGTGTGGTTGTGTGTGTGTGTGTGTGTGTGTGTGTGTGTGTGTGTGTGTGTGTGTGTACAGACATATCTGTACGTGCTGGTGTGTATTTACACACGCTTGTAATAATGTATGACCTCACCTGTTTGTAGTCGAGCGAGAGACGGAGGGAGTGGGAGAGAGATAATTGTTTTAGTGTTTTGTTTGACTTAATGAAGGTGTTGTCATAGAGCGTCGGATTTACCTCCACGTGTGCGTGTGTGTGTGCGTGTGCGCGTGTGTGCGCCTTATCTGACTTTAATTGATGTTGTACATGTGTGAAGGCGTTGTGAAACTGCCTTCCTTAGCTAACGTTTCTTTCTTTTTTTCCGTAGAAACTAAACAGTTTGCTTTCACCTCGTTGCCAGGTTCACAGTTGCCATACGTGTTGACGTGGTATTCTCCTCCTCCTGCACCTTCCTGTTCATCATTATGAATACTATTATTAATATCGTCTTGAGCACGGATATTATCGTGCCCTGTGAGGCCGAGGGGAGCCTGTGTGGCACCCAGCACCCAGCGCCCGGTGGCTCCATCAGCCTGGCTCCCCACTGGGACTGGGTCCTCACTGGGATTGGGTCTGGGTCTTGCTCCCCACTGGGTCTGGGTCCTCACTGGGTCTGGGTCCTCACTGGGTCTGGGTCCTCACTGGGTCTGGGTCCTCACTGGGTCTGGGTCCCCACTGGGTCTGGGTCCTCACTGGGTCCGGGTCCCCACTGGGACTGGGTCCTCACTGGGTCTGGGTCCGTTTGCGCATCAACTGATACTGAAGACAAACTGCCGATATGACCCCGCCCACCGTGTGTGTGTGTGTGTGTGTGTGTGTGTGTGTGTGTGTGTGTGTGTGTGTGTGTGTGTGTGTGTGTGTGTGTGTGTACACAGAACATGATTAGTCAGGAGATAAGCTCTCTCAGCGTGGAGCGTGGGCAAACTCCAAGGAAAACAACTCTAGACTTAAATACACACACACACACACACACACACACACACACACACACACACACACACACACACACACACACACACACACACACACACACACACACACACACACACACGCACACGCACACGCACACACGCGAACCGGCGTGGCCACCATGTCATGTGACCCGGTTGGGGCCCTGGACCCAGTCTGGGCTCCGCGGTCCGTACAACCCCAGCAGCACATTCAAAGCTGCGGCTGCGCCTGTCATGTTTTCCTGGAGCCCGAGCCAGGGTCCGAGGGCCCGGAGCCAGGGTCCGAGGCCGGGAGCCAGGGTCCGAGGGCCCCCGAGCCAGGGTCCAGGGGCCCCCGTGCCAGGGTCCGAGGGCCCAGGGAAAACAAGCTGGAAGAGCAGAGGCTCTGTGTGAAAACAAGAGGCTCCTTTGAGGCCGTATATTAGACTCATAAACCCCGGCCTCACCTCGCCACTTCCTGACACACACACACACGCCACTTCCACACACACACACGCACGCGCGCGCGCGCGCACGCACACACGCACGCACGCACGCACACGTCACCACAAACTCCCTCCAGACTCAGACCAGAAAAACAACTCGAGCGCATTTGCATATGAAGAGTGAATTAAGGGGTCCTTCCTCCTCCTGCCAGTAGGGTTTGCTAGAGTTCCATGGTGCGCAACAGACCATCACTCCGGTAGGTCTGTACATGCGTTTGACTACTCGTGTACATACTGTCATGATAGAGGTCATGATACGAGCTGCAGGCCACACTTCCATGACTACAGGGATGGACTCAGTGGTTCCACACAGGATGTTCATTCAAAGCAAACACTAAACCATGATACAGTTACCCACAACATCTATTAGGATGAGGGGTAAAATGGGGGCTCGTGCATGTATATAAAGGGTCTATTAATACACCCTGGGTCCTTATAATACTGGCTATCATCAGAATAGCATCTGCATACTGAGGTAGACGTCTTCATGGGAGCCATCCGTGTGTTTGAGGTACTGGTGTGTCAGTGAATGTGTACGTGTATGCCTAAGTGTGTGTGTGTGTGTGTGTGCGTGCGTGTGTGTGTAATAACCCAGGGTGTAGAAAGCTGCTAGAAATGAAAGGATCGAAAAAGAGGTGATCTGCGTCTCTGCTTGCCCAGTGATCCAACAGCAGGAGACGTCCCACCGGGTCGTCCAACTTGCCCTTTTCCAACCTACTGCCCAGTCAGAGGGGACTGAGGGGACACACCGTCAGTCCCTGTTGCTTTGGCGCCACCTACTGCTGGTAACAGTGAACGGTTGCTTTCTGTGCCTCTCCTTCAACAAATGTACTCTTTGTAAGTCGCTTTGGATAAAAGCGTCTGCCAAATGCCCTAAATGTAAATGTAAATGTAATGTAATATCCATAGTGGAACAGAACCTGTCTGCAACCTGAGCACCAAAACAAATGCTGTCAAGAGTAGCATAAAATACTATGATAATTTAAACCGTTTAATTATACAGTGAAAATTATATATACGTATAATTGTTTCTGATAATATTTGTTTATAACCATAATTATTGCTGCCGTTCCAGTGTCGTTATAGTTCTTTTGATCACAGTGAGTATCCCCTAAATTGCTGAACTACAGTCTAGAACATTCCTGAAAAACCTGTTTATGGGAATCATTGAAGGAGAGCTGATAGCGTGACAATGGTTGATAAGAAGACCTCGTAATCGTCAAGGCTGAGAAGAAGGTTTCCAGCAGAACCTCATTAAGCCCTCAGGGAGATTCCTCCTGGGTGCTCCGTCCCGGCTGTTTGTTGGTAGGGTTAGGGTTAAATGAATCACTTAATGTGTTGACTTTAGGTCACAGCTGTGTGTCCAAGCGGGGAGGTGAGGGGTGGCGCAGCGCTCGGATAGCTTATGAAGATTCGGTGAATGACACACACAACTACACCTGTGTGCACACCATGCTGACACACAACACCATTCATATTTGTTTGCAGAATGTAAAACTTAATACTGGCTATAATATAATAGTAGAACAAACATTCAACTGGGCCAACTGGTTAGGGTATGACAAAGGCACCAGGCCGACTTCTCTGCTTGCATATCACGCAGGTCGTTTACACTCCGGCCTCAAGCCCGGAGTGTAAACTTCTTTTGTCCAAAGAGACAGAACATTTGTCCAAGCAGAGTCCATCATCAGTCCCTTTCAGTCCTACCTGAACTCAATAGCCAAGATCATTCATTTGTTCTACTGCAAAAGAAGTGAAAATGATTTATGTCATATGACATAAGATCTAAATTAGTACAATATTTCATCACCTTTTCAATCTGTGTTTTGATTAAATATTTCCTAAACTCTGTTTTCTCTGCGTCTAAATATAGTACATTAACAGGTGCAATTTTCAAATTGAAGTCTTCTGATCTGGCCGACCATCTCTTCCTTTCAGATCAGCTTTACTCTGTTGGTGTCGTAATGCTTGACTTTGGTTTAATTCCGATCTTCATAGCAGGAAACAATGTGTGGTCATAAGGAAGTAAATGTGATATATTAGTACAATGTTGAGGCGTGCCTCAAGGCTCAATGCTCGGTCTGCTTCTCTTCTCCAGTTTTATGAATGACCCTCGACTTAGCTAGCTCGCTAAGAGACGACAGCACAAGGCTCAGGCCCAGAAGCAACGTAGTCACGTTACAGCAGCCAAGCTACAAAAGACACGGGTGACAATGACAGAGTGATACCTTGGCCTGGACCGAAAACACTTTGACACCTGAGCAGTTTGGTCCGTTTCAACCCCGAAACCTGTCGACAGTGAACTCATTCGACAAATAAATGTAATAAAAAAAAAACTCTGGTCTGCTTGGAAGTGGGAACGGGGGTCTCAGTTCACACCAAGTGAATGTGGGTTTGGTTTGTGAACCTTTCCTCGTTCCTGAGGGATATACGAGCGACCCGTTCAACAGCGTGATGTGTTGACATGGTTTGGGCCACTTGACCCATGTCCAGTGTGAACACTAGAAACTGAACCAAGTGAAAACGCAACGCTATCAACCTCACCCTGAATCGGGCCAAATATAACAACCAAACTATAGGTGTGAAAACACCACAGTACAGTCAGTACAATAGGGCAACAGTTTCAGTCAACAAGATTACGCGACACATTAATTAGGCTTGCAGTGCATTTCTCCAGGAATATATTGTTAAACTTGCTTATTCATCATCATAATGTTTTCTGATTGTCATTCCTGGGGGTGGGGATACAGATACAGTTATAATAGGCTCTGGCTGGAGTCAGGATCCGTTCCGGTCAGGCCAGTCTGGCTCGTTGCCTGTTTGAGCAGCCCTACGACTCCTCTGTATGCCAGGTGGAGACGTTAGCACGTGTCGCTCTTGACGTTAAGAAGTGACCATGTGTTCATCACAAATGCCACGTTCCCGTCCGGAGTGCGTCACAAATACACCACCAACATGTCTTAGCCGGGTGATGGACACAACCGTGGTTATCATAGAATACAAGTCTGTGTTCTGTGGCATCCACGCATATTTGAGAAGGAATAAAGCAGACGATGCCTCTCCCCACTGGCCTCGAATGCAAATTACTAGGACTATTACTATTACTATGGCTATGACTAAGAGGCCTACTATCATGATGAGTGCTGTCTTATGAAGGTAATGTCTCATTACCTTATGAAGGTAATGAGACATGTTATCCTCCTCATTCCACTAGTCTTATGAAGGTAATGAGATATGTTATCCTCCTCATTCCACTAGTCTTATGAAGGTAATGATACATGTTATCCTCTTCATTCTACTAGTCTTATGAAGGTAATGAGACATGTTATCCTCTTCTTTCCACTAGTCTTATGAAGGTAATGAGACATGTTATCCTCTTCATTCCACGAGTCTTATGAAGGTAATGAGATATGTTATCCTCCTCATTCCACTAGTCTTCTGAAGGTAATGAGACATGTTATCCTCCTCATTCCACTAGTCTTATGAAGGTAATGAGACATGTTATCCAGGTAATGAGACATGTTATCCTCCTCATTCCACTAGTCTTATGAAGGTAATGAGATATTTTATCCTCCTCATTCCACTAGTCTTATGAAGGTAATGAGACATGTTATCCTCCTCATTCCACTCGTCTTATGAAGGTAATGAGACATGTTATCCTCTTCATTCCACTAGTCTTATGAAGGTAATGAGACATGTTATCCTCTTCATTCCACTAGTCTTATGAAGGTAATGAGACGTTATCCAGGTAATGAGACATGTTATCCTCCTCATTCCACTAGTCTTATGAAGGTAATGAGACATGTTATCCTCCTCATTCCACTAGTCTTATGAAGGTAATGAGACATGTTATCCAGGTAATGAGACATGTTATCCTCCTCATTCCACTAGTCTTATGAAGGTAATGAGACATGTTATCCAGGTAATGAGACATGTTATCCTCCTCATTCCACTAGTCTTATGAAGGTAATGAGACATGTTATCCAGGTAATGAGACATGTTATCCTCCTCATTCCACTAGTCTTATGAAGGTAATGAGACATGTTATCCAGGTAATGAGACATGTTATCCTCCTCATTCCACTAGTCTTATGAAGGTAATGAGACATGTTATCCAGGTAATGAGACATGTTATCCTCCTCATTCCACTAGTCTTATGAAGGTAATGAGACATGTTATCCAGGTAATGAGACATGTTATCCTCCTCATTCCACTAGTCTTATGAAGGTAATGAGACATGTTATCCTCCTCATTCCACTAGTCTTATGAAGGTAATGAGACATGTTATCCAGGTAATGAGACATGTTATCCTCCTCCAGGTGGACTCCTACCTGTCCGGTGATTCCGGTGATGATCGCGACCTTCCGCCCGACGGCAGAGCAGCTGGAGCCGGTCCCCGGGTCCAGGCACTGGGCCATGTCCAGGAGGACGTCTGGGGGGTCAGGAGAGGGACTAGGAGGACCGGGAGGACACGGAGGACTAAGAGGACCAGGACTAGTAGGACACGGAGGACACGGAGGACTAGGAGGACACGGAGGACCGGGAGGACACGGAGGACACGGAGGACCGGGAGGGACCGGGAGGACACGGAGGACCGGGAGGACCAGGAGGACACGGAGGACCAGAACCAGGATGACTAGGAGGACCAGGACCAGGAGGACTAGGACTAGGACCAGGACCAAGAGGACTAGGAGGACCAGGAGGACCAGGACGACGACCAGGACTGGTAGGACACGTACGACACGAAGGACTAGGAGGACCAGGACCAGGAGGAGGACGTCTCAGTCTGGACTCTGCGTTTCAATAAGAAATGAACTCCGCTGACAGGTGACGTACCCGGAAGCAGCGCTCGGCGTCAGCCAATCGGAAGAGAGCGCGGCCGTCAGCAGCCGACGAGTGTTGAGATGAAGAGGAACCACGTGACGTGTTGGTCCACAGCGCCGCCAGCAGGACGACATGTGCGTTACAACACATGTCCTCCAGTTCGTGTCGTCACTGTTGATGACTTGAGAGGTCAGATGTGAAGGCCTCCTCCTCCCTCATCATCACAGCTTTATGACCTCCCCGGGGTCAAAGGTCAAAGGCGTGGCTCGCCGGTGTAACGAGCGACAGCGGCCGCCCGTTCTTTTATTTATTGATTTAGTTTAACCATAAAACACAATAAAACACGTAAGCATGGTGTACACCGGCTGTATTCAACCAGGATATTCAGGTTAGTAATAGCAGTAAACTAAATCCCATCAGATCAGCAGATGTTGTGGCGTTGTTCACGGGAAGGTAATGATTAGCTCACACGTTAAGCCAACAAACTAAACATTGTCAGGTGGAGAGGAACTTTATATGAAGCTTAGCGTTGGATGAAAGTTACATGAAAAATACATACATGGAATCCTGATTATCCTAATAATGCTGATAATCCCGATGCCATCTCTCCATGTAGTCATCACACTTGACCTGATCTTAAGTAAGTTACTCAACATATCTTAAGACCTTGTGTGCAGCTTCGAGTGGTCATTTACTGTGACTGAAGTTGAGGTTCAGGTTCTGCATGGTCTGTAGCAAAGCAGCGAGCTCAGGAATCAATGTGACACAAGGCAGTATCACCCAGAATGATTCAAAGTTTATTCAGATACATAGAGCATATTTACAGTTTGGAATGGGCAGGGACAGCACGGTCCCCACGTTTGACAAACAGCGAGTGCATCTCAGAGGCCTCCGAGGGCCAACAGATAAGAGTGAAGCTAAATAGTCGTCAGCCTAACGACAGAGTGGAACATTACCGGCCCACAAGATGAATACTTATCCACAACTCCCAACAGAAAGTGTTAAAAATACTTGACATGGCGTACAGAGTAGGGTTGCACGGTATACCGGTACTAGAAAAGTACCGCGCTACTAAAAACGGTACTAAACCACATTCATTTAGTATCGGTACTTTACAAATAACATGAGTTGCGTCAATGTGCGGGTTTGACAGCGGCGCAGTGTGTGTGTGTGCAGCTTGAAAGCTGAGCGCTCTGCTTCAACTCCCTGCAGGGGGCGTGTCAACAGCCCTCCCCCTCTTCAACTTCCCTGCACGGGGGCTGTTGCAACAGCCCTCTCTCTCACTGCGCCCTCCAGGGGGGCGTGTCAACAAGCCCTCCCCCTCTCTCCACTTCGCCTTCAGTGCTCCAGCCTGGACACAGTGAACATGGGCTGCTGCGAGGACTACAAGCTGTCTTGTCAGCCGTCCAACGGCTGTGGGACAAAAGGGACGCACAGAGCGAAATATGGAAATATTCCGCTTACCGTTGCGACAGCCATGGCCGATGCCCACGGACACGTTCAAACCCGTTGTTAATCGGTGCTTCAAATCTACGGGCAGGCGAAGGGAGGCAACACATCCAACTTGGGCAAAGCATCTCGCCGACTAAACATCCCGACATATTAAAAGAGTTCAAATAGCGACAGGTTAGCGAATGTGATGAATAACATAATGACAGTACAAGCCCTCAAAGAAGTCAAACGAGTTTATTTTGTGACAAGCAAACTTGTTTCACCATCGGAGTTTGACGAGACAATTAAAGGCATTGTGCTCAGTACGATGTACACAGACCTGGCGGCAACGCAGTTGTTAAAAAAGCACCAGAGTTTTGATTCCTTCAATACTCTTTGTCCAAGGAGGTACATTGAGTCATGACGGTGTGATATCAGGTTGCAAATATAACGTTAACTATCAAAGAAATCACATCAACTCAAGTATAGGGGACATCAGAAAAAAAAGCTTTAATAACACTGTCATTGATTTAATTATTTACAAGAATTTTTAAACATAAAGCTCAGCAGCTGCAACAGAATAAACTTTATTTTTGTAAAAACATTTTAAATAGCTATACAGCTCAGCAGCTGTGTGAAAATATATTTTAATTGATTTATTTAGATTATTATTTGTAAGTTTAAACAGGTCACATTCCTGTTAACTTAGTTCACTTACCAAAAAGTAGCTGCAAAAGCAAAATATGTTTGTTACAATCTAAGTAACCTGAATTCCTGCAAAAGAGTGAATTATCAAAATAATTTTAAGTTCCATGTTCTGTCATCCATTACTCCACTACTTTTCCTAATGTTTTAGGTTTTTACCGTGCTATCGTTTCAGTATCGAGATATTTAGGCAGGTATTGTATCAAACTCATCATTTTGGTATCGTGACAACACTAGTACAGACAAGTTATTTTTATATCTTATCATTTTCTATCTCTGCTGTGCCACCTGAATTTCGCCTCTCGGGATGAATACAGTTGCGATCCATCTTAGCGAGGCACAGAATGGATCGATCCATCGCTCTACCATGGCACCAACAACAGAATGGATCGATCCATCGCTCTACCATGGCACAGACTCTCCCTTATAGTCCAGGAACGCTCCGCTGTGCTTCTCTGTCAGGGAGTCCATGACGCTGAGCATCCCCTTCACGCTCTCCGGACTGTCAATGTCTGCCTAAAATTAAAACAAACCTCCGGTTGATGATTGAGATTCTCTTCAATCCTACGTTATTATTAAATCACAATTTGATAGCATTTATATGCAGTAGTTTGACAACAGTAGGCAGTACCCCACCTCCTCTCCGCCCATATCGGTTCTGACCCAGCCCGGGTGCAGCAGAACCAAGAGGATGCCCTCCTGCTGTAGTTCCACGGCACTGCAGGTGGTCAGCATGTTCAGCGCAGCCTGCAGCCAGAAGAGAAGGGCGGTGAAGGAGGAAGCAAAGTGTTCCAGCAGGAATCATGTCTGCTTTATGGAGTGCAGGAAGCAGCTAGCGAGTTACATGCTAGTCAGCTGCCTGCCGCTGTACCTTGCTGACACGGTACGGCATCATAGAGGCCATGGCGTAGCTGTCGGGAGTAGCCGCGATGCTTCCAGCCAGGCCACTGATGTTCAGCACCGCCGCCTTCCTGCAGGACATCCCCACGGTGCTGCTGGCCCGGGCGGCGGCTCGGAGGAGAGGCAGCAGCTCCTGGAGGGCCGACCCACGGTGGGAGACAAGGGAACAGAATCAGGGAAGATTCACTGGACAGAAGGAACTCTTGCACACAGAATGAATGAAGTATTTCACAGAGAAGGCCACCGAACGTAATGAACCACTTATACTATGAGGTCTGCAAAAGCGTCACCCTGTACTGAGAACTTGCCCTCTCCTTCTCTGACCTGAGTGAGGTTCATGGGGCCGAGAACATTGGTGTTGAAGGCAGCTAGCATGAGCTCTGGATCGCTGCTCTGCGCCGTGCCATGGGGCAGCACCGCAGCGTTGTTGACCAACAAGTTGAGACCCCTCGGCCCGACCCGAGAGCCCACCTGCTGGGCACACCGCTTTATACTGCAGAGGTCTGTGACATCTGACACGAGAGAGAGAGACGCATTCAGAAAGGGCCTAAGACTTACAAGCATCAGAATCGACCCTAGAAGGGTTTGAATGAAGAAAGTATTAAACAGAGAGAGTGCATAACATGAAGAGTGCAAACCCAGCTGGAAGACTGTGATCACATCAGGGTGGCGCCTGGCCAGTGCTTGCAAGGCCTGTAAAGCAGAACACAAGGTGGTTCGGTCCAGGATGGAGTGAGACGTGTGGGGGTGGCATGGGAAGGTCAGCATCAGTGTTAATTTTGGCAGCTATTTTAGATTTAGTCTTAGTCTTTAGACGAAAATGCATATTAGTTTTAGTCATATTTAGTCATTTTTATCCTTCTTAGTTTTAGTCTAGTTTTCGTCACATTTAAAAAATAAGATGACCGGAACTGCTGTGAACAACAGACCGGGTATCCTTCTAATGATGTATTGCATAGATCGACATACTGCGCGACGATTTGATGCATTCATCTGATTGATAAAAACCCGACAATGCGCGCCTGCCCCCCCCCCCCCCTCCTCGCTGGACCTTATTAACTGTTATAAGACGCAGAAGCGCCTGGTCCTGTTCAGCTTTATTTGAATGAGCGTAGAAAGACTGGACGTTTTGATCAAGATCACCAGCAATGAGCTGATCAGCGTGACTACACTTATTGGTGTGTGTGCGTGTGTGTGTGTGCAAGAAATCGCCGGCAACACACACACCAAGAAGACGGACTGTAGTCACACTGATCAGCTCATTGCTGGTGATCTTGATCAAAACGTCCAGTCTTTCTACGCTCATTCAACTAAAGTTGAACAGGACCAGGCGCTTCTGCGTCTTAATAAGGTCTAGAGACCACCGCCGGAATGTCGCATTTTCTTCACATTCTCCCGTCTATGATGATCTTTTGATGGTTTATGTTTTTTTTCCCACTGTAGAAACAACCACCGGCTCCTCTGTTCCATCAAAGTTATTCATTATTTCATTCAATGAATAATTTCGCTTAAAATCTCTTACGATATGTGTGTTGTCTGACAGGACTTTGACAGCGGTCACTAGGCTAGTTAAGTCACGGGATTGGCCGAGCGGATATATCTGAGTCTGCTGAAAATCTGTCGTGGCGTTTATCACAGTTTGGAAAGAAAGGGAATAATATAATAATATAATAATATAATAATATAATAATATAATGCAGAGAAACTAGCCGGTTGTCGTGTTTTGCGGAAATTGAATGTAGAACTTCAAATGGCAAACTCCTAGTGGCGAGAACTCGATTATTTTTTAAATGGCGCTTACTCTTTAATAATTCATTCAATTTTGAATGTCTGTCAGTCCACCACGAACATTTTCGTCTCGTCTCGTCAACGAAAGTAAAAATAGATTTAGTCACACTTTTTATTTTCAAAGATCCGTTTTCGTCACGTCTTAGTCATGGGAAAAAGGTCGTTAACGAAATTAACACTGGTCAGCATGGAGGTGTGGGTTACGTCTCATGCCGGTGTCTTGGACAAATGTAATGACAACAAACAGAAAGCCTTACCGTGCCTCGGGGTCCGTCGGGGTCTCTGCAGCAGGCGAACAAACTCAGCGAGGGAGTGGAACTGTCTGCCAGCTGCCTGACCATCTCCAGGCCCAGGCCTCGGTTAGCTCCTGTTATCAGCACACTGTGTCCAACGTCCGCCATGATGCACCAACGCAAAGCCCACACGACTCCGCAGGGAAAAAACTGGGAGTGTTCACCCAGATGTACGCTGGATAGATAGTTTCACCCAGATGTACGCTGGATAGACTACAGTTTAACTTACCTACCAGGAACTGGTCCCAGGGCACAACAGAATGAGGTTTGGCATGTCTGCAGTGACCCCAAGTGACCCCAACTTCAAAGCCCAGAAAGAATAACTCCCTCGAGGTTTCGATGAAATCCCTTTTATTTCTAAAATATTTTCACGGCTGTGTTGTGTGTATGTATTTACATACAGATTTACATACAGTTGTTCTCTAATTGTCTGACACAAACAAACTTGGAAAAAAGATACAAATCCATCCGTGAACATGTGAAGCCATGTGGAGCGTCCACACGTCTCCCTTCAGCTCAACACAACCGCCGGCGCTGGAAATAACTGCAGGTGAAAGTTATCTCCCATGATTAATACCACATCTTCAAGTACTAGACCGGTGTTGAACGGGTATACTAGTCATATTTATACCAGATATATTATATATACGATACATAATACATGGACATAAGAACCAACTGAGTGTGGTTTGTTATGCCTTCATGGAAGGTGAAGTGGAACACCAAACGGCCGAGACACAGCATCTAGTAGCCTCTAGTAGACTCTAGTAGACTCTAGTAGTATCTAGTAGACTCTAGTAGACTCTAGTAGCCTCTAGTAGCCTCTAGTAGTATCTAGTAGCCTCTAGTAGACTCAAGTAGCCTCTAGTAGCATCTAGTAGCCTCTAGTAGACTCAAATAGCCTCTAGTAGTATCTAGTAGACTCTAGTAGACTCAAGTAGACTCAAGTAGCCTCTAGTAGTATCTAGTAGCCTCTAGTAGACTCTAGTAGCCTCTAGTAGACCCTAGTAGCATCTAGTAGCCTCTAGTAGTATCTAGTAACTTAGTAACCTCTAGTAGCGTCTAGCCGCCTTTGATTTGGTGCAGAATTGAGTCTTCTGTTGGTTGAAGTGACAATGTGTTTTCTCTCATGCACACCGGGAAAAAATCTATTCATAAGACTTGCCAAGTATATATCTAATCTAATATTCACAAGTATTCATCATTCAACTCGTACAACGCAACTGCTTGTTCAAAGTCATTTGTTACATCTCAGAGAAACAGCATAAAGTGCAACGCATGCAACAGACATTGTGTGTAAAACCATGTCTTCCTTTTTTAAATATCAACATTATAAACATCGTTCTTGAATAGTTGCTTTCCTCAAACAAAGGACTTGCGATGTATTCCACGAGCCGTGACACGATGCTTATGTGTCCGCCGTTATCCGTCTTCTATCACAGTGATTTGCGTAGCAGAAGGAAACCACGTGTGACGGAGGTCAAAGCTGCTGGCTCTTCTAGTCTTAAACTCTACGTTCTTGTGCCGTGTGTGTGTGTGTGTGTGTGTGTGTGTGTGGGGTTGGTGTCTGGTTGAAGCAGCTTCACCTGGTTAGAGTCTGGGGCTGCGTTGGCTAATCAAGGCCCACAGGTTAGCCCGCCGTCACCACACACACACACACACACACTCTGTCCATAAACTGCAGCATCTGCAAGAAACCGGTTTCTTGTCATCTTCCTGTGTCCTCGGATGAGTAGAGCCCAGAAGGCGCACGGCGTGCAGCGTGGTCTCTGCTACGATGCTATGAACGAGGAACCGTCTCCACACACACAGAGCAGTCGCCATGACAGGACGGACAGGTTCTCTAATCAGATGCTGGGACACGAGACTTGAAGAGCGTGGAATACAAGCGATTCCAAATGGCTAGGAACTGGTTCCTGGAGGAGAGGCAGGGGGTATAGGGGCTCTATGAAACAGGTTCAGCTGGTTCCTAGAGGAGTGGCAGCATTGGTCCAGTGTTGGGGCCCGGCGGCCTGACTCATCCGACGTCATCCTGAAATCAAGAGGAAGAACTACAGTTGAAGAGTTTTGTTTCCACATATCATTAACTAATCATATGGAGAAATACATGAAAAAGGCAAAACCTATCGGGACTAAATGTTTCCTTCCAATCTGTCCAATCAAGCATGTGAAGTCGCAGCAGAACTCACGTCTCCTAGCTGTCCAGGGGGGGGTCGTGTGAGGGCAGCTTTGCTTTCTACAAACAGACGCAGACGGTTAGCGTGATGCTGTGAGGGCCGCTGGTGACAGATATCTTATTTAGTTCAGCTTTATTTATATCAGGAACATTGAGATCGAAATCGCTTCAGCAAGAGAGCCCTGAAACCCTGAGGCCTGAAATTAATTATAGAGACATGGAGTCATCAATCAAAACATTCACACATCTTGACACGTTATTAGCAAGCAGCATTTTAAAGTCCTTGAAAGGGTTCAGGTTTGGCTGTAGCTTGTTCCAGACATAGGGTGCATACCGTATAATGCTGCTATAGGAGCCTACCTTGTGCTGCAGGCTGCTATAGGAGCCTACCTTGTGCTGCAGGCGGTAGTGCAGGCCGCGGTCACACAGCCAGGGGTGCTTGAGGGAGGCCGTGGCGCTCATCCTCCAGCTCTTGCTCTTCACCAGCAGCCGGGTGATGAAGTCCTTGGCCTCCTCAGACACGTCCAGGAACTCGTCCTCCTCGAAGTTCCACTGGCAGGCCAGGATGTTGTTGAGGGTCTCGTTGTCGTCGTCCCCCAGGAAGGGAGACAGGCCACTCAGTCTGGGGAGCGCGAGGAGTGGCAGAGCGACGGGTCAGCTGGGAACCGCCTGTCTGCCTGTCTGTCTGCCCGTCTGTCTGTCTGCCTGTTTATCTGCCTGTCTGCCTATCTGCCTGTCTGCCTGAGTGTGTGTGTGTGTGTGTGTGTGTGAGACTCAGCATGCATGTGAGAGAGTGTGTGTGTGTGTGTGTGTGTGTGAGACTCACAGCATGTATGTGAGAGTGTGTGTGTGTGTGTGTGTGAGACTCACAGCATGTATGTTTGTGTGTGTGTGAGACTCACAGCATGTATGTGAGAGTGTGTGTGTGTGTGAGACTCACAGCGTGTGTGTGTGTGTGTGTGTGCGTGTGTGTGTGTGTGTGTGAGACTCACAGCATGTATGTGATGACTCCCAGACTCCACATGTCTGTGGGGAAGGAAACAAACTCGTAGTTGATGACCTCGGGAGCCAAGAACTCCGGGGTTCCAAAGTTGACCCTGAGCTTCTCCCGTGGTTTATACCTGGAGACACCCACACCACATACGTTTATATATACAGTATATATATATATGTATATATCTATATATATTCATGATAATATGTGATGCATCTAAATCTCACCTCCTGGCGAGGCCAAAGTCAATGATCTTGATCTTATTTGTAACTCTGCTGACACACAGAATGTTCTCCGGCTGCAGGTGAAGAAAGCACCAGAATCTCAGCACGGTGAATACGACGGAAATAGAGCAGATTATAAATACTTTATGACGGGAACCGCGCCAAACGCGCACATGCCAGACCCTCCGGACACACGAGATGTATGAATGTATGCAGATATATCGACACAGACATATATATATATAGTACAATGGAACGCTTACTCCCCATTTGATCCTGCAGTATTCTACTAAGCATACATTATAAACAACTCTAAACAATTAGTAATAGTACCTAGTAAGTACAGTAAAAAGTAAATAGTCATACATGGATACATGGATCTGTGATGCCACTGAGACTTAGCTTTATGTTTCTGTTTCAAGTATGAAGTGTGAATACGCAGTTTCACCGTGACTAATGTCTTATATGTATGACATATGACATATGTAGATCGATATGGACATGGATAAGACACACATGGAGCTGACCTTGAGGTCGAGGTGCAGGATGTACATCTTGTGCATGTACTGCAGTCCATCACAGATCTGCCGGACGAACAGAACCGTGTCGAGCTCGCTCAGCGTCGAGTTCTCATCGATGATGCGGTCGAAGAGTTCCCCCCCGTCCACGCTGAGGGTCAGAGGTCAGGTCACGCCATGAGGGACATAGAGTAGAGAGAGTCTTATCGAGGGTCGTGACGAGGTCGTCGTCGTTCGTGTGCGTGGCCACATACACACTGACTTACTACTCCATGACCAGGACGATGTCGTTGCGTGACTCGTAGGCAGCGTGGAGCTGGATGAGGTTGGCGTGGTTCAACTGGTTCATCACCTGGATCTCATTCCTCACCACGTCCTGCACACGCACACGCACGCACACACGCACACACACAGAGGTAGGTCATCTAACAGACTGGGTATCGGACAGACAGCCGGGTGGGTCATCAGCTCAATGACAAAAGTCAGAGTCCAGTTGGGGAACAATAGAGACAATGAACAGGTGGGCGAGCGGCGGTGATGTCACTCTCTCTCGGACCAATCAGTGAGGGCGACTTGAGCCGGTGGATCATTTGCACGGTTGGCTTTAGGTTGGCTGTGCGCCTTCTGAATATCTGAGTGGATGTTCTGGTGACCACAGAGGCGGTCAGAAGGCTGACCTTCTCACATCTCAGCTCTCTCTCTGTGGGCGGAAACATGACTGAGCCGTTAGCTCATGGCTGCACTCAGGCGACTCCAGCAAGCCCATAGCTTAGCTTATAGGCTAATCTGGGATCCAGCCGTCCTACTGTGTTACAGCAGAACCTCTGATCCAGCAGTCCTACTGTGTTACAGCAGAACCTCTGGTCCATCAGTCCTACTGTGTTACAGCAGAACCTCTGATCCAGCAGTCCTACTAAGTAGTAATACTACTACTAGTAGTAGTAGTATTACTACGATGTCAGAGCAGAACTTCTGGGGGGAGGCGGCAAGGCACCTAGGCTGGAAACCAGAAACTGAAATGGGCGGAGTCACGTCTTGTTTCCTGTTCCTACTGGTCTAGTGAGAACTAGTTTGAGTCAGTGGATGAAGCTGTCAGAAGGGCCTTCTAATATTTTCTACAGAGGTCGGTCTGCACGGTGTGGACATATTTCTAGGAACGTCGGTGTCTGGACACAGACCGGATGCTTTAGCTTGTCGGGAAAAGTTTACTAGTGCTGAGTTTGTGTTCGCTGTCAGCCAATCACACGCTTACAGATCTATGCCTGCAGCAACATACTGACAGTAGCATATATTTAGGATGTAGTATATATATCGTGATAGAGTGATGAAAAAAGATCCGAACTGAACTGTACCCACCTTCTCCTTCTGACTCCTGGCTTTAATGATCTTCGCTGCCAATGTGAGACCAGAGGAATTCTCCAAGCACTTGTGGACCTGGCCGAAGCGCCCCCTGGAGGTCAGAGAGGAGCGGGTGAACGGGGAGACGGAGGCAGACAGGCAGCATCCGGCTAGAGGACAGGAAGGTTAGCGTGTCGACACCTCCTCTATTTCGAAGACGTGTCCTGGAAGACCGGCCACGCAACATACCAACACACAAACCCCACACTAATAATAGAATACTATTATCATCATTATACTATAATAATAATAATTATAATAATCATAATGCTGCTGACGACTCTGTGAGGAATACGACGACATGTTCTCTGATCCATGTGTGTGTGTGTGTGTGTGTGTGTGTGTGTGTGTGTGTGTGTGTTTGTGTGTGCGCTCCACCCACCCTCCCAGCACCTCCTGTCTGTTGATGGTGTAGTAGGTGGAGACCGGCTGGGGTTTGGGGGAGACGATACGGTGGAGGAAGGGAGCAGGAGGAGGGGGGCTGGAGTCTGGGTGGGGGGGGGGGGGGGGGTGGGGGGGGGGGGGGGGGGGGGGGGGGGGGGGGGTGGGGGGGGGGGGGGGGGGGGGGGGGGGGGGGGGGGGGGAGAGAGAGAGAGAGAGAGAGAGAGCGATAAACACACAGACACACACACACAGACACACACACACACACACACACACACACACAGAGGGAACAGAAAGTAAAAGAGGGAGAGAAAGGGAATGCTTGCATGAGAGACAGCCAGAGAGAGATAGACAGAGAGAGGGAGAGAGAGGGAGAGAGGGAGAGAGAGAGAGAGAGGTCTTTCTCTAGTAACAAACTGGATGGAAATAGCTGCATGCCACGGTCTCATTATCAGGGCTGCCAGCTGCAGGCTGACATCTCCGTGACGCCGGGGCCTGCATGGCGTTACGAAACCTGATCTGCTCTCTGTGTCTCCAGAACAACAAGTCAAAGGTCACCATTTAGAACCAGAGTGGGACTGTTGTGAGTGTAGGAGTGTAGGAGTGGCTCTCGCCGTCGCTGTCCTACCGATAGTGTATTCTTCCAGGGCTGACTCTGACGCTCCTGCCACCTCCTCCTCCTCCTCCTCCTCCTCCTCCTGCTGCTGCTCCCGCTGCTGCTCCTCCGGCTGCTGCTCCTCCTGCTGCTGCTCCTCCTGCTGCTCCTCCTCCTCCTCTGGCTGCTCCTCCTTCGGTCCAGCCACCACCGCCGCCGCCGCCGCTACCGCCACCGCCGCCGGCCGCCCGACCTCGTCGTCCTCCTCCTCGTCTCTCTGGACGGAGTCTCCCTCCTTCCTCTTCTTCAGGTCATCCTTCAGAGAGTCTTCGTCCGTGACTCTCCGCTTGCTGCCGCTGGCGGTCTCTCCTGGCTCCTCCCCGCTGCACCGCGGGGGTCAAACCTTCGTTAGGCTTTATTCACATCAACAATGTAGTCCAGGTGTGGTGACACCCACCACTGCCCAGATGCATGATGGTTAATGACAGGACACCCCGAGTGGTTTATTCTACAGATACCACAGTTACTTAGATGTTAGATATTAGTTACTTTCATATGCAATGTTCTGGTTTTTTAATCCACTTAATCGGCTGAAATGAAAATATTATTCCACGGTTCCACTTTGAGCGTTTTTGCGTCGTTTTTGCGTTGACGAGGAAACATCGGATTCGTAGCGCATTGATTCAGAACCATTAACGGGCCAAGGTGTCCCATGAGTAGAAAACTAATGCACACCATCGGAGCGTGATTGACCAATCAGGATCAAGTATTAACGATGCTGTGGTATATAAAACACTCCAACACAAGCAGCCTTTAGCTCAGCTGTTGGCGGCAGGCGGATCCCAGTCCGTCTGAATGTGCCTTTTATGGACGCCACTCAAAATGATTGACAGATCTCTTGCGCGCGCACACACACACACACACACACACACACAGACACACACACACACACACACACACACACACACACAAACAGCGGGGAACTCGGACATACAGTATCTCAGACAGGTCTACCTGGGGTGTGGCGGGGGGGCGGTCTCGCAGGTGGGACCGGGGACCTCTGGGAGAACCCGGGGTGCCTCGGAGGGTCCCGACTGTACCTCGTCTACCTCGGTTCTCCTCTCCACCACTGGCTCCGCCTCCACCTCCACCTCCACCTCCACCTCCGACTCCCCGGACTCGCTGGACACCTCCTCCTCTTCCTCCTCCCCTGCGCTCTCTTTGCTGTCCTCTCCCTCTTCGTCCTCTGAGGGCGCTGCAGGCTGCGTCTGTGGTTCTGAGAGGATGGAGAGAACCGCCTGACCTCCTCCTCCTCCACCTCCTCCTCCTCCCTGGGCCTCCGTCTCCTCGTTGCCATGGGAACGCTCAGCATTCTGTCGGTTGAGCCGGTCCACAGCCTCCTGGGGGGCGGGGTCTGGGGAGTCCACAACACGTCACACCTGTTACCCGAGTGCTTGTTAATCTGTAGTTCGTTAGTTCGTTAGTTTGTTGTATTGTATTTATGTATGCATGAAGTTAGCTGTTGGGGCGGCTAACCAGAGTGATCAGGTTAACCACCAGATCAGGGTCTGATAAGGCTCTTTGCACCTCTAGAAGACGGGTGCATGTTGGATCATGTTGGTTAGTGCTGCATGCTGAGAAGCTGCTCCATCTGGGAGCTGAGGGAGTCCATGCGTCCCTCCACACCACGCATGGCCGCCCCAGGGGAGGAGGAGGACGAGGAGGACGAGGAGGAGGAGGTACGGAGCTTGTCCGATCCAGCTGGGGATGGCTTCCGCGCCAGTTTCTGTCCATGCAGCGGGTTGGGGTCATAGACCTTCGCTAAGGAGTTCACCAAATTAAAGCTCATAGTGTCCCGGGAGCTGGACGGCTAGCTGCTAGCGGCCTGGACTCCCAGTATCAAAGCCCTCAGCGGTCTGGACTCCCAGTATCAAACCGCTCAGTGGTCTGGACTCCCAGTATCAAACCGCTCAGTGGTCTGGACTCCCAGTGTCAAAACGCCCAGTGGTCTGGACTCCCAGTATCAAACCCTTCAGCTGCTCGCAGTCTGGACTTCCAGCTCCCAGTATCAAACCCTTCAGCTGCTAGCAGTCTGGACTTCCAGCTCCCAGTATCGATCCCCTTAGCACAGGAAGATGATGATCCTCGGTGCTACGCCTCGATGTCAGCCACACAGGAAAATAAACAGAAGAGATGTCCTCCCCTGACTTCTTTGTAGAGGTTTGTAAAGTTTAACCCGCAGGCTCCACGCTGCAGCACAGGAGCACCACAACCCATCAGGCAGAGAGCAGCACAGCCAGCCCACTGTGAGCCCAAAGAGAAGAGCTGGAAGCATAGCTGGGGGGGGGGGAGGCTCTAAATAAAAGCCCCTCCCACCCACCCTCCCCTCCCTCCCTCCCTCCCTCACTCTCGTCCCTCCCCTCCCTCCCATCCTTCCCTCCCTCCCCTGTGGACGTCAGTGAGTGGATAGCCGGTCGGTGATAAGAGCTAAGAGTTCATGTCTCCAGCGTGAGTCTGGGGACTGACAGCCATCCGAGGAGAGGGGAGGGAGGGACGGGAGGGACGGGAGGGATGGGAGGGAGGTGAGGGAGGGAGGGAGGGAGGGAGGCGAGGGAGGGACGGGAGGGAGGGAGGATGGAGGGAGGGAGAGGAGGGAGGAAGGAGGGAGGGAGGGACGGAGGGAGGCGAGGGAGGGAGGGGAGGGAGGGAGGGAGGGAGGCGAGGGAGGGAGGGCATCGCTGTGTGACATCTGAGAAGCTCTGGAGGCTTTTCAGCGAAGTGCCAGAATCCTGGGAATTTGCCATTGAAATATGACCCAGCATAACACATGACTGAATATATATATATATATATACACAGTATATATAGTATATCTATATAATATATAGATAATATATAGATATGGACCTGAATGAATGGATAGACAATCCACATGAAGTATAACTACTCCTGATAAGAGAGGAGGAGGAGAGAAGCTTGGATCTTGTTTCACTCGACGGTGTTCAGCCGCAGGAAATTAAGCGACAGGTGGAAATGCGTGCGAAGCCTGGAAGACTTAATTGAGACCCACACTAAAGACACAAAGCATTGTGGGTATTTCTGACCATCTTTAAATACCAAGTGCCTCTTATACAACACTCGTTGTCACCCCCGCGACCTTCCGGAACACCGCAAGCCGGCCGGCCGACACAGAAAAACAACAAACCTTTTCTACGAGATGACAGAAATTATGTTGGATGTAGAACACTGCATGGAAATATCTTAATAATATAGAGAAGTATAAGAAAAGACACGGCTCATGGTGGACGTATGTTAGAGACCAGCAGGTGAACAGGGACCAGCAGGTGAACAGAGACCAGGTGAGACCAGGTTGGACTCGGTGGGACCAGATAAACAGGGACCATGTGGGACTAGGTGGGGCCAGGTGGGACCAGGTGGGACCAGGTGGGGCCAGGCGGGACCAGGTGGGACCAGGTGGGGCCAGGCGGGACCAGGTGGGAACAGGTGAACAAACAACATGGAGGCCAGAGCTGAGACTCCAGATCAGGATGCTAGCGGAGGCCTCAGAGCCTCTCCTCCCGTCACATCCTCCACGCTTCACCTCAGATACGTCTCAAACCATCTCGTCTTCTCGTACAGTCCAGCCGATACTCACAGAAATGTCCAGCACCCAACCCAACTCTATGATATCTTGACTACACATGTTAACGGTATGAGGGGCCGTTGGCGATCACGTGAGCACGGATGAAACTCAGAGTTTAAGGGCACATAGCGGCCATCTTGTTTCTAAAATGCATTCACATCCCAGATGGAAACAAGATGGCTGCTAAGTGAATAAGACCCATGGAATAAGCACAGCTCTCTATATATATACATCCCTGTTCCACTGACTCTCTCTCACACACACACACACACACACACACCACACACACACACACACACACACAC
>PIJE02000602.1:63654-121154 GCA_002895965.2 Coryphaenoides rupestris
TCACGCTTTCAGACCCACAATACATTAAAAAGGTGAAAGGTCAAACGACGGTGTCACGCCAAACGTCACGTGCACATCATGTGAACCGCCCACAGCATCCCCACCCCTCGCCAGCACCCCCACCCCTCGCCAGCACCCCACCCTCACCAGCACCCCCACCCCTCGCCAGCACCCCCACCCCTCGCCAGCACCCCCACCCCTCGCCAGCACCCCCACCCCACCAGCACCCCCACCCTCGCCAGCATCCCCACTCTCACCAGCACCCCCACCCCTCACCAGCCACCCCACCCTCACCAGCACCCCACCCCTCGCCAGCACCCCACCCTCACCAGCACCCCACCCTCGCCAGCACCCCCACCCTCACCAGCACACCCACCCTCACCAGCACCCCACCCTCACCAGCCAGCACCCCACCCTCACCAGCACCCCCACCCTCACCAGCATCTCCACCCCTCGCCAGCACCCCACCCTCACCAGCACCCCCACCCCTCACCAGCACCCACCCTCACCAGCACCCCACACTCACCAGCACCCCCACCCTCACCCAGCACCCCCACCGCTCACCAGCCACCACCCACCCTCACCAGCACCCCACCAGCACCCCCACCCACACCAGCACCCCCACCCCTCGCCAGCACCCCACCCTCGCCAGCACCCCACCCTCACCAGCACCCCCACCCTCACCAGCACCCCACCCTCACCAGCACCCCTACCCTCACCAGCACCTCCACCCCTCGCCAGCACCCCACCCTCACCAGCACCCCCACCCTGAAACTCAGGAGGCACCCCCCCGTGTGGAATTCACAAGAAGAACCTTCTGGGAACGTATTTATAAATACAGAGAGCCTGTTTCCCCAGTTTCTAAATGAAGGTCTGACTGAACTAGGCCACTCCCAGGCCACATGGCCACTCCCAGATCACATGGCCACTCCCAGGCCACATGGCCACTCCCAGATCACATGGCCACTCCCAGGTCACATGGCCACTCCCAGGTCACATGGCCACTCCCAGGTCACATGGCCACTGCCGGCCGGGTGCTCTGTCACCGGCTCCCTCGACCTGTCAGATCCGCCGTCGCAACCCCAGCACCACATCACGATACAGGTGTGTGTGTGTGTGTGTGTGTGTGTGTGTGTGTGTGTGTGTGTGTGTGTGTGTGTGTGTGTGTGTGTGTGTGTCGGTAAGTCTACGATACCTCAGGTGTTACGACCGTGAGCACCTGTCCTGATCCACACCCTGATGGTCCCTCCAGTCCGGGGCACCGTCTGACCCGTACGCGTGGTTTTAGAAACATACATGCTTTCTTTTGACTGCAGTGCATGCGTTGTGCAGTTCTGCAGACCGGTCCACACCTGAAGAGCGAAGGTGGCGGGTCTCCAGGTGTGACAGGCATGCATGTGTTGTCCCCCAGCCGGACGGTACCTGTACGTCCGCCGACGAGGGCGCTCTGCCCTTCTTCTTCTTCTTCTTGTACGAGAATAAACTCCATAACCGCTTCCAGAGGAGCGAGGCCACGAGACAAACGCTGCCCACGATCCACAGCTCCTTGTCCCTCAGGAGGTTCTCCATGACGGACGCGTGGATCTCCTCCTCCTCTCCCCCCTGCCTCCTCCTCCTCTTCCTCCCCCACCGCTCACCACAGAGCCGAGCGGTTCACGGAGGTTGGCATGGAGCCGGCGTGGAAACCGCAGCGCGCTACGCGGTACTAAACTGCACAACACTGTCCTGCACTGCACGACACTACACTGCACTGGACACTGCACTGCACTGTACTGCACTGTTACTGCAGCGACCAGGCAAGCGATCGCTGCCTCACACACACACACACACACACACACACACACACACACACACTCACTCTTTCACACACTCTCTCACACACACACATGGGAGGGTGGGGTGGGGGTGGAGGTGGGAGGTGGGTGGTGCTGCTGTCATGTTGTCCACAGCCACACACACACACACACACCCCTCACCTCTCCCTCGCCGTTGCGTAAAAGGAGAGACCGTGTCGCCCGGGAGACGAGAAGGCGACAGGTGCTGCGGGGTTCAGGGAGCAGAATCAGATTCCTGCTCCCATTGGTGTGTCAGCGACACGCCGCCGCTGGTGTCCCTCTCCTCTCAGGACGGGGCGGTGGACACATGCATCGTGTCCCACTGTGACACACTCCGCTGGTGTCTCTCTCCTCTCAGGACAGTGAGGTGGACACATGCACCGTGTCCCACTGTCCCAGGACACACTCCGCTGGTGTCTCTCTCCTCTCAGGACAGTGAGGTGGACACATGCACCGTGTCCCACTGTCCCAGGACACACTCCGCTGGTGTCTCTCTCCTCTCAGGACAGTGAGGTGGACACATGCACCGTGTCCCACTGTCCCAGGACACACTCCGCTGGTGTCTCTCTCCTCTCAGGACGTGGCGGTGGACACATGCACCGTGTCCCACTGTCCCAGGACACACTCCGCTGGTGTCTCTCCTCTCAGGACAGTGAGGTGGACACATGCATCGTGTCCCACTGTCCCAGGACACACACTCCGGTGGTGTCTCTCTCCTCTCAGGACGTGGCGGTGGACACATGCACCGTGTCCCACTGTCCCAGTACACACACCGCTGGTGTCTCTCCTCTCAGGACAGTGAGGTGGACACATGCATCGTGTCCCACTGTCCCAGTACACACACCGCTGGTGTCTCTCCTCTCGACACATGCACCGTGTCCCACTGTCCCAGTACACACACCGCTGGTGTCTCTCCTCTCAGGACAGTGAGGTGGACACATGCATCGTGTCCCACTGTCCCAGTACACACACCGCTGGTGTCTCTCCTCTCAGGACAGTGAGGTGGACACATGCATCGTGTCCCACTGTCCCAGTACACACACCGCTGGTGTCTCTCCTCTCAGGACAGTGAGGTGGACACATGCATCGTGTCCCACTGTCCCAGGACACACACTCCGGTGGTGTCTCTCTCCTCTCAGGACGTGGCGGTGGACACATGCACCGTGTCCCACTGTCCCAGGACACACACCGCTGGTGTCTCTCCTCTCAGGACAGTGAGGTGGACACATGCATCGTGTCCGACTATCACAGGACACGTGGCTGGGAGGCCACCTCCACACTTCACAAATAGAAGGTGCTCATGCATCATCTGGACATGCAGAAGGCTGCGCACGTGCCTGACCCACACGTGAAAACACACACACACACACACACACACACACACACACACACACACACACACACACACACACACACACACACACACACACACACACACACACACACACACACACACAGGATTGCTTTGCTTCGTACTTCTTGGAGGTTAAATACACAGCCGGCACAGTAAACACAACAGTAGGGAGAGTGAACTGTGCACAGACATGATCATGTCATTTACACTCACTAAGGAGGGTGACGTACGGAAGTATTTAGTATTTACGATGAAAATGCTCGTGAATATGCAGATAATACTGCGGCTCGTTAAATACATCACTTAATTGTAGGCCACATAACAACGTACTAAACACTGAATACCAATTAGACATAAACGAGGAGTTCATGTTGCTTGAGGAATATAACAGGTGTCAGGAGACAGAGAGATGAGAGGACCGGACCACCGGGGGGGGGGCTGGATGGATTACTGCTCTGTCGGCCTACTGTACTGACTGACTGCTCCTGTAGGTCTACTGACTGACTGCTCCTGTAGGCCTACTGTACTGACTGCCTGCTCCTGTAGGCCTACTGACTGACTGCTCCTGTAGGCCCACTGTACTGACTGCCTGCTCCTGTAGGCCTACTGACTGACTGACTGCTCCTGTAGGCCCACTGTACTGACTGACTGCTCCTGTAGGCCTACTGACTGACTGACTGCTCCTGTAGGTCTACTGACTGACTGCTCATGTAGGCCTACTGACTGACTGCTCTTGTAGGCCTACTGTACTGACTGACTGACTGCTCCTGTAGGTCTACTGACTGACTGCTCCTGTAGGCCTACTGTACTGACTGCCTGCTCCTGTAGGCCTACTGACTGACTGACTGCTCCTGTAGGCCCACTGTACTGACTGCCTGCTCCTGTAGGCCTACTGACTGACTGCTCCTGTAGGCCCACTGTACTGACTGCCTGCTCCTGTAGGCCTACTGACTGACTGACTGCTCCTGTAGGCCCACTGTACTGACTGCCTGCTCCTGTAGGCCTACTGACTGACTGCTCCTGTAGGCCCACTGTACTGACTGACTGCTCCTGTAGGCCCACTGTACTGACTGACTGATCCTGTAGGAATACTGACTGACTGACTGACTGCTCCTGTAGGCCTAATGTACTGACTGACTGACTGACTGACTGCTCCTGTAGGCCTACTGACTGGCTGACTGCTCCAGGGTTGCATAACACATGTGGGATGTCGGATCCAAACCTGCTCGGGGACACCACCTGGTGGCTCTAAGGCGTCATTACACGTGTGAACGACGCTAACGTCCCTTGAGAGACGCACAGCTCCCCCTAGTGGCCTGTCAGGTCTGTGCTCACCTGCTGGTCGCCGGCGCCCTCCAGCTCCACGTGTTTCAGCTCCCAGAAGCACCGCATGGTCTCCACCACCTCCAGGTGGCGGTACAGCGACAGGCGGCCCAGACGGAGGCTGTTGCCGCGGTTACGGATGGACTTCAGGCCCTCCATCTTCTCTACGATGGGGGACATGGGGATGGGCGGGGGGTGAGCGGCGAGGCCTGACGATCGCGTCCGGACCTCCTTCGGCTCAGCGCTCGGGGCGGACGCCTTCTCCGGCCTGCGACCCACAGAACGAGAGAGATTAGAATTAACATTTTCTCGATTTCCTTTTATATGATGTTTTTTTCAATGTATTTTTTATCAAAATGTATGGGTAGGTAGTTAATGGCTTTGTTGAATCAAGGCTCTATAGGAGGTTGCTGTTTGATCAGCTGATGAACGTTAACCGATACCACAGTATACCATGGTCACGCCCTTTTTTATTGCACAAGAAGATATTTCTGCATTTTTACAACAACCCTTATCCAAACAGACTTTGGAACAGACGTTGTGTCAACGATGTTGACAAAAGGTGTTCCGTGACGACAGAGAGAGAGAACAGTTGTCTATTGTCAAGGATCTCCGTACTACCGAGACGCTCCAGGCCTGCATACTGAACAGTCTTTCAGGAACACGCATGCCTGTTTTAATGGCGTGCGCGCTCGGCCTCGGAACCGGAGGGAACCCCTCTCCCACCCAGGGGTCCCCCAGGTGACCCACTTTAAAGAGTTTATTTTGGGGCCGTGGTGGTGCCGGGCAGTGGGGGAGACGGAGGTCTGCGCGGCGGATGAAACCAACTGTGTGAGACGGAGCGCTGCAGCAGCTCCCGTGGCTCCAGTTGTCAGGCAGACGGCGGTAAAACCATCGCAACAGACGACCTCTGTTGTGTCCGCCCAGAGTCACCGTCACGGCGCGTTGCATAACGTACGGAGGGTGCGGCGTACGGAATGTGTGTGTGTGTGTGTGTGTGTGTGTGTGTGTGTTTGGGTAGCAGTGTTGTGAGCGGTTAGCGTCCCACCGCTAATCCCCCAGATAGCTCAGCAGAGGGGATCCATCCTCTCTTCCGTAATCCCTCAATGTAACCGATAGGAAGTGTGCTCGGCCCCCGGGAACCAAGACACAGCTCTGTGGTGTGTGTGTGTGTGTGTGTGTGTGTGTGTGTGTATGCCTTTGTGTGTGTGTGTGTGTGTATGTGTTTGGACAGATAAAGATCAAAAGCGTGAGTGTGTGTGTGTGTGTGTGTGTGTGGACAGATAAAGATCAAAAGCGTGAGTGAGTGAGTGTGAGTGAGTGTGTGTGTGTGTGTGTGTGTGTGTGCGTGTGTGTGTGTGTGTCAGCATCCTCATCCTCCAACATGGCTGCAGGAGTGCTGATGAGAGCTGAGTTCAGGTCCGGGAAGTGATCCACTGGCGCCCACCTGCTTCTATTTTTATTTTTTTTTTGGTTTGACTGCGTCAGAGATCCTGAATATGATAATGTGGCTCATTAGAGGAAACCTCATCCGCATGTCTCAGTAATGACTTCCAGATACAGCCGGTGACTGATCAGGACTAGGAGCTGCAGACACAGCACGACACACACACACACACACACACACACACACACACACACACACACACACACACACACACACACACACACACACACACACACACAGTATGTTGCCACATCTCCTCAGAGTTACGGGATAATAACAGGGGGAACCGTGTCATAATAACAGGGGGAACCGTGTCATAATAACAGGGGGAACCGTGTCATAATAACAGGGGGAACCGTGTCATAATAACAGGGGGAACCGTGTCATAATAACAGGGGGAACCGTGTCATAATAACAGGGGGAACCGTGTCATAATAACAGGGGGAACCGTGTCATAATAACAGGGGGAACCGTGTCATAATAACAGGGGGAACCGTGTCATAATAACAGGGGGAACCGTGTCATAATAACAGGGGGAACCGTGTCATAATAACAGGGGGAACCGTGTCATAATAACAGGGGGAACCGTGTCATAATAACAGGGGGAACCGTGTCATAATAACAGGGGGAACCGTGTCATAATAACAGGGGGAACCGTGTCATAATAACAGGGGGAACCGTGTCATAATAACAGGGGGAACCGTGTCATAATAACAGGGGGAACCGTGTCATAATAACAGGGGGAACCGTGTCATAATAACAGGGGGAACCGTGTCATAATAACAGGGGGAACCGTGTCATAATAACAGGGGGAACCGTGTCATAATAACAGGGGGAACCGTGTCATAATAACAGGGGGAACCGTGTCATAATAACAGGGGGAACCGTGTCATAATAACAGGGGGAACCGTGTCATAATAACAGGGGGAACCGTGTCATAATAACAGGGGGAACCGTGTCATAATAACAGGGGGAACCGTGTCATAATAACAGGGGGAACCGTGTCATAATAACAGGGGGAACCGTGTTATAATAACAGGGGGAACCTCCCCTGGTACCGCACATGGTCCCCCGGTACCGCACATGGTCCCCCGGTACCGCACATGGTCCCCCGGTACCGCACATGGTCCCCCGGTACCACACATGGTTCCCGGTTACGTGACGTCAGACGCGCGGCTCGTTAGTTCACCCTCAGATCAGGAGGGACTGCTGCCGAAAATAACCATGTACACCAGAACCATTTGTGGTGCTAGTTATTGGTCCATGTTGCTGTTAGTTGATAGTTACAGGACTCATAAAATGGAAAATGTTGCTCAGCCAAACAGGTGCACCTATTTAAATATTAGATCCCACTTAAGTCTTATGTCCGCCTTTTTAGAACAACTGGACTACGCTCAAGATCAACATGTTACGGCAGAAACTGTGAAATACTCGAGCAGTACTATCCCTGGAGTTAATTAATCGTCTTGAAGATACTCATCTCTAATCTAAGTTATTAACAGATTTATGTTTCACCAGCTCAACACAAGTCCTGCTGGAAGGAGGTCGGACGCCGCAGCTTTCCTCCAGACCTCAGGTTCAGATCACTGCATCCTTCGGAGCATCAAGTTGATATTATTGTCGTGTGTCTCAAAATGAGACCAAATACAACCCGGCCCTGAGTGGCTACTTAAAATGGAAAATGTACACAATGCGTAAGGCATACATACATTCACATGCATGTACATATAAGATTACACACTCTTTGCATTGGAAAGAAAGAAAGGGTGTAGATAGCATCCGTCTCCACACACACGCAGACACACACACACACACACACACACACACACACACACACACACACACATACACACACAAACTTGGACCCTTGGCATAGATTCACAGCCTTGACAAGCAACAACTCAACACCTTTTCAGAAAACTAAGTTAACTGTAACTGTAGAACTTTACTATAACTGTAGAACTTTACTGTAACTGTACAACTGTAACTGTAACTGTAGAACTGTAACTGTAACTGTAGAACTGTAACTGTAACTGTAGAATGTTACTGTAACTGTACAACTGTAACTGTAACTGTACAACTTTACTGTAACTGTACAACTGTAACTGTACAACTGTAACTGTACAACTGTAACTATAGAACTGTAACTGTAGAACTTTCCATTTAGATGAGAGCAAAGCAAAGCAAATGTGGACTTAGATTCTACATTTGTAATCTGTAAAAGATGGTCTACGGTTGGGACTGCGTCCATTTTAGTCATGACAGCCCTGTGCTCTTCAGAGATAGCAGACCCTAGAATGCCCTTCTTGACTAATGAGAGTTGAGAGTAACAGCAACATAAAGCCAGGAAGTGGGAGAACTTACCTCTGATATTGATTGGGTACGTTGGGGATCGCCAGGACCTTCTTCTCCTTCCCTCCCATGCCTCTCCTGCAGGTGAGCTGTGGCCCCTCGGCTCCGGTCAGGATCCTGGGCTACTGGCGGTGGACGGCCCCCGACCCCCCAGACCCCCGGGCCCCGGGTCACCAGAGAGCTGTTGTTGATCTGGGGATCTGAAGGCAGGCCGGCCGGCGCTCAGCTGACAGCTGCCAGAGCTTTGGTCCGTCTGCAGGGAGAGCCCCCGGATGCAGAGAGATGAGCCCATACAACTGGCCTGGGAGGAGGGAGGGAGGGGGAGAGAGAGAGAGAGAGAGAGAGAGAGAGAGAGAGAGAGAGAGAGAGAGAGAGAGAGAGAGAGAGTGTTATGGAAGAGGAGTCTTGGGGGGTGTGGAGGGGGTCCTGCTTGGGGACCCGGTGGGGGTCGGGGGGTTATATTATGAGGCTTGTTTATAATGGAAACTGTTGGGCCGCCATGTGTCTCTCCACCTGGGAGGGGTGGGGCCTGTGGGAGAGAGAGAGATGGAGACAGACAGACAGACAGACAGACTAGATTTGGTCTACGGTAGAATGCATCTACAGAGGGGTTGGGGGGTTGGGGGGGGTACTGTTGTGTCCACATATAATTTATTCCATTAAACGTTAAGGAACTTTAGGTCAAGTAGTCACCAAGGCAGATCCAAAGTTGTTTTCAAAGCTCGTACCTTAGGAAGTCGATTCAAAAATCAATTCCTGATTCAAAATTGATTCTAGTTTCAACATTGAGAGCATCAAGGATACAATTTCAACCAGAGTTCACCAACCTCTTCCAGTCCAAGATCACAATCCCTCCGCCTGCCCACCACCCAGCACCTCTTTCAACAGCAGTCAGTTAGCATTCGTTAGCAGGATCTCTTCCTGTCCTGACCCCTCCCTGCATTCCCTGTCACCCCTTTGTGTGTTAATTAGCTTAGCATGCTCTCTGTTGCCCTAGGGGTCAACTAGACAATGTGATGGACACATTGCCACCCTGCGTAGCAACGTTCCTCTTGCTACATTTAGCTCAGCCTCAATATCCCAGGCCTGTTGTGATCATGGCAGGTCTGGGTCTTAAAGAGAGGTGAACCAAGAAGTCTACTTGCTCATACGTCAGTAAATATACTAGCTCCAGATTGTGTTGGGTCTGAGCCCAAGACCTTCAGACCTTCAGTCCCTGTCAAGACCCACCCGCCAGTCACAGCTCTGGAGCCAGCCTGACTGTCCTGCCCAACTTGTTAGGGTCTTCCTCCATGTCTCTCCGGTACAACCAAAGTGTCCTGAGAGGCTCCATAGACGTACCTGTAGTCGGGATCATGCCTTCATCAGTGAAACCGTGAAGCCACCACATGTAAACATCAGAGTATCAGAGTTTAACACAAGAGTTCCCCAGCCCCGTAAGACACACAGTGTTCCCAACACTGCACAGAGCGGCCACACTTGTTTACTGCGTGGCATTTTGTAAATATTCTTGGCCCGACAACCGTGTACAACCGTAAACTGTCTGGTACTGTCAGGGCTCGGAGCCTTGAGAGACACGGAGCGGCATCCCAATCGCAACACCGATTGTGCCAAAGTTCCCTGGCGTCTCCGGCACATTGGAGGAAGGCTTTGAGAAGATGACCATTTATACTTGACACACTTTTCTTTTTTTTTTGTACTCTTACATGGAATGTCAATCAGGCGGACGGATTCCTGGGTGATCCTTCACAAGGTGACAGCTGTCTGGGCTCGAGGAGCACATGGTCCACTGTTTGTCTTGCCTGTCAGAACCACACGGTGTCAGGATGTGCAACATTCATGTGGCTGTGCTCCATGGCCCTGACAATAGCACATAGAAGTTAGCATTCTATCAGTATAAGGTCAATTCAAAATAGAATTTAATACATGGCTCATTTGTGCTAGATGGAGGTTTCAGAACATTTTAACTAATGTATTTTTCCAATGGCCAGTCCACTACACAGGTTTGATTCTAAACCTTTACAGACACTTTGTCTAAGGACAGTTAAGCTGCTCCAGGAAAAGTTTAGTTTAGTGTGGAGCAGGTGGTAGATGCTAACATGCTCACGCTCTCCTGCGCGGGTGTGTGTGTGTGTGTGTGTGTGTGTGTGTGGTGATGGCCGGTTTAACCTGTGGGCCTTGATTAAGCAATTAACTAGGGCTCGCCCAGCCCCAGACTAATCAGCCTGACTCTAGGTGAGACTGCTTAAACCAGCCAACCAGCCATGACACTCCACAGATAAATCTGAAGGCACGATTGGGTGCCTTCAGATTTAGTGATTCAGTGCTTCAGTTTCTTGACAAGAGCGTTTGAGACTTTGCACGTATGTGTGTGTGTGTGTGTGTGTGTGTGTGTGTGTTTGTGTGTGTGTGTGTGTGTGTGTGCGTGTGTGTGTGTGTGTGTGTGTGTGTGTGTGTTTGTTTTCTAAACTCAGTACATGTCTGTGGCGGTGAATATTACCCCCCAAGGTGTATTAACTGCATCATCAGCATCACGTATGAATCCTGTGCTTTTCCGCGATGTGTAAAAGAATATCCTCTGACTTTGGAAAAAGGATTGGGACTGAGAGAACTTTAATTAGCAGCCCAGATGGGGAGGTGGAGATGTGGTGAGGATAGGGACTGCAGTACACTACAGTGATCACGCTTAACTCCGGTTTGGCGAGTGGTTCACCGCGATATCAAATGTTCAACACCGGATTTGGTTGCATTTGACAAGACCACTGACCTCTCCTAGAAATTAGGAAGACATCCAACGTGTTTTGCATGCACACAGGCACACACACACACACACACACACACTCACACTCACACCACAAACACTATTTCAGCTTGTGAAACCGGACGGCCTGGGCTCTAGGGCCGGGGACCCCCTGGACCCCCTGGGGTGGTTTCGGAAAGTCTCCCAATTTCTGAGGACTCAACTATGGCCGGTACGTGTGAAGGAGCCGCTGTGTGTGTAGATATGAAGGGCTCATTCTCAGGACACCAGAACGCAACCACACTTGTGTTCATGGGATTATACGCCAATTAAAATGTAAGTATGTCATATTCCATTTCTTCTAAATCCGTCCTGTCTACACACTGCAGATTTAACGTTAGATCAGGTGGCCATGGTTCAGTTGAAACATATTAAAGTACACATTGAAATTCTGTGTTACTCATGAAAAGTACCACCATAGTGAAGAGATATTTATGAACTCCAGATACATTAATCCAGACTGAACATGCGGCTATTCCCGTAGAAAAACATGTCGATAATTATTGACCCTGACTGAGGTTTTGTTGACTGGAGAAGATAAGCTCACGACTGTGTGTCCTTATTTGACTCCTACTGGCTCCTAAATAACCACACACACACACACACACACACACACAGGGTGTCTTCTCTTTATTTCCCTCGGTGAGTCCCTGAGAGCAGATCTGGTCCCGGAGGCCAGAGCCATCAGAGAGATCTTTTTAAAGACACTTCCTGCATCACAGCTTTTATTAGGAGCTTCACCTCCACCCTCCCCAGGAATGACTTAGTGGAGACACACCTACTGTTGCTTTAGTCGTTTGTGCTGATGTGTGTGTGTGTGTGTGCGTGTGCGTGTGTGTGTGTGTGTGCGTGCGAGCTGGAAACAACTGGGATGCTTTCCTCGTCCGCTCGTAAATAAGTCAACACAACAATGAATAGATTGATGAAAGGTCAAACTGTGTTGGGAACAGAGCCGAGGCAACAGGTCCGGGCTGACCTCACTGACCGTAAGGAGGCCTACCCCACTGTCTGTCAGTAGACCTACCCCACTGTCTGTCAGTAGGCCTACCTCTCTGTCTGTCTGTAGGTCTAGCTCTCTGTCTGTCAGTAGGTCTACCTCTCTGTCTGTCAGTAGGTCTAGCTCTCTGTCTGTCAGTAGGTCTACCTCTCTGTCTGTCAGTAGGTCTAGCTCTCTGTCTGTCAGTAGGCCTACCCCACTGACTGTCAGTAGGCCTACCCCGCTGTCTGTCAGTAGGTCTACCCCACTGTCTGTCTGTAGACCTACCCCTCTGTCAGTAGGCCTACTTCACTGTCTGTGAGTAGGTCTACCTCTCTGTCTGTCAGTAGGCCTACCCCACTGTCTGTCAGTAGGTCTACCCCGCTGTCTGTCAGTAGGTCTACCCCGCTGTCTGTCAGTAGGCCTACCTCTCTGTCTGTCTGTAGGCCTACCTCTCTGTCTGTCTGTAGGTCTACCCCGCTGTCTGTCAGTAGGCCTACCCCACTGTCTGTCTGTAGGCATACCTCACTGTCAGACAAACTGATGAGAATATTAAGGAATTCCAAGCTTTATTACTAATAAAAATGAAAAGCAGGAACCTTTTCTATTCACAGATGTGGGTGTCTGTCAGCAGGCCCCAAGACAACTGATAATAACATGGTTGTAAAAAAGCCAATGATTGTAATGGGCCTGAGGAGTGAGTATGTGTGTGTGTGTGTGTGCATGTGTGCGTGTGTGCTTGGTGTCTGGTTGAAGCAGCCCCACCTGGCCCAGGCAGGAGTCCGGGGTGGGCGGGGCCATACACCTGTGGGGGCGGCCATCTAATCAGGGCACACAGGTAAAACCAGCCATTACCACACACACACACACACACACACACTCATCATAACCCGCATGACTCAACACCAGACTGACCTGTCCTGTGACCTGTGACGTCGCCTGGGAGGGGATGCTGCAAGCGAGCGTTATTGGTGGGCGGGGCTTTCGGGTTCATGCGTTTACGTTGGCGACGCGGAGGGCGGGACTTCCGACAGAGATATCCGGTTGTTCTCGCTAGAAGTCAGACGCCGGAAGCGCGGGTGCGGCGGACCGGGATAACGTCCTGCTCGGGGTGATGAGCTCAGCGGTTGATGTTAGTTGTTCTTATCTTGTCAGTGTGATTTATGGCTTATAAAGTCTCTTATAGAGTCCCTCCCATAAAGCTCAGCTCACCTGACTGACGGACACGATCACCCTGTTAACCGGTTCTCCTTGTCCTCCTCTACTCATATTGACTTAATTACTTAACATTTTATTGACCTGTTATTACTGTTATTTGCTTACTTCCACACTCCGGAGTCTCCTCACTTCTCACCAAGAAACGAACAAGCAGGTTGGCAAACTTCATATATTATTATATTAATATATCAAATATATTAAATATTACATTTATTAGTGAAGCTTTCTGGGGTGAACCGTTCTGATGTCTCCACGTGTTGGGACGCCTGTTTATACGTGTGTGTGTCAACGTGTGTGTCAACGTGTGTGTGTGTGTCCAGGAGCAGCATGGCCACCCTTGGGTGCTCCAACACAGCGTTTGCTCTGGACCTGTTCCGCACCCTGAGCCACGGCGACCAGAACCAGAACCTGTTCTTCTCCCCACTGAGCGTCAGCTCGGCTCTCGCGATGGTTTACCTGGGAGCCGGAGGAGACACTGCAGCTCAGATGCATAAGGTACCATAGACTGTATGCACATGGTACCATAGACTGTAGATGCATGGTACTAGGGATGCACCGATACCGATACTGTGCTCATGTTCTCGCACCGATACCACTTTGGCAACGCAACGTTAACATTGTAATATTCTTAGCCAAGGAATATTGAAATAGAGAGATGCAACCGAGTTGTCGTTTATGGATGTTTAATAGCAACTGCGCCTGGTACCGGAGCATGGGCGTAGAATTTAGTGGGGACGCTGGGACACCGCCCCCCCCCCCCATCAGAACCGCGAATTAACGGAGCCACCCCCCCCCCCGCCCCCCACCATCAAACCGCGAATTAAACGGAGCACCCCCCCCCCCCCCCCACCATCAGAACCGCGAATTAACGGAGCACCCCCCCCCCCCCCCCCCCCCAGACAAAAAATAACATGTTTTCAGAGTCATTAGAACTGTAATGGTTTTATTAAGTACTCGTATCGGTATTCGGTATCGGCAAGTACCCAAATGTAAGTACTTGTACTTGTAAAAAGTGGTATCGGTGCATCCCTACATGGTACCATAGACTGACATGGTACACAGCAGCACTAACATCTCAACTCGGTCATAGCAATGGTCTTATCACTCTGTAAACCTTTATTTACTAATGCCAAAATAATAATGGATGAACAACTGATATTGCTCATAATTCAAGAATTAATTTGTAAAATGTCAACTTTATGAGCTTGATGTCAAGGGTGCTGCACAGAAAAACTCACGATGAACCCAATGAATGAAGGGTGTGTCTGTAAGGGGAAATAACAAGTCCTGACAATATTGCACTTTGACCTCTCTGCACTTGGATGTCTATGTAGGCCTCCTAGAGATCAGCCTACCAGCAGGTAATTTACTGCATACAGCGCGTGTGGTTGCATTCTGGTTCTATATTTGATTCCGGCTCTACATTTGATAATCGTGTTCTAAATGCTGCCGTGTGCAGACTCTCTCGTTCTCCTCTGCAGACGTTCACTCCGAGTTCCAGACGCTCAACTCTGACATCAACTCTCCGTCGGCCGCCTACCTCCTGAAGCTCGCCAACCGCCTGTACGGAGAAAAAACGTCTCACTTCCTCCCGGTCAGTGTGTTGGTCACTCTGTCGCTCATCCCCACATCGAGGGTTGCGTTGATTCTGTGGATTTTGCGTCTGTTGACCTTTTTTAATAAACGTTGTGCAGAAATTCCTAAAAGCCACTCAGACGTTCTACAGCGCGGAGCTGAAGGCAGTGGACTTCATCAGAGCTCCAGAAGACTGCAGAGCCAAGATCAACCGCTGGGTGAAGCAGCAGACTGAGAGTACAGACACGTGGAGACCTCAGCTGCAGACCACATCTCTGTTTCAATGGCAAGGCCGGAATCTCAGTTCATCATTCTCTTGTCCGTCTGTCTCTCTGCAGATAAGATCAAAGACCTCCTCAAGTCTGGGACAGTGACTCCCATGACCCGGCTGGCGTTGGTCAACGCCATCTACTTCAAGGGCGACTGGCTCCACAAATTCGATGCGGCCAAAACCAAAGAGATGCCCTTCAAGCTGAACAAGGTGAACCAGGACATGTGATGTTCTGATGAGGTCATAACAGAAGAAGGTGGGGCAGGACATTGGGAACTGAGTCCCAGCTCAAAGGTTGTGTTGATTTAGTCTCCATGGAGAACGCCCACCATGCCCACAACCCGACCCGCTGCCTGATGGCATCTGCTGTCACTGCTGAATGAAGTCAATATTAAAAGACAGCGTGTATTTAATGTGCACAAACAACACTGCACCCTAGCCAGTGTGTTCATGGGGTGTCTCTCCATCATGCTAGAGCGAGAGCAAGCCCGTCCAGATGATGTACCAGATGAGGAAGCTGCCCTACAACTACGTCCCTGAATACAAGCTGCAGGTTCTGGAGCTGCCCTACGCCCAGGAGGAGCTCAGCATGGTGCTGCTGCTACCCGAAGAGGGTGCACACGACTCCAACCCACGGCTCAAGGTAACCGCTAGCTCCACCCACCACCACGGCAGTCACCGCTAGCTCCACCCACCACCACGCCAGTAGCTCCTCCCACCACCACGACGGCCAGAAGTCGTATGAATGCTTGAAAGATGTAACTCTTGTGGAGGAGTGAAGATTCTAGTTTAGTAATGAGTCTGAATTTAACTACATTATTAATACAAAATAATACAAAAACACCATGACACACACACACTTTTTTTACTGGGCGATATGGACCAAAAGTCATATCCCGATATATTTAGGTTGAATATCGATATACGATATATATCCCGATATTTTTTCCGCAAAGTGAGAGCTGTGAAATGAAATGTTCAGTCAAAGTCAAAGCCAAATACGAGTAGTTTTATTGAAAACTCACTATAAAATGTAAACATAAACACTGTATAACAAAGCTCCGTAAGGTACACATTTAAATAAAAAAGAAAATCAAGTAAAATTAGCCTATAAAATAAAATAGGTCAATCTTTTTCTGAGGGCAGCATTTATATATAAAGAGATAACAAAATAAAGTGCTCAGTTTAAGAAAAACGTTTTTAAACATCAGCTTGAGATTACCTGTTTCTTTTGTTAACTTAACAGCTTATCTGAACAGTCTCAACCAAGACTATCAACTCAATAAACATGTTCTTGACGGCTTGTGCCTGTGGCTTCTCTTCATATTGCACTTGGTGCCACGTGATGAAAAAGATTCGTAGTGCTTCCACCACTGGCTGCAATGTGCTTATGGCACTCCCTACATATAGCGCGGTTGTGTTGCTCGTCTGATCGTTTGTATCCGAACCATCTCCAAGTGATGGAGCCACTGCTTTGTCTTTTACCAACCAAGGGGCTCTCCTCCGCACGCTCCGCAGACGTTGTTGCCTTCTCCATGTTTGTTGAAGAGTGCCGGAGTGTCCCTCCCCCTCCCCCCTCCCCCTCCCCCCTCTGTGCATGAAAGAGGAGGGGCGGGGCCGAGGGGCGGGGCCGGGGCGCGGGAAGCAGTGCAGAGAGCTCCGATCAGCGGCTTGCCTGAAGCAAGTATTACAGCGCAAATTTCAACTATATCGATATATGCGATATGGTCTAATTCCATATCTTATTTAAAAATATATCGATATATCTTAAATATCGATATATCGCCCAGCCCTACATGACACACACTTTTACTGTATGAGATGTTTCATTGTTTGTGTGTGTGTGTGTGTGTGTGTGTGTGTGTGTGTGTGTGTGTGTGTGTGTGTGTGTGTGTGTGTGTGTGTGTGTGTGTGTGTGTGTGTGTGTGTGTGTGTGTGTGTGTGTGTGTGTGTGTGTAGCTGGAGAAAGAGCTCACGCGAGAGAAGCTGGATGATTGGACCAACAGGGACAACATGGACACTGAATCAGAAGTCCTCGTTCACCTCCCCAAGTTTAAGCTGGAGGAGGACTATGAGCTGAAGGAGCCGCTGGGCCGGATGGGCATGACGGACGTGTTCTGCTCGGCCCGGGCCGACCTCTCCGGGATGAGCGACGAGGGAGGGCTCTTCCTGTCCACGGTGGCCCACAAGGCCTTCGTGGAGGTGAACGAGGAGGGCACGGAGGCGGCGGCCGCCACCGCTGGCATAGCATCCTTCTGCATGTTGAGGGAGGAGCACTTCACCGCGGACCACCCATTCTTGTTCTTCATCCGCCACAACAAGACCGAATCCATCCTGTTCTGTGGACGCTTCTCTGGGCCTCAGTAGGACCACAACACTCCAGACTACCGGTGAACCTTCACAAGTCTTAAACTGCCTTGTCAATCAAATAAAGACATCAATGGAATGCATGGAAGGTTCCATTCAATATGCCTCAAACACATGAAGGAAATAAAGACCTTTGGTCAAACTGTTGTTGTGTTCAGTTGTTCAGTTATTTTGTAAAAATGTAAGAATGCCTGTGAGGTTGCTATGCATCAGCCACCATCGTTTGGTTGGGATTAGGAGACAAGCCATTAATACTTTTTTTGTACATAATATATATATTTCAGAATGTATGAAAATCCAACCAACTATTCAATTTCTGTATGACAAATCAAACAAGACTTCAGTCATGTGACATAAAACAAACCCCTAGGTTTAGAACGTGTTTCCCAGAAGCCCCGGCATATATCCCAAAGACTTTATACACATTTACATTTAGGGCATTTGGTGCTTTTATCCAAAGCAACTTACAAAGAGTACATTTACATAAAGATAAGAATAGAGAAGCTTTCAAGCATTCATTCATAATTGCTAGGTGGGGGGGCTGGGATGTTGAGTACAAACCATTTTATTGAAGAGACATTTTACAGGCCGAGTCGGTGTTACCTGCATGTACAGTTGTAAAGTTGAGCACTTCCTTGTTTTAATCAAGAACAGTCAAAGCACTATCTCAACCCTTTTTGGATTTTCACTTCCCAAACTAAATCATAAAATGAGGTCAAAACATCAGTGAGCGTGGCTGAGGGCCGCAGGGTTGATTCCGGAGCAGAGATGTCCCCTTGCTCACCATGTTGCTGCCTTTCTGAATCGGCCTCAGCTCTTTGAAACTCTCAGGCTGTGTCTAATAAATCATTCACCCTCAACGATCTAATGACATCCCATCACCAGAACCAGAACCTGAACCTGAACCTGGCTTACAACTGCGACGGTTCCCTCTACTCGAGCCACCCACTTATAACTCATACATATATACATTTGATGTTCATACAATCTATAGATGAATTCCAGTCTGCACGACTAGGGTGACGAGTGAACTTATGATGCGTGATGACAGAAGTGCCTTCCATTGTGGTTCTACTGGATGTGCCCGCTCTCTTTGACCTCTGTGTGCAATACAGAGAGGGACTTTATCACATTCTCATGCTGACAAAGGTGAGCATTCCACTGGCATTACGGCCGTGGAGTGAATGAAGAACTTCAATGAAAGAGGTGTTTTGTAGCCGACATTGTAAAGAAAGAAATTGCCCCTTGCGGAGGTCCGCCATCTTGTCTGCAGCCAGTTCATTCGCAAATATAAGAAAATATATATAAAACTAAAATATGGCAGAATGAATATAAAAGTCAAATCTGCCGCAAGCCTACTGTTGTGACTTCCATCGTGACTATGTCTATTTCACTGTAAAAATAAGATAAAACATATGTATTGGCCTATAAAACCATTTTAATGTCATGTAATGGCCAATAAAATAAAGAATAAAATCATGTGCAATATTTTCAATATTCCAAATGTCATGTGCAATACTTCTTCTCAATATTATCCTTGCATTATTACCATGCTACATTACCTCTCATCATCATGTGCAATATTCTTAATGTTATGTCCAATACCTCTCCTACATTACCTTTCAACATTATGTGCAATATTCTTAATATTCTTTCTATCAGGTACAATACGTCCCCTAAACATTATTATTATTATCACAGTATTACACTTCAATTATGACAAATTGTTTTCACCGTCTGAATATCTTATCTTGCCTATATATTTGTATATTTATATATTTTGACTGTACATTTGTAAATCTGTTAGTTTATTTGTATTATTCTGTGTGTTTCTCTATTGTTATATTTTACTGTATTGCCATGCAACCTGGCACAAGAATTTCCTTCAGGATTAATAAAGTTCTATCTTATCTTATCTTATCTTATCTTATATTATATTATGTTATTTTATTTTATTTTATTTTATCTTATCTTAAAATGGACAACGGGGACTTTTACGTTGAAGGATGACGAGGCGATGGGCGGGGCTTCTCGGTTTTGAGTCCCGTCCCCTTTGCCGGAAGTAGTAGTCGTAGCTGGTTTCCGGTTGTGTCTTGACGGCTCCTGCAGGGTGAGGAGCTACTTTACTGTTTTACTATTTAACTATTTAAAACTATTTAACTCTTAACTCTTAACTATTTAATTGTTTAACTCTCGGTAACAGGCTCTAGTTGTGTTTTCACAGAGAAGTCATCTCATGTTCCTCAGTGTCTGGAGGAGACATTTAATGATCAATTAAATGATTTATTAAGATGTGATTCACCTTTAATGACACATGATGGCCAATATAACTAATTAATATAATTAATATAACTCATAACTAATATAATTAATATAACTCATATAATTAATATAACTCATACAACTAATATAATATAATTAATATAACTCATATAACTCTCCTCCAGACACATATATAGGACATATGATGACGCATGTAATGTGGGTGTACAGTGCTGTGGAAAATAATTTCCCCTTGGGGACAATACAAAACTGTCCATCTATATTTATCTTATATTATCTTGTCTCATATGTAAATGTAATTGTGGGCAGTTTGCATTCCAGGTAACATAGTACCTGCTCCACCTGCAGCTCACCTGTCGACGTGGCAACAGGAGACTCACCTGCAGGCTGCTCCTGTTGACACACTTAGTCTGACCTGGTTCCTTTCATGGAGAGAAACTCACCAATACCCCCGCCCTCTTTAAACCTTACATGGTATTGATCACCAATATTCAGTGAGGTGTACATCCCCATAATTATATTGATCACCAGTGTTCAGGGAGGTATATATTTGGCCTGTATTTGGATCTCTCATTGGTCAGAACTAGACTGTAATCGCCACCACGTCGACAGGTGAGCTGCAGGTGGAGCAGGTATTGTCAAAACAATGCTAATTCCTCCATTAAAGGTGAGTCAGCGGATGATGCATATTTATCATGACATATACGCCTAAATAATGAGATATAATTTCTCATTTTGACTGCACTGAAGAAGAACCACATGCAGTCTTTACCGGGTGAAATGCCTTTTTAAATGGCTACTTCATACAATGCACTTGCCAGAAAGTGGTTGCAGCATCATCTACCTTGTTTATCACGCCCCCTCATCACTGCACAATACTCATACTTCCTTGTTCCTGCAGTGAGAGGAGCACCACGAGGAGTCACCAGGCATCTGCTGTGAGAGGAGCAGCACTAGGAGTCACCAGGGGTCTGCTGTGAGAGGAGCAGCACTAGGAGTCACCAGGCATCTGCTGTGAGAGGAGCAGCACTAGGAGTCACCAGGGGTCTGCTGTGAGAGGAGCAGCACTAGGAGTCACCAGGAGTCTGCTGTGAGAGGAGCAGCACTAGGAGTCAACAGGAGTCTGCTGTGAGAGGAGCAGCACTAGGAGTCACCAGGGGTCTGCTGTGCCCGGTGTGTTCCCAGATGGCGGAGAGCCACGCGGCCCCCAGAAGGGTGTTGGTGACGGGGGGCTCAGGCCTGGTGGGCCGGGCCCTCCAGCACGTCATCCAGCAGGAGCAGGAGCAGGAGGGAGGAGCGAGGGAGGGCGAGGAGTGGATCTTCCTCTCTTCTAAGGACGCCGACCTCATGTGTGTACTACACACTCCTGGAGAGTAGCTTCAACACGCACGCACGTGCACGCACGCACACACACACTGTCCTTGACACACACACACGCACACACACACACACACACACACACACCCCCCCACTGTCCTTGACACACACACACCTTCCTGTGCTGTCCAGGAACAAGGAGGCGACGGAGGCGGTGTTCCAGAAGCACCGGCCCACCCATGTGGTCCACCTGGCAGCCATGGTGGGCGGGCTCTTCAGGAACATGAGGGTCAACCTGGACTTCTGGGTGAGATGCTCCACCCACAGCACAGAGTGACACATCCTACAGGAAGTGAGACGAGTTGGGGGGGGGGGGGCAGGGGTCGTAGTTGACGTCTGTCTGTCTGTCCCACAGAGGAACAACATGTACATCAACGACAACGTCCTGCAGGCGTCCCACGAGGTGGACGTGCTGAAGGTCGTCTCCTGTCTCTCCACCTGCATCTTCCCAGACAAGACCAGCTACCCCATCGACGAGACCATGGTGAGACTGCTCATGAAGACAAGTGGGAGGGGCCACATGAAGACAAGTTGGAGGGGCCACGATAAGAAAAGTGGGAGGGGGAACCATGCACATTCGGAAAGAAAATTGGCTTTTTCTGCATGGTTTAAACTCTAAGTACCTGCGTACTTTGAACAAGAATTACATAATGCAAAAACAAAATACATGCAGGCTGGCAGGTAGGGTCCATTTTGTTATCGAGAGCTTCCTTGTTGGACGGACACAGGAAGTACGACTTGGGCTTAATGTTGGTCTTTCTTTGAATCCCGCACCAGATTCACAACGGACCACCGCACGAGTCCAACTTTGGCTACTCCTACGCCAAGAGAATGATTGACGTGTATAACAGGTATGTCACTCGTCGGTTATTTGGTACGTATTGTCACATGGGACATGTAGCTGTGTCATTTCATTGATCTTGGGTCTTGCGTTTTGCTCCCAGGGCGTATTTTGAGCAGAACGGGCGGAGCTACACCTCGGTGATCCCCACCAATGTGTTCGGTCCTCACGACAACTTCAACATCGAGGACGGACACGTGCTGCCCGGCCTGATCCACAAGGCTTACGTTGCTCAGAGTAAGACGTGCTGTCATACGGAAGCAAGGTCCGAGTGCA
Source organism: Coryphaenoides rupestris (assembly GCA_002895965.2). Taxonomy (NCBI): domain Eukaryota; kingdom Metazoa; phylum Chordata; class Actinopteri; order Gadiformes; family Macrouridae; genus Coryphaenoides; species Coryphaenoides rupestris. The sequence goes on from PIJE02000602.1 coordinate 85,950, forward strand.
GGGACAGATATATTTATTTATTTTGTGTGTGTGTGTGTGTGTGTGTGTGTGTGTGTGTGTGTGTGTGTGTGTGTGTGTGTGTGTGTGTGTGTGTGTGTGTGTGTGTGTGTGTGTGTGTGTCAGAGGAGGGGAAGCCCTTGGTCGTGTGGGGTTCTGGTACCCCTAGGAGGCAGTTCATCTACTCTCTGGACCTGGCTCGGCTGATCCTGTGGGTGGTCCGAGACTACAATGAGGTCGAGCCCATCATCCTCTCTGGTGAGTTGTGGACGGGCTCGACGGGCAAAGGTTGCTGGTTCAATCTCCTAGCCAAGTGTGGAGGTGTCCCTGAGCAAGACACCACCTAACCCTACCTGCTCCTCCTAGCTAAGTGTGGAGTTGTCCCTGAGCAAGACACCACCTAACCCTACCTGCTCCTCCTAGCTAAGTGTGGAGGTGTCCCTGAGCAAGACACCACCTAACCCTACCTGCTCCTCCTAGCCAAGTGTGGAGGTGTCCCTGAGCAAGACACCACCTAACCCTACCTGCTCTTCCTAGCTAAGTGTGGAGGTGGCCCTGAGCAAGACACCACCATTTGGCTAAAAGCACTGTATAAATGCAATCCATTTAGCCTAACAACATAGTTCTCCCTCCTCATTGGCCAGTCGGTGAGGAACAGGAGGTGTCCATCAAGGAAGCGGCTGAGCAGGTGGTTCGAGCGCTGAACTTCCAAGGAGATGTGGTCGTATCCTTCCCTGCTGTTAGTTGGACAGAATGAGCGAGCACCGTGTTTAGCATGCTTCTCGCATCGTTCCTTCCTTAACCCTCGCCCCAGTTTGACACCACCAAGTCGGACGGCCAGTTCAAGAAGACCGCGAGCAATGTGAAGCTAATGCGCTACCTCCCAGACTTTGCCTTCACCCCCTTCGACAAAGGTACCGGTCGCCTCACGTCTGCTTGTGTTTAGAAGTCAACCCGCAGCAGGAAGGTTTGACAGATTTTTTTCCCCCCTCTTCTTTTACAGCTTTGAAGGACACCTGTGATTGGTTTGTGGCCAACTATGACAACGCACGCAAGTGAAAGACCAACATGGCTTCCGGCTGCTCGGCGGACTGCGTTAGGAAACTGGTGGTGGGATCTTGAGAACCTTACTGTAGTTTTTGTGTAAATAATAAAAACTTTATATTCTAGTGCGGAACAAACTCAAACTAGATGGTGGATTGCTTCTTGAAAGCGAGACTGTACTTGAGGTCCAGCCAATCGAATAAAGATATGAAAATCCCCAAAAAAAGTATGAAGAAAATTTTATTGCACTTTCTATTTACATACATTGTATGAAAGTTCATTTTAGAGGACAATACATTTTCGGTTTTTATTAAAGTGGTCTTAAAATGCATTTGAAACAGTGCAAGTGTCTGCATATCCAAATGGATGTGTGCACAGACTAAAACGTCTAGTTACTAAAACAAAGTAAGAAGCAAAACTTGAACATATACATGATGCATCTCTCCAGTGAACACAAAAAAATTACATACATTCTATAAATAAGATCCAAGTGAAAGGAAGGCGTTTCAGGACTGAACGTAGGAGCTGCTGCCTCCTTCGTGGACCCGGCAGTAGTCCTGACCCGACACGGCCGACTTCCTGCAGGCCTTGCCCGTCTTGGTGATGCCGCAGCACGGCCGACGCAACACAGAGCTGGGAGAGGAAGAGGACGATGAAGAGGTGATGTGAACCAATGGGAGATCCAAGGCTTGAAGACAACAGACCTGTTGCTGGACTGTGAGCCGTTGAGTGAGTCCCCGAGGGCCAGGCTCCTCCGGGGAACACTCGCGTTCACAGGATACTGTGGAAACAACCAAAGTAGATTAGTTATCTTTACGGTGTGCAGGATCCGTTCATTTAACCCTCAAACTCACTACTCATTCTTATGATTCTCATAACGTTTTTCCACTCGAGTGATGTCAAGATGGCAGTTTTATTTAGAAGTAGATAAAGGCTACGGTAGGAAATTATGTAAAATGGGTCAAGTCAATGATCAGGTTATCACCTTCGTGGGTAAAGTGACGTCTAATAAAAGATTCTCACCGCTGAGATGCTGGACCACCTGCCTGCCTTCGGGGTGGACTGTCGGTCCTCCAGATACAAGGGCTCCTCACAGGGAATCACATCTGCTGCCAGGCAAGGAGCAGCGATGAATGCAGATTCATACAATTTTTACCCCCCGCCACCAATTGTTAACATTTCAGAAAGTATTTAGTGTAATAAAAGGATCTACAGTTCATACTGGAAATGAAGGACTGTTCCATCAGGCTCCTGGAGTGGGGAAACAGCACAATTATTGAGATAAGATGGGAAACGCTCCTCTGGAGTCACTTGTTTACATTTACATTGAGGGCATTTGGCAGACACTTTTATCCAAAGCGACTTACAAAGTACATTTGTTGAAGGAGACAGCAATTTTACACTGGTACATAAAGAAAAATGTTTCGTTTAAAGAGTTTCCATGAAGGGGTGGATTACTACAGCTTTTTTACTAATAAAATGGCAAATCTGGTTCTACATTTTGGGTCACACTCAAATCCTGTGGCGCAACACAATCGTAGTGCGGGTTCACCTCGGTGGCGTCGACGGGTGAGAAGTCTCCTCCCGCCTGCCTGCCCACCCTCTCACCAGACGCCATGCTCTCACCAGCTGATGCACCAGCAACCAGTGACCTGTGACATGGGATTCAACCAGTAAAGTGACCTTTAGTGACACTGACCCTCCCCCCCATCCCCCAGGGAAGAGGCCCTCCGCCGTACCGAGGGTCAGCGTGAGCAGGAGGAGGCAGAGGCCTCTGAAGTCCAGCGATGGCTGCTGGTTGACCTCCGCCGCGGCATTGAGGGGCACCGTGACCAGCAGGGTCGCCCGGGAGATGGCGGGACTGCGCAGGAAGGTCAACAGCACGGCGCCCAGCAGGAGGTACCCAGCGTGCACCACGCATGTGCACACCGCCGCCAGGCTGAGACCTGCAACATGGACGTCAGGACAGGTGCACGACGGACCCTTTCACAGAGCAGTAGCAGTAACTAGTTGTGTCTGTACTGCACTGCCCTACCTAAATCTAACAGAGCTGTCATTAATGTTACCAGGTGCACATGTTTCCTCCTGTGATTGCTACATTAGACCAAGAGAGCCAACAGGTGTTCCAGCCCAGGTATCGCTGGCCGTACCCGCCCAGCCCAGGTAGCCCTGGATGACGTGAAGCCGGCCTTCTATGCGCGTCTGCATGGCGTCCAGGTAGTGCAGCATGGAGCCCAGCGTGGCGTTCATGCGCTCCAGCTTGGCCATCAGGTCCGTGTGGTACTGGGTCGTGGTGTCCTGGTACTGGAGGACCTCCAACATGCTGTGGTCTGGAGGACGGAGTCAGAACATCACGTCAACTAAACTAGGAGGAAAAACTCAAGTAAAACATCCGGTTCCATTATTATTATTCTGCTTAATTCAGGGTTCATCGTTGACCTATTTTATGGTAGATATCCTGCGCTTTGTCTCGAACGTCCGCGAGGTCTTGAATGATGGCCTGGTGACCTTCCTGCACCTCGGATCCTTGACCCTTCAGCTGGTCGCTCACGTCCTCTAGAGGAACACAGACAGCTGACGGTCGAGCTCCTGCACCTCGTCACGCGACACATTTCCAATGTGTTGACCTTCTTCTCACCCATTTTGTGTGTGATGTCCTGGATGAGCCGGGCGACCAGCTCCTGTCCAGAGGCGATGAGCGCCTTCTCCTGGCCCAGCTGCTCCAGGTTGACTCTGAGGGAGCTCTCCAGCTGCCCCTGGCCCGCCCGCAGCACCCCCTGCTGGTCATGCAGTGCCCGGTGGCCCAGCTGCAGCTTGTCCAGTGACGCCGCGGTCAGATCCTTCAGCTCCGCTTGGCCGGCCTGGAACACAGACGGGTCAGCGGAGATCACGACTAGAGGGGCTCCCGTCTCACCCCCAGGTGTGAGGAGGGCAATTCGGGGACACGCACCTTCAGGTCCTTCATGGCGTCCAGCTGGCTGCTGGCGGTGGAGATGAGCGCGTTCACCGTCAGCTCGGCCTTGCGGCGGAAGCCGAGCTGTCGTGTGCTGTAGCACACGGAGCGCACCCTGTTGCTGACCACGTGGTATGCCGTCCACGTGTCAGAGTCCATCTCTGCCGTGCACTCCTTAATCGTCTGCAAAACAACGAAACGTGTCACAAATTACGCATTTCTCTTGTGAACACGCAATAAAAATCCAATACCATTATCATTGTAACATTTATTTCTAAAAACCACAACAGGGTAAAGTCTGGCTTCCCGCATTTTTTTTTCTCATGCTCAGGGTTTGTGAGCAACAGGCCGTACCATTCCTTCCGAGCAGGGGTAGGTCCTGCGACCCTCCACCTGGGCCTGGCAGTTGTACAGCCTCACGCCCACCTTGGCGAGCTGCTCTTCAGACAGACTTTCACAGGTGGACTTCAACTGAGCAATGACCTTGAAAGGATAAAAGTGACTTGATTCATTACAACTTGTTTAATTGGAAAAGAACACTGACTTAAAAAGATCTGCACGGACAGTTTAGCGGCTACTCTGAGGCCAGGTCTCAAAGCCGCTCCAAGCTCAGGTTGGAAGACATCAGCACTGCTTTACGATGCGGGTTAGGGTTGCCAGTGCTGTACCGTGTAGGGGCAGCTAGGGTCAGGGTTGCCAGCTCTGTACCTTGTAGTGGCAGCTAGGGTTAGGGTTGCCAGCGTCGTACCTTGCAGTGGCAGCTAGGGTTAGGATTGCCGGTGCTGTACCTTGTAGTGGTAGCTAGGGTTAGGTTTGCCAACGTTGTACCTTGTAGTGGCAGCTAGGGTTAGGGTTGCCAGCGTTGTACCTTGTAGTGGCAGCTAGGGTTAGGGTTGCCAGTGCTGTACCTTGTCATGGCAGCTAGGGTTAGGGTTGCCAGTACTGTACCTTGTCGTGGCAGCTAGGGTTAGGGTTGCCAGCGCTGTACGTGTAGTGGCATCTAGGGTTGCCAGCTCTGTACCTTGTAGTGGCAGCTAGGGTTAGGGTTGCCAGTGCTGTACCTTGTAGTGGCAGCTAGGGTTAGGGTTGCCAGCTCTGTACCTTGTAGTGGCAGCTAGGGTTAGGGTTGCCAGCTTTGTACCTTGTAGTGGCAGCTAGGGTTAGGGTTGCCAGTGCTGTACCTTGTAGTGGCAGCTGCCCAAGGGGCTCAGGTCCATCTGCTTCACCTCCACCAGAAACTTCTCATCAGCAACGGTCATCTCAAAAGGAATGAAGTCTTTGGCAGGCGGTGCGGTCGCTGGTGGAATGGGCGGGGTTTGTGCAGGAGGAGGAGTCTCTGCCGGCTTAAGCCAGTCAAATAGCCCATGGGCAACATGACACCGGAGCACCAACACACAGAGCAGCAGTGGACACAGCCGATGAACTATGACCTGCAGGTCCATTGGAACTGCAATGGAAAACACACAAAAACAGATCCCAGACGTATGGATCGCTGTATCACAAGTTTAACACACAAAGATCAGGAGACGCACTGAGAAATATTTGAATTGCAACCTCAAACAGCAGTGTCCAGTAGAGACCTCGGAACGGTCTGCCCTGCAGTCTCTAAAGACCACAATACAGCAAAACCCTTCGGAGGGTTTAGGTCTAAACCTAGCCCTAGACCTAAACCTAAACCTCCTCCACGACCCCGAGGTCATTCAGTTCATGTGTAGTGGAAAGTTACTGATAAACTGCATTCCCCTACCCAACTATTGCAGTGCACACATGATGAATACAACTATTACTAAAACAATGTTACGATTATAATAGTTTAAGAGACCATAGGGAATATTACATTTACATTTAGGGCATTTGGCAGACACTTTTATCCAAAGTGACTTATAAAGAGTACATGTGTTGAAGGAGACAGCACATGTGGTACATAAAGATAAGAATAGAGCATAATAATTGCAAGGCTAACAGAATGAGTTTCATAATTGCTGGGTTGTCTGCATAATAGCTGAGATAAGAGCAGAAGTGTCATTCTGAGTGCAGTACCAACATCTAAGAACATACAAGACGCTACACAATGATCAGTGCTATTAATAATAATAATAATAATAATAATAATAATAATAATAATAATAAAGAAGTCCAAACTTTGAGTGTAGTGTGTAAGAGTACCTTTGTTTAAAGCGTCCATGTGCAGCTGGTCTGAGCATCACCAGCAGACACAGCTGGAAGAAATAACACATCGCCACGCCCACTTCATCAATGGACAGAAACCAGCCAATGAAAACGCTGCGAGTCTGTAAGACCACGCCCAGTCCGGAAGTTAAAACGTGTCAATTAACTTGTAAAAGATAACAAGACTCTTTGTTTGTTTGTTTGTTTGTTTGTTTGTTGATTTGAGATAGCCCTCCTTTTGTTATAATTATTTATTTATTTATGTATTTATTTTTATTTTATTTTCATGATATCTTATTTTTGTGTTTAGTCTGCTCTCTGCTATTTATATTTACATAAATAAATAAGACCTGAAATAAGACCTGAAAACCCAATAATAATAATAATAATAATAATAATAATTTCATAATAAAAATTTAAAAACCTGTCGTAGTTTAGGGGACGCTCGTTTTCTTCGATCGAACAGTTAATTTGCACGCCCGAGCCCAACGCCGACACGACTAACCCCGTCCGTCCGGCGCGCCTTGATGTTACAATCCCAGCGCACCCTTAGCGACCAGCAGCACGGCGGCGGTCTGGACGTCCGCTGCTGCTCTTCTGATTAAATCTGATAATTCAACCCAAATCTGCTAATTTAACCACCAGCAAGACACAAGCATCGTCTGTAAAACCCGCGTTTAGCCCGTGAAAGACGTGATCTATTTGAACGGCACCAGGTGAGCACACGAGATATTATCACAGACGTGGTTTTGTCTCTGTAATAACAGTGTTGTGAAACTCCGTGTTGCTTTATGTCCGTCCACCCGGCAGCAGCAGCATGTGCTTGTAGTTCTATCAGCTGGTTCTACTGTTGTTCAAGTGTTTCTAAAATAACATCAACGTTGCCAATGTGTGTGTTTAACTGTGAAGCCCCGCAGAATAAAATGCAATCATAATAATAATAATAATAATAATAATAACCTGGATGACAGCAGCATGAGGAAACAGAACTGGGACATCAGGGAGACAGAGGCTCTGCTGGACATCCTGCCTCCAGGTCCTGCAGGACGTGGAGATCCTCCAGGACCTGGACATCCTCCAGGACCTGGGGACTCTCCAGGACCTTGGGACCCGGGGACCCTCCAGGACCCTGGGACCCTCCAGGACCTGGGGACCCCCCAGGACCTGGAGATCCTGCAGGACCTGGACATGGAGAAGTGTCTGGACGGACGGAGTCATCCAGGCTGGCCGGAGCTGCAGGGCGCCTCCACCAGAGAGATGATAATGAAGAAGAAGTGAGAAAAGACTCTGATGGAGAAGCAAGACTTCAACCCTGGAGACCTGAGCCTCAGCCTGGTCCACAGACCTCCTGTCCACCACAGACTTCTTGTCCACCACAGACCTCTTGTCCACCACAGACCTCCTGTCCACACGACTCCACTCAGAACAGAAGTTGGACATGATTGTAGGAGTTGCACATGGATGTGTTATGGCCCCAATTGTAACTGTGTCCAACCAATGTGCCATTAGACGTATAGATGTGGAATTACAGAATATTATAGCCATTGTTCTTTATAGCCATGTTTTCTCATGCGTCTTGCAGGTCAAACTCGAACCAGAGATGGATACGCAGTTAAGGATAGGGTTTATTGGAGCAGGAAACATGGCGTATGGAATAGCAAAGGGGATATTATCTGGTAAGTTACAACGGGTGCGAAGAACCAGGAATCGCTGTAGAATGTCTGTACTTCATGCACAATGCATGTATCATTTGCATTACAATGGATTGTATGTTGAAGCCTGGGGAAATACCTAATATTATGTTATCTTCCAGGAGATGTTCGCCCTCTAAACGTTAAAGTTAGTGCCCCATCCTCGAGGAACTTCAGTCGATTTGAGGTAATTTTCTTCACAATGTTTTGTTTTGAGAGCATGTATGTTTTACTAACAAATGTCTTTCATGTTGCTTGTTAGGAGTTGGGGATCGCGGTCACCCACTCCAACACAGAGCTGGTGTTGACCTCCGATCTGGTCTTCGTGGCCGTCAAGCCTCACCTGGTACCCGGGGTCCTCGGTGAGATCTCAGAGCTTGTCACTCAGAAACATGTGATCGTCTCCGTAGCTGCGGGCATCACGTTGGCCACACTGGAGCAGGTGAGTCCTCCACTCGGGATCAGATACCGCTCAGATGTCCGCTGAAGTGCTTGGAGAATAACAGATTTATTCCCTCCTATCTCCTTCCAGCTGCTGCCAGGAGATGCGGTGGTGTTGCGGCTGATGCCCAACCTGCCGTGTCTGCTGCAGGAGGGCGCGCTGCTCTTCTCCAGAGGCTCCTGCGCCAGGCCGGAGGACGCGGCTCTCCTGCGCTCGCTGCTGCAGCACTGTGGCCTGGTGGAGGAGGGCCCCGAGGCCTGGATCGACGTGCACACCGGCCTCAGCGGCAGCGGCGTGGCCTTTGTGAGTGATGGAGGAGGAGCTGAAGCAGGCAGCCGTTATAATATTACCTCTCTCTCAGGTCATTGTTGTTTAAGTCACATTAAAATGTTGATGCCGGTCTCTGCAGGTCTATCTGTTTGCTGAAGCGCTGGCAGACGGAGCCGTTAAAATGGGGATGCCAAGTTCTCTGGCTCACAGCATCGCAGCTCAGACAATCGTGGTCAGTAGTGCAGCTTGTCGCTTACGCGCTTCCATTCTAGGCGCACTATTTCTGTATTTCCATCACTTTTGTTGTATGGACCGGACACAGGGCTGTTTCAACCAACCCCCCACCCCTGTGCTGCTCTGCGTTGCAGGGCGCTGGCAGGTTGTTACGTGACACCGAGAAGCACCCGGCCCAGCTGCGCTCTGAGGTCTGCACCCCAGGGGGCACCACCATCTATGGGCTCCACGCGCTGGAGCGGGGCGGGCTGAGGGCCGCCACCATGAACGCCGTGGAGTCCGCGACGGACCGAGCCAGGGAGCTCGGCTTGAAGATGGCAGCAGCTGGGAGCACGAAGTGATGATGCGTGCACTCTGGTCTGCACCCAACACCTGGCACCCGGCACCCAAACCTGGCACCCAACACCCGGCACCCAACACCCGGCACCCAACACTCGGCCTGTCTTACAGCTCACAGTCTTACAGCCCAGCCTTCCAGCGAAACCACACCGTGTCACTGAGTGACTAAATGAGAGTCTTAATGTTGTGTGACCATAATGGTACAAACTAATAGTTCGGTTGTGTGATCATAATGGTACACACTAATCGTTTGGTTGTGATCATAATGGTACAAACTAATAGTTCGGTTGTGTGATCATAATGGTACACACTAATCGTTTGGTTGACAAGGAATTTTAAACATACTTTGCTAACATCAACAAAAAGGTGTCCACAATGTTCCACAAAGTTAGAAAAGTATATAATAGTGAAGTTGTTGATTGGTGGTTGGCCACTTGGCCATATAACTTTCAATGTGTTGATTGTAAATGTATTTAGATCGGCATGTGTAACATGAAAAATGCGGTTTTGGTTTGTTTCATTCTATTTGACCAAATGAAGATTATGGGAAGCTGAATTATTTCAAAGTATGATATGAGATCTGTTGTTTCACACAGATCTGTTGTTTCACACAGATCTGTTGTTTCACACATCTAGTTGTTTGAAGCTGAAAGCGCTTTGAATTGTGGCAAAGCTTAAGTGTTGTTTGAGGAAATCTACTTCCAATGTATTACAGTCGATGAAAACATGTCAGTTAATCCCAGTTAAATGGGAACTCTTGACAACACATAACTACAGATATGATAATTAAGAAACACTTTATCCATAGATGCAGATTTATTGTATTTATTAATGCCAGACCAATATTCTTAGCGTAGTTCCTGGATGAGTTGATTCATTATCAGAAAACATTGAAATATATAAAAACCAAACAAGCCTTGGATATTTACAATATGTTTAACATTTTTATTTCTGAGCAGACCTCTGTTTAGTTTCTGTGTTCATTTTATGAATTAAATTTTGTATTCTGTTCAGTATTTAATTTGAAGAAGATGTAATTGCTCCTTCTTTACCCTGTACAAGATGTAATAAGTGTCTTCATTTGAGATTGTAATGAGCAGACTTTGGTAATAAAAGTACATTAAAAAATACATTATAAAATAAAAAGTTTACCCTGTACAATGTGTAATAAGTGTCTTAATTTGACTTTGGTAATAAAAGTACATAAAAAAATAAAATAACATCTAATAAAATAAAATAAAATGTTAGGCCCCTCCCCCCGGAGCTCCTCCACTTCCGGCTTGTTCCTCTCAGCCTCGCAGCCTCTCAGCCTCTCCTCGGCCTCAGCTCCACCACCGTGAGTCTCCTCCGGGGCGCCGCCTCTCGTTTGGTTGTTATAAATAAATACAATAAATACATGATACATACATGACACATACATGACACATACATGATTAATACACGATGCATCTCCTCGTTGGCTTGTTCTACATGACAGATGCTAATGCTAATGCTAACGCTAATGCTAATACTAATGCTAGGTCCATTCATTGTCCCAGACCTCTGATCTCCAAGACCAAACTAAATATAATAAATACAATATGTGTAATATGTGTAGTATGTGTAGTATGTATAGTATGTATAATATGTGTAGTATGTGTATATTCTGGTAACATGAATACACAGTCAGATTAAAACATGATGAGGGTGTTTTAATATTCCTGGAGCTCATGCCAGGAAGGTACCTCCTTAATGATATTAATAATAATAATAATAATAATACTAAGTCAGCCTACTGGTGTCTAATCTTACATTAAAACACGTGGTTGTCGATGTAAATGATGACATCAAGGGGTGTCTTGACGGATATATAGTGTTAATAGTGAGTATTAATAGTAATGTATGATCACACAACCAAACTATTAGTGTGTACCATTATGATCACACAACCAAACTATTAGTGTGTACCATTATGATCACACAACCAAACTATTAGTGTGTACCATTATGTCGATGTATTAAGTAGATGTATTAAGTAATGTAGATGTATTAAGAGTAATGACATCTGGCAGGAAATGAGACTTAAAGGGGTCCTATTATGACGTAATGGGCGTGATCAGCTATGACAAGCAGTTTAAAAATGGACACGTGACTTCACAGTGTGACATCACAAGTGGGTGTGTCCGCTCAGATGTCTTGATGACGAGATCAGACCACCAGCCTGCCCAGTGGACTTCCACATGTGTCGTTGATAAGATAAGATGGAACTTTATTAATCCCGAAGGAAATTCTTGTGCCAGGTTGCATAGCAATACAGTACAATAAAACAATAGAGAAATCAACAGAATAATACAAATAAACGAACAGATTTACAAATATACAAAAGATGAAGATGATCTTGATTTTCTGTCTGCTGCTGTTGCCAACATCACAAAGACTACTGGGTGATGAATCTGTTTTAAATGGCACTTGTATGTATGTTATCATAATCTTAACCTTAACCCTTCCTCCTCCTTTATATCATGCTTTCAGATTTGGACAAGTGAGTTGTATATTGAATCAATTTGTACTCTTTCTTGTTTATTTTTTGGAATCATAAATGTACTCCAACGCTTGTATGAATTCCATCTGTTGTCAATCTATTTGTTTGTAAATGAGTGATTGTTGAATTTGTCATTTTAATGGCTTGCGGATAAATGGATGAAAAGAACACGTTGAGCATTTGGCTTCATTAGTTAATTTGAATTGAACACTTACAGTAAGGTGAGTTCCCGTCCGCCGCCAAACCATTCCAGATTCTTGAATACACATGAAATGTCTTCCCTAAAATGTGTCATTTATTTATGTGCCCATTGATTTAAGCCCAGTATCTTTGGATTTGTATAAATGTGGAAAACATCGTGGATGTAATGTTCATGGAAGGCATTTCTTGTGCAGTGAACTGTAAAGTATATCTGAACCATATTCCTCTGAGTCATCAAGTGTAGAACTCGTTTCTGCTTCATTGTTCATCTTTGCATGTCGCTGCATGCAGTCAACCATCGATGACAACACAAACCCAACAATGTGCTTGTTCAGAATGCCGCCAGTCATCAACATATTCATACTTTATAACATATCCATACTTTATTTCCTACTTCATGTCGTTTTTGTCTTATTTCTCTAGAGTGACAAAACAATGCATGAAACGTCCTTTGGCTGACTTCATAGAATTTTATATTAAAATCTTTAATATAAATATAATAAAATCCTTCATTAGTTTGGTTGTGCTGTTTTGCAAAGCTGCCATTATCCAAACTTGTGGAACATCTCTACAGCATGTTTTTGAACGAATTGATTATCAATTTTTAAAGTGCATTTGGTACATCTGCATGGTCTGCTTCCAACATGTTATCTGATTGATTCAATTGACTCTACAGTTGCCTCTCAATCATACTGCTCTGACTGACTGTAGCGTAGAGTCTAATGAATAAATCTGTCTGTCAAGCGTCATGGCTGCTGAGTAACTAATCCAGAGAGCCTGTCCCTGTTTATTCTCTTCTTTTCTTTGCGGATCAAACCAAAGCCTCAAGAAGAGCCTCTTCCCCCTAGAGTCCACTCCAATGGATCGTTCTGAGTGTGCTCGGTCTGCTAGCCACTGTCACATGGACGCTAACGTGAAGCTAGCAGGAGAGGCGAGGGAGAAACTTGAATCTGGTCAAGGAAATGTGGAAATTGCATCATCCTCGCCGGAGAACGGGAGCTTCAACGGTGAAGGGAAACGGCCGGCCAAGACCGCCGTCGCCGTAAGCGCTCGTCCAACCCTGAGAGCCTCCCGGCGGGCGTGGGAGGAGCGCCCGAGGGCCACATCGAGGGCAAGGCTGGACCGGCCGCCGCTCAGGGCAGGCAGGAACCGGAGCAGCGGACCGGCCGCCGGGCCCCCGACCGCCGGAACCCCGACCGCCGGGCCCCCGACCGCCGGGCCCCCGAGCCCTGCACCGCCCTGCTCGGCTTGCGGTCAGAATCGGCTTCCGTGTGGATGGATCGCAGCGTCTACGAGCAGGCGGAAGGCCGCTATCACTGCTGGCTAGCGCTCTCTGTGGGCGGGGGCGGCGCCAAGCCCAACGGGTCCACCACGCCCGCCGAGACCCCGCCTCCTCTGCCGAAGGCCGGACGATGCCCTGGGAAGAAGTCCAAGCTGCCGCCCGTTCCCGACTCGCTGAGCCTGGCGCCCCCGGCCCCCCCGCCGGCCACGCCCCCCACCCCCGACGAGGGCTACCAGTCTCAGCAGCCGACCCCCGCCACCCCGAGTCCACGTGCGGCCGCCGCCCCCATCAACGGTCTCCCGCGGCTGGCGGTGGAGCTGCTCAGGGAGGTGTGGCTGGAGAAGCCCCGATACGACCGTGCTGAGGCTGCCTTCTATCAGCATCTCTATGGCAACAACAACAACGGCAACAACAACAATAGCTCCTCCCCCAAATGGGCCTCCTCGTACGGCGCCTCCCGCGGCGGAGACCACCCTCAAAGCCTTGTGGAGGAGGAGGAGGAGGAGGAGGAGGGGGCAGCAGCAGAGGAGGAGGAGGAGGAGGAGGAGAACCAGGAGGTCCCGCAGGGCAAGGCGGAGCTCTTTCACGGCCTTCATCCCATCCAGGAAGAGGAGGAGCCTGCGGAGGTCAGCGAGGAGCAGCAGGAGGTGGCGGCGGCGGCGGGCGTTCGCTACTTCCTGCATCCGGACAGCGAGAGGGTGTGGCTAGACAAGTGGCGCTACGAGGCAGCGGAGAGCCGCCTCCATCAGGGTGGCGGCACGGCGGTGGCGGTGGCGGTGGCGGGGGCGCGGAGGCCTGGCAGGAAGGCCTCCCCAGTGACCTCCAGCACCCCCCCGAGGGACAAGTATGACCTCCGAGTCCTGGAGCCTCGACAGTCCAGCATTTCATTTCATTTCTTCTTGAGTGACTTCTATCATGCGTTTTCGTTTTGTTTTATTTCAGTTTTCATTTTCTTTGTTCATTTCTGTCAGTGATTTGATTCGTTTGCTTTGGGTCCATTTGTTGTGGTTTTTATCATACTTTATGCATGATTCTTCTACATTTTGAGTTACAAGGTGGCGTGAACATAATGCGATTTTGAGATTACAAAATTGACATGACCGTGGAGTAATCCCATTTAGAGATAAGCAAAGCAAGTCTTTTGCATTTGACTCTATTCTAGTTAGTTCATTCGGTAGCTGTGCGCTGCGTTGACACGTCGCGCCTTTCTGTCCCGTGCAGCTCCACCACCATGAGCGCAGTGGACTTCTTCTCCCAGGATAAGGTCTGGTTTGAAAAGCCTCGCTACGATGAGGCAGAACGGCGCTTCTACGAGCAACAGGGCAGGCCCTCGGAAGAGACGCAGGTACCGTTCTGTTCGGGGTTCTGTTCGCGGTTTCTGTCCACGGTTCTGTCCCACCCAATCCAACGTCCTACCATTCTGTTGAGTGTGCCTTGTTTTGTAGATGTGTGTTGAAGTACATGTGATTGTAAAGTTGATTGTCTGGACTGTGTCCTTGAAACTTTTTCATATATTAGATTTTGCTAATACAGCTAGCAATTAACTTTATCTGTGGATACATGTGTCTCTTCTCTTCAGATATATGTTTATGGTTTAATAAATGAAGTATAATGTGAAGTATTGTGCAGTTCCAGGATGCGGGAGCTAACGGTATTCTGCAGGACATTGCCAGAGCCCGGGAGAACATCCAGAAGTCTCTAGCAGGAGTGAGTAACTTTATTACATTTAATAATTCACTAGTCGCCACAAGGACTCCCTCGGCGAGCGACCCGGTGGTGCCTGACCTGCTGGGTGGTGCCTGGGCCTGCAGGGTGGTGCCCGGGCCTGCTGGGTGGTGCTGGGTGGTACCCGGGCCTGCTGGGTGGTGCTGGGTGGTACCCGGGCCTGCTGGGTGGTGCCCGGGCCTGCTGGGTGGTGCCGGGCTAGTGAGAATCAGAAGGGGTTGGTGTGAGAATGTCGACTCCCCGGTCCTCAGCATCACCATGAGACTGTTTGACTTGGTATCTTAGCATGTTGGCATGCCTCCTCATCTGGTCTAACTCTCCTGCTCACCCTTCTTCCTTCCTTCCTTCCTTCCTTCCTTTCCTCTAAGCCCTGCATGTGGTTCCTTCAGTTCATTTCCTCCTTTCCTCTCCTCCTTTCATTTCTCATCTTTCTTTGCGGGCCCCTGACCCCCTCGCCAGATGAAGTCCACCCTGTGTAACAGAGGGTCTGGTCAACCGGCCCCCAACCATCCATCCCAAACTGTAAGTGCCCTCTCCCCTCCCCCCCCCCCCTCGCTGTGTGCCGCTGGAGTCGCTGTTAACCCACAACCCCAAGCAGCAGCCATGGCCTCTGGTTCACTGTACAGACTAACCTGTAGTTCCTCGAACAGCCTCTAGGTGGTTCACTATAGAGACTAGCATGTAGTTCCTCTAACAGCCTCTAGGTGGTAGAGACTAGCATGTAGTTCCTCTAACAGCCTCTAGGTGGTAGAGACTAACATGTAGTTCCTCTAACAGCCTCTAGGTGGTAGACTAGCATGTAGTTCCTCTAACAGCCTCTAGGAGGTAGAGACTAGCATGTAGTTCCTCTAACAGCCTCTAGGAGGTAGAGACTAGCATGTAGTTCCTCTAACAGCCTCTAGGTGGTAGAGACGAGCATGTAGTTCCTCTAACAACCTCTAGGTGGTAGAGACTAGCATGTAGTTCCTCTAACAACCTCTAGGTGTATAGAGACTAGCATGTAGTTCCTCTAGTGGCCTCTAGGTGGTAGAGACTAACATGTAGTTCCTCTAACAACCTCTAGGTGGGTAGAGACTAGCATGTAGTTCCTCTAATAGGCTTTTCACACTTGAATAAGTTAACCCTGGGTTAACATTAACCCTGGGTTAATTTTCTGACGTTTCACACTAGTTTTCTTTAACCCTGGGTTAACAATTGACCCCGGGTTAACGTTTCACACTGTGAGCTTGTAGACCCCGGGTTAACGTTCTCATTTGCATATTTACTGGGTTATCGAAAATGATTGGCCCGGCCCAGCACATGACCTTTGTTTACATTTTAGCCGGCTTAGCTGTCAAAATGACGCCATCACGCCGCTGTGATGCCGATAGTAATTAAACACACACACGAGAGAGCGACGAGAGAGAATAAAAATGTTACTGGAGAAGAGAAGAGTATATGAGGAGGTTTTTGATTTTATTTTAAGTATAGAGAAATTATTAAATTTTAATTTCAAGATCGTGCATCACAGATGCGCGTGCGATTAATATGCAAATGAGGTGAGGTTGCGGTCTGTGATTGGATGGATAGTCGTTGATATCGCTCTTACCTTCTAACCCCACATTCATTTCACACTATTGTTCTTGGCACCGCAATTGCGATGCTAACCCCGCAATTGCGGTGCTAACCCTGCTTCGTAGCAGGGTTTGTTAACCCAGGGTTAAAAGCGGTGCTAACCCACTTTAAAAAATGCAAGTGTGAAACGCTGCTTAACCCCGGGTTAAATGTGGGGTTAACCCCGGGGTTAAGTGTAGTGTGAAATGCATATAACAGCCTCTAGGTGGTTCACTATAGAGACTAACCTGTAGTTCTTCTAATGGCCTCTTAAGGATTTAATCTTGACGAGTTTTGACCATAGACTACTGCGAGGCGGCCGTTGAAGTCCCGCCTTCAATGTGCCAAATTACGGACCCCCCCCCCCCCATGCCCATGGCTACGATCAATACTTCTTATTAGCTGCCGGTGAGCAGTGCGCTGTGTGTTCCCAATAGGGAGGCTTCTTACGCTTGGTTTGCAGAGTGAGCGTGTTGATTGGTCACCCGGCCTCTAGGTGGCGCTGTTGTCACTGTGTTAATGGGGCTGCTGCTTCTTCCTCTGTGGTTCCTCAGACGAGCAGCGCTGCGCCTGGTGATCCGGGGGAACTGGTCTCCCGCATGACGAGCTTGGAGCTGGAGAACAAGAGTCTGCACAAAGGTGACTGACCTTCTCACCACGCCTGACTTACGGGCACCAGAGAACATTCATATCCACTTTACAGACTGTCCCGTCCTCTCCTCTGACTGTCTGTCCTGCCCTGTCTGTCCTCTCCTCCGTCTGTCTGTCCTCTCCGTCTGTCCTCTCCTCTGTCT
Source organism: Coryphaenoides rupestris (assembly GCA_002895965.2). NCBI lineage: Eukaryota > Metazoa > Chordata > Actinopteri > Gadiformes > Macrouridae > Coryphaenoides > Coryphaenoides rupestris. Next base: position 103,205 of record PIJE02000602.1, read on the forward strand.
GTCGTCTCGTCTGTCTGTCTGTCCTGCACTGTCTGTCCTCTCCTGTCTCCTGTGTGTCCAGTGGTGGAGGACCTGAGGTCGGCTCTGTCCAGGCTTGAGGGCAGAGTAGCGGTCCTGGAGAAGTGTTGCGCTGCAGCCTCGCCGGCGCCCAGTGCTGCCCACACTAATGTGAGTCTCGCTCATATATAGGCTTCTCATGAGTGTCTCCTCTCCTGTCTCCTGTATCCTGTGTCCTCTCCTTTCCTGTCTCCTGTCTCCTCTCCTGTCTCCTGTGTCTCCTCTCCTGTGTCTCCTCTCCTGTCTCCTGTGTGTCCTCTCCTGTCTCCTGTGTGTCCTCTCCTGTGTCTTCTTCTCATGAGTGAATGTGTGCATAATGCGGCCGCCGTCTTGGCTTGATGCTCCCCAGGGAACTGCCCCTCAGCAACAGCAACAGAAGAAGAGCGCCGCGGCGGCGGTTGACGATGAAGACGACGACGGCTTCGACCTGTTCGGCAGCGACGACGAGGACGAGGAGGAGGCGGCGGAGAACCTCAAGCAGCAGCGGCTGAGCGAGTACGCGGCGAGGAAGGCCAAGAAGCCCACCCTCATCGCCAAGTCCTCCATCTTGTTGGACGTCAAGCCGGTTCGTCATGATGACCGGCGGACTCGCTTCTTTTTCCCGCCGCTCGGTCCCGGACCTCCCCTGACACCTGACCTTTAACCCCTCTCCTCCTCCTCCTCGCAGTGGGACGACGAGACGGACATGGCGAAGCTGGAGGAGTGCGTGCGCTCGGTGGCGGCGGACGGCCTGCTGTGGGGGGCGTCCAAGCTGGTCCCCGTGGGCTACGGCATCCGGAAGCTGCAGATCTCCTGCGTGGTGGAGGACGACAAGGTGGGGACGGACCTGCTGGAGGAGGAGATCACCGCGTTCCAAGACTATGTGAGTAGAGCGCCGACATGATGCACGTTCTCCCAGTCTCCTGGTACCGCTGTCCGCTAACAGACGTTCTCCCGGTCTCCTGGTACCGCTGTCCGCTAACAGACGTTCTCCCGGTCTCCTGGTACCGCTGTCCGCTAACAGACGTTCTCCCGGTCTCCTGGTACCGCTGTCCGCTAACAGACGTTGTCCTCCCGGTCTCTTCTAGATCCAGAGCGTGGACGTCGCGGCGTTCAACAAGATCTGAGCAGCAGCAGCAGCAGAGCACTTCCTGTCCGTGGTCTCCTCCCGTCTTTCTGCTGCTTGTGTCTAACGGTTCACAATAAACTCTTGCACTTCATCACCCTGCCGTGTGTGTGTCTTGTGATTTGTTGTAAAATGTCTTTTACGAGTGACAAAAGTGCATTGTTATAATAATATAAATGCTTAAAGTTCTACGTCGTTGTGGTTTATTTATTTGGGAACTGGTTACAGAAAACACACAACACACAACCCCTGCGGTCTCTTGTAGCCTGGGCGTCCTAAAGCTTTTTAGAAGTCATGCTGTGTGTGACTCTCAATATTGTTATTCATCGATAGGACTGTTAGGCGTTCATAGAATCTTCTGGTACCGGTCCATATTGAATATCGTAAACATATTAACAGTGTAACCAGGGTTACATAATTGGCTATTGGTTACATAGGTAGAGGTAGAGTCCAGCACCAGGTGAATACTAGCTATAGCAGTAACACCATGTCCCCCCCAAAGTAAGAGGCGACTCGACACCGTTGTTCATAACTGACATAACACTTTATTAGAGATCCGAGACGGGGGGGCGCTGTCGTTCTATGACCTATGACCTCGGAGTCAACGCGGTCGACACCCCAAGACCTACGTCTTCAGCATAACGGGCAACAGTAGAGTACGAGTAGATCCTCACCGTATTCCTCCGACACTCACTGGAGCTTCACAATGGCGACATCCACGGTGGTTACGTGGCGGCTTTGACTCATTTAGAGTGAATAAAGTTGGACGAATTAACAATGTGTACTTGTACACACTGTTAAAACTAGGGAGGGAGGAATAATGGCAATGTTTAGTATATTCTTATGTGTTCAGACAGTCTGTAGGTATCGCTTCAGAGTGCAGTTGAGTCGATACACGGTACACCGTGGAATAAGACTTGATTCGTATGAAGGGGTTAATTAACTCATGAACCGCCTGCTTGAAGTGAACCTCTGCTGTGCTGCTGTAGGCGTCCATCCTGGTGGCTACTAGAGGCCACTTTGGTTTCACACTTTGTCTCATACAGCTGTTCTTCACATGAGACCTTCATCCACCACTTCACCTCAACCACTACATCATGGAGTTATAAAACATTCTGGTTACATGAAAAATACTATCAAAATAGAGTTTGAGATAGGTATTAATAAGTATTAGATGCTTCTGACGCTGACGTTAAGATACCAAATACATTGGGAGGGAGGGGGGGTATATGTCTTGACAGTCTTGGAGCCACCAGTACCCTGCATGCGGAGCGCTCACGTTAGTTTAATATCCGCTGGTTTCAAGTAAACCGTCACCTGAACACGGCAACGCTTCAGTGATGGTGTGATGAACGTTAGAGATCTGACAGTTATGATGGTGTGATGAACGTTAGAGATCTGACAGTTATGATGGTGTGATGAACGTTAGAGAGATCTGACAGCTATGATGGTGTGATGAACGTTAGAGAGATCTGACAGCTATGATGGTGTGATGAACGTTAGAGAGATCTGACAGTTATGATGGTGTGATGAACGTTACAGAGATCTGACAGCTATGATGGTGTGATGAACGTTACAGAGATCTGACAGCTATGATGGTGTGATGAACGTTAGAGATCTGACAGTTATGATGATGGTGTGATGAACGTTAGAGATCTGATGGTGATGAGGCACACGTTTCAGGAAGGTGACGTGAGTGTTAAGGAGTTCGGCAAAGGAAGAATCAATTGATTCCTAAATGAAGGGTTTCACAATTGTCATTATTATCTGATGAGAGTATAAACCCCCGAAGTTAGCGACGGTACGTCTAGAGGAGCTAGGGACCGAGCGCTCCCAGACCTCCGGGAGGACACCCAGCAGGAGGTCAACTAGCTTGTGTTGGAGAAGGAGAACCAAACTGCATCGCACCATGCTAACCAGCGATTAGCATGAGGTTACAAGACTCCTAATGTCTGGCGATGACTCCCTCTCGGTGGTTTGAGTGTCCTCTAAAGACTGAGGTACCCGCAGGACCGCAGACATGCCTTCATGTTATGGTCGGGGGAAGATGTTCATGTTATGGTCGGATGACGTTGGTGAAAGACTTCTTATGTACTTCAGTGGCTTACAGGAACAAATGAGTGGGGCGGGGCGGTGGAACCCGAGGCGCTGCTGGGAGCGGCAGCCCAGCTGGAAGTCACTGAGGCACCAGCTCCTTCAGGGAGGCCAGCGCTGCGTGGATGCGAACGTGCAGCCGGTTCTCAAAGTCGTAGCCGGTGAAGTCGTCCTGGAGAACACCAACACAACAATCAGTAGGACTCAAAGAACCCCTGGTTCCCTTTAGGAATCAATTGCATCGTGTTTTAGGTGGGAAATGCCGGAGTGTTATCTGAGGAAGTTACCTTTGCCTGAAGAAGCAAGGATCTCCCCTTCCCCAGCGTCTGGTGGAAGGACAAACCAAGCGCATCATTAGTTTGTGATTCTGTTACTCAAAGACGCAGTAAACTAGTCCTGGTAAGACCCTGAGACCCTGGTCCTCACCCTCTGGTGTGGCGAGCAGCACGCAGCCCAGCTCGTACACGGAGTACGGCTGGACGTAGGAGTTGATCTGGTGGCCGTACTCATCCCGCGCCGACAGCTGGAACTCCTGGATGTGACGTATCGTGGATGTTATTTAGATCTTGTCTTTGGTGACCTGAATTGTAATTGTGTTGCACCACAGCATGATAAAATACTTGATCCCGATTTGTGTTAATAAGTCAAGCGTCTAACCTGAACAGCGTCTTTAGTGTTGCCGAGGCATTTGTGAATGGAGCCCAGAAGGAGGTGCTTCAGACCTCGGCACGGGACGTCGTCCAGACCCTGTAACACTGAGAGAAGAGATCAGATAAACACTAACGCTGTAATAAACCGTACAGGACTGTAACGTCACGACAAGCTGCTGTTACAAGGACAGGTATCACGTGACTGGAATTAACAATGGAAACAGAATCAGCGCGCCTCCGAGACCAACCTTGGTTCATGATCTGTAGTTTGGAGGAGGAACAGTTCTGAAGAGCCTTCCACAGGTAGAGAACCTCGACGACCCCCAGGAAGCACAGCTCTCTGCTGGGGGCGCTCTTCCTCAGCCTCTCAGCCTGCCGGCACCAAGCAACACGGTCAGGCTAATCATCTGGTTCTGATGACAACATGGAGACCGAACGATGAGGAATCCATGAACACACGAAAACTTGAACCTCACCCGTTTGAGGGCAAACTGTTCAATCTGATTGTTTTTCCTTTTGAACAGTTTGTGGACCTCTTTGAAGACAGCGCTCGCTCCGACCAGGTCCCCCGAAGCTCCCTGACACACTGAACAACAAGATGGAAGATATGGCACAGTTAACTGGATCACATGTTCTGCTGTCACACAGTAGGACTGCTGGATCAGAGGTTCTGCAGTGCGTATCGGTAGGCCTCACCTCCGGTCAGGTAGGCGTAGTAACACTGGGACCAGCGAGACTCGTGCTTCAGCCGCACAAAGGCACTGTGAGCATCTTCAAAGTTCAACTCTATCATACTGCACCAACCTGGAACACACCACACACACACCACACACACACACACACACACACACACACCCCTGCAGTGTGTGTGTGTGTGTGTGTGTGTGTGTGTGTGTGTGTGTGTGTGTGTGTGTGTGTGTGGCTCTTGGGAGACATTTTAAACAACGGCCCTTTGTAACGTGAGACGTGTTCGACCGACAGGAGATGGGACTGACATCGTCCACGTTTCATCCCTTCATCCATTTGTAAATCTGTTTATTTGTAGTATTCGTCATTCTAACCAGAGGATATGTCTTTAAAGTTCTTCTCCAGCACCACCGATTTACTGTCCGGACTGATGAGGTTCACTTCAAACCGGCCCACCTGTGGAGTCAAAGCAGAGAAGACACACACAACACCGGTCAAGCAGGTATCCAAGTAGGGTTGGGCGATAGGGATTACGCACACACACACACACACACACACACCATCTCGCACTGGTGAAAATGATATCTATATCCCCACTCTGTTGTGCATTTTGGCTTTTCTGTTCAACTGAAATGTTCTATGTTGATATATGCATTATTCACATATCCGCCGAAAACACATTTTAAATCAGTCAAATACTTCTACATTCTCTTGATCAATCATAATAAAGATGGAATAGAGTTCCCAGTCTCACAGTGGCCACTGGTTGATTTCATAGATGTATTTTATTAATTACGGTGCATTATATAAGCCAGGCTACATTATCGTATATATTTTCTGTTAAATTTGAATGCAGATGCCTTGCCTATATTCAGCTGTGGTATACCCTGGATCAGACAGCAACCACTAAAACAGCTTCCCTGTTTTGTGAAAGACTGCCATTAGTGCACGCTTTACAGCTTAATTATTTACCAAGTTGAATTCTCAAAATTAGCTATATAAAATGACCAAAAAAAAAACTAAAACTAAAAACAACCCTTGATGGACTCCGGTAGTACAGTAGTCGATATATAATCGTCCTATCGGCCCACCCGGGGTATCCGAGCTTCATATGTAGGTAATGGTTACAGGCAGCTTTACAATAGAGGAGTATTACTCCCCACGGTTTCTCATAACAAAAGCCTACCGTACCACAACAACTACTACTACTGCTGCTGTGTATTTTTGGATGGGCTCAATAGGGCAACACACTCAGACACACACACACACGGTCAAGGTCAGAGGCGCTGGGCCAATGATTTTTCCCATAATTGACTGCAACAGAGTTCCATATAGAGCGCATGCAGTGCTCTAGTTTTCCACATTAGCCCATCTCACTCAGCGTTCCCAAAGTGGGAGGCGTGGGGGGGGCAGGGAGATGGGATGTAAGGGAGAACGTGACAAGGACGAATGAATGAATGAATTTATATATTTTAACAGGGACAAAGTACCAAGAACATTAACCTTATAAAACAAGGAGAGATGTAATGTACCAGGTTTTAGCAAATTGCCATTTTCCGCCCGTAGTCCCTAGGCAGGGGGGTTAAATTATTATATAGTACGAAAATTACACATTAAAAGAGTATAAAAACACTATAAGTGGTATCTTATGAACTAAACTAAATAAAGCACAGGCGGAACAAATGACTAAGAATAAACAAACACATCGGCGGCTGATACAATTTAAATGACGGAAGCACTGAAGTGTCAAACATAAAAGATGGTTCATGTTGTGATTTGGTAAAATGCCTAAACTGTGTGTGTGAACTGCAACAAGCAACGTTATGGCAAAAACGGACTATTAAAGTGGCATGGCGGTGAGTGGACAGTCTCGTACACTTCACCAAAGAAGAAAAATATATATATAGACGCTTTTCTGTTTTTTGTGTTGACAAGGCAACTTACAGCAACCAGGACTGTCTTTTAATAGCTTATTTGCGATACATTGAGGCAAATTATTTGTCTGAGGACATAAGTTTGGACAGCAGGACAAGGGGTGCATTCATTCAACTCGAGAGGGGAGCACCGCCTGTGTGTCCACCATGCAACAAATTAAATTACATTTACCAGGAATTGGTGGGAACGTACGGTATTTCCCAAAGGGGATGGAACTAAGTTTGGGAACCGCTGATCTCGCTAATATTAGTGCTCCGCCAATGTCTCTGCCGCTAATATTAGATGTATTTCATGCAGCGAATTTCATGCGAACATGCTTCATGTGATTCATGTATGAGGAACGGCAGAGTGTTTAGTGTGGGATCGGGCTGAATGCTACTCGTGAAAAAGTGATCAGATTGTGCGGGCACCAGTCGACAACAACAACAACAACAACAACAACAACAACAACAACGACGATAAAAGCTCCACCCCTCATGGTTGGTGTTGACATGAAGCAGTAGGCGATAGTGTGCATTACCGTCTGCAACTCCCACCGCCCCTCCCCACCTCACCCCAGCCACCGTTAAAATGATTTGTAGAAGGCGCTGTAGCAGAGCAGAGCAGCTCCTACTGCCGCTGGCTGACCAGGAGGCTAAATGTAGAGAGGGATAGAATGACAAACACGAGCCGAAGCCAGCAAGCGGCCATGCATTTGATTCGAGTGGAACAGAAGGCGGTTTGAGTGTTTAACCCAATTATGCAAACACCACGTGACCATGTGTGAAAAATAGGTTGCCAGTCCAAGCCAAGGCGGGGGGGCGGAATATGATTTTCATCTGTAAACCGAGACAATAATTCAACGGTCATCGAATGAGCGAGCAACTTAAAACCTTACATTACATTACATTCCCTGTCCTTCGCTTTGCTTCCTCCATCAAGTCAGCACAGCACCAAGAAAGCCCCAGCCTCGTTCCCTTCAGCAGGCTGTGGACCACTGAGGATCACATGTGAATGGAACCGCTCTCCTCCTGGTTCCCTCACGGACCACACATGTGCACCTTCGTTCTGCCACACGGCCACTCACATATCCGTGTGAGGGTTGGGTGGGGGTGTTGTTATGGCAACACGTGCGTCGTAGAGGAGAGGAGCAAAGCCCTTTACAAAGGCACAGCGAGACCTCAAACCAGCAATAATAATAACCGTAGTCAAGGTGAAAAATAGATGGTTGCGTCGCCCCCACTCCTGGGTCATTACGGACGATCTGTTATTAAAGGGCCTGTGGTGCGACGCTCCAGTGAGTCACGTGTGTTGGTGTTGTTGTTGTTGTGGTTGTTGATCATGGTCATCACACATCATCATACATGACGTGTGTGTTTGTCTGTTCTCCTCTGTTCATAACTTACACATTAAGAATTGTCTTGTCTTATTATTATTCTTATTCTTCTTATTATATTGTCTGTGACTACTGTGTTGCACTTGGGACTGCAAAACGACAACTTTATCGGTCACTGTATGTGTCACAGTCGGCTCCTCCGTGGTGTACCTGGAACAGCATGGTGCGGTTCTTGTCGGCGTCGGACGGGTGCACGTGGTTGGGCGCGCTGGCGTGGCGGCGGCGGGCGGGGCCCAACATGGCCGCCTCCCGGGGCTTCCTCTGCAGCCCGCTGGCCTGGCTGTTGCAGCGCGTGCGGAACTCCTGCTGCTCCTCGAAGCCGGAGTCCTCCAGGATGCATTCTGGGAAACCGGCGCGCAGGCTGCTCTGGCTGGCGCTGCCAGACAGACTCCATCCTGATGGGGCGGGGCGGTGGAACCCGAGGCGCTGCTGGGAGCGGCAGCCCAGCTGGAAGTCACTGAGGCACCAGCTCCTTCAGGGAGGCCAGCGCTGCGTGGATGCGAACGTGCAGCCGGTTCTCAAAGTCGTAGCCGGTGAAGTCGTCCTGGAGAACACCAACACAACAATCAGTAGGACTCAAAGAACCCCTGGTTCCCTTTAGGAATCAATTGCATCGTGTTTTAGGTGGGAAATGCCGGAGTGTTATCTGAGGAAGTTACCTTTGCCTGAAGAAGCAAGGATCTCCCCTTCCCCAGCGTCTGGTGGAAGGACAAACCAAGCGCATCATTAGTTTGTGATTCTGTTACTCAAAGACGCAGTAAACTAGTCCTGGTAAGACCCTGAGACCATGGTCCTCACCTCTGGTGTGGCGAGCAGCACGCAGCCCAGCTCGTACACGGAGTACGGCTGGACGTAGGAGTTGATCTGGTGGCCGTACTCATCCCGCGCCGACAGCTGGAACTCCTGGATGTGACGTATCGTGGATGTTATTTAGATCTTGTCTTTGGTGACCTGAATTGTAATTGTGTTGCACCACAGCATGATAAAATACTTGATCCCGATTGGTTAATAAGTGAAGCGTCTAACCTGAACAGCGTCTTTAGTGTTGCCGAGGCATTTGTGAATGGAGCCCAGAAGGAGGTGCTTCAGACCTCTGCACGGGACGTCGTCCAGACCCTGTAACACTGAGAGAAGAGATCAGATAAACACTAACGCTGTAATAAACCGTACAGGACTGTAACGTCACTACAAGCTGCTGTTACAAGGACAGGTATCACGTGACTGGAATTAACAATGGAAACAGAATCAGCGCGCCTCCGAGACCAACCTTGGTTCATGATCTGTAGTTTGGAGGAGGAACAGTTCTGAAGAGCCTTCCACAGGTAGAGAACCTCGACGACCCCCAGGAAGCACAGCTCTCTGCTGGGGGCGCTCTTCCTCAGCCTCTCAGCCTGCCGGCACCAAGCAACACGGTCAGGCTAATCGTCTGGTTCTGATGACAACATGGAGACCGAACGATGAGGAATCCATGAACACACGAAAACTTGAACCTCACCCGTTTGAGGGCAAACTGTTCAATCTGATTGTTTTTCCTTTTGAACAGTTTGTGGACCTCTTTGAAGACAGCGCTCGCTCCGACCAGGTCCCCCGAAGCTCCCTGACACACTGAACAACAAGATGGAAGATATGGCACAGTTAACTGGATCACAGGTTCTGCTGTCACACAGTAGGACTGCTGGATCAGAGGTTCTGCAGTGCGTATCGGTAGGCCTCACCTCCGGTCAGGTAGGCGTAGTAACACTGGGACCAGCGAGACTCGTGCTTCAGCCGCACAAAGGCACTGTGAGCATCTTCAAAGTTCAACTCTATCATACTGCACCAACCTGGAACACACACACACACACACACACACACACACACACACACACATCACACACACACACACACGTCCGTCAGTGCGGCGCTAGGTGCGGCTGGGCTGTATGCTAACGTACGCGATCTCATAAAGAACGGTAGAGTGTGTGTGCTGGCGTGGTTTGGAGTTTGAGTTGATTGTAGTTTGTTGTTTGGGTCGCGTATGGATTGTGGCGCGGCTGTTATGTAAGGAGCGACGAGTGTGGCGCGGTGTAAGGTGCTTGCGCATTGGTATATCGCAATGACGTGGGTGTCGTCGCGCTTAGCATTTGTCGGGTTCGGATAAGAGCGGCACGAGGGAAGTGGAGATATAATGCTAGGGCCTGTGACGCTGTGGATCGGTTGGTGTCCTTTGAATATCTTATCTTGTATATATATTATATTTGTATATATTATATTTGTATATATTATATTTATATATTTTGACTGTACATCTAACTAAATCTGTTAAGTTTATTTGTAGTATTCTGTGTATTTCTCTATTGTTTTATTGTACTGTGTTGCTATGCAACCTGGCACAAGAATTTCCTTCGGGATTAATAAAGTTTTATCTTATCTTATCTTATCTTATCTTTTATTATCTTATCCTGCGCTCATCTCCATGTAGATGGAGATGGAGCTGATCTTAAAACCACAGGAAGTTGTTTGGAAGGATCAGGTAGCAGGCGGCTAAAAATACTATTCAGTTATTCTGCCCTCGTTTTAGTTTTCATGTGAAGTGAGAGAGAAAAAAACATCCAACCAATACCTCTCTTTCTCTCTCTCTCTCTCTCTCTCTCTCTCTCTCTCTCTCTCTCTCTCTCTGTCTCTCAGTGTCTCTCTCTCTCTACTCACGTGGCTAGCGGGGCCTTCATGTCTTTGCTCTCGCTGGCGTACATGAGGGACGCGAGGCCCTGCGTGCGGTCCCCGGGGAAGCCCAGCAGGTTGATGATCTTCAGGAGGTGTGGAGGCACCATGGAGATGCAGAGGTGGAAGAGGCCGTAGCCGAAGCTCACGGAGCCCTTCAGGCGGTCCAGCGCCTCGGCCGTGACCCCGCTCGTGGCGGGGTCGCGGCCGTCGTTGCGGTTGGCGTTGTCCGCCAGCGAGGACCTCCGCTGGCACGCCTCCTGCAGATGGCTGATGTCGCTGTGGCACTTATTGTACATCTTCCACGCCTTGCGGAGGATCCAGCCCCCCTTGATGTACGCTGGGGTGGAGAACGCAACTGAACCACGGAGCAGGGAACTGAAGACTCACTAGGACTCACTGTGTCAGCCTGACTTAACTAAAGACTCACTAGGACTCACTGTGTCAGCCTGACTTAACTAAAGACTCACTAGGACTCACTGTGTCAGCCTGACTTAACTAAAGACTCACTAGGACTCACTGTGTCAGCCTGACTTAACTAAAGACTCACTAGGACTCACTGTGTCAGCCTGACTTAACTAAAGACTCACTAGGACTCACTGTGTCAGCCTGACTTACCTGACAGCTCCTGCTTGACGAATGAGAGAACGGCCAGGTAGACCTGGCAGTCAGCCACGATGATCTGTCTCTGCAGCCGGTCGACCAACGCCACCCCGCACCTCTGGGAGTCCATCTGACACACACACACACACACACACGTCCATATGCAGACAACAGATGTTCTCCTCGACACCCTTCTGATCGACTTCCCACTTGGTGGGTGTATCTCGGGTGTATATCTGAGTACCCCTGAGGACCCCAGGATATATCTCTGAGGACCCCCGGATATATGGCTGAGGACCCCCGGACGTATCTCTGAGGAGGACACCCGGACGTATCTCTGAGGACCCCCGGACGTATGGCTGAGGACCCCAGGATGTATCTCTGAGGACCCCAGGACGTATGGCTGAGGACCCCAGGATGTATCTCTGAGGACCCCAGGATGTATCTCTGAGGACCCCAGGATGTATCGCTGAGGACCCCAGGACGTATCGCTGAGGGCCCCAGGATGTATCGCTGAGGGCCCCAGGATGTATCTCTGAGGACCCCTGAGGACCCCAAGACGTATCTGAGGACCCCTGAGGACCCCAAGATGTATCTGAGGACCCCAGGACATAACTCTGAGGAGCCGCAGTACTCATACACTCTTCTTGATCTGTTGGCGCAGCGTTCTCCGAGGAGTCCAGGTTGATCGCTCTCACACAACCTCTCGGTGGAGCGAAGGTCCTCACAGGCCAGCTGCAGCTTCTCCTCCTCGAATGTCATCATGGCGTTCTGCTCACAAACACACACACACACACACACAACACACACACACACACACACAACACACATACACACACTCACAGTCGTGATAGGACTCTGCTGCATGAATTATGCAATACTAATGTACCAACTATATAATTATAGAATTAATAATGACAATTTTCTTTGACTTGTGCCTAGTTTGGAAGGGCAATGTAGAAAGGGATGTAAAGTCTAGATATACAGTCTAGTGTCTAGATCTACAGTCTAGATCTACAGTCTAGATCTTCCACAGAGAAGAGAAACTTACCAAGAAGCTGACGAAGCTAGCACCAAAGCTCATCAGTGGACTCTGTGTCCTGTGGACACATACACACACACACACGCACACACACCACACACACACACACACACACACACACACACACACACACACATACACACACACACACGCACATACACACACACACACACACACACACACACACACACATACACATACACACACGCACATATACGCAATATATCTTATATACTGTATATAGAACAAATCAATATTACCTTTAGGCTTATACCCTGTACATTTATATCTGTTGCTTTTATTCTTATATTGGTATTTTTGTGCAAACTCTGGCACAAGTATTTCCTTCAGGATGAATAATGTTCTGTGTTATCTTATCTTCTCTTATATCATCAACAGCAACATTACTAAGCTTTAATAAGCTTTAATAAGCCCATACAGTACGGTCTGACCCCTGACCCCACCTGCAGGACAGTCTCACCCCTGACCCCACCTGCAGGACAGAGGTCTGACCCCTGACCCTACCTGCAGGACGGTCTGACCCATGACCACACCTGCAGGACAGTCTGACCCCTGACCCCACCTGCAGGACGGTCTCACCCCTGACCCCACCTGCAGGACGGTCTGACCCATGACCCCACCTGCAGGACAGTCTCACCCCTGACCCCCACCTGCAGGACGGTCTCACCCCTGACCCCCACCTGCAGGACAGAGGTCTGACCCCTGACCCCACCTGCAGGACGGTCTCACCCCTGACCCCTGACCCCACCTGCAGGTCGGTCTCACCCCTGACCCCTGACCCCACCTGCAGGACAGAGGTCTGACCCCTGACCCCCACCTGCGGGTCGGTCTCACCTGTATCTCCTGAACAGGTCGTCGCTCTCCTTGAAGCCGTTGTTGAGCAGCATGCTGATGCCCGCCAGCGCCAGCTCCGCATCGTCCATCTCCTCCTCCTCCTCTTCCTCCTCCTCCTCCTCCTCCCGCTGCTCCTCCTGCTGCCGCGGAGGTCGCCGCTGCTCCTCCTGCTGCCGGGGAGGTCGCTGCTGCTCCTCCTGCTCCGCCATTGGTGCGGAACAACAACCAATTCAATCCGTGCAAGACAAGGAGGGATGCGGATTCCTTCGATATTATCCCTGCAATAAAATCAAACTGATCAGCGATCGATGAAGACCCGAGCGTCTGGATCAGGGAGAGGATGCTCAGCCTGCAGCACCCCGGGGTGCCCGCACCTCCCGACGAGAACAACGACTAATTATTATAATCCTCAGTGTGCATCCGATCATCAACACTGAGTCCTCATCAATACTGATCATCAACACCGATCATCAATGCTGATCATCAATACTGAGTCTCTTTATACCCGTCGATCATCCACTCGTCCGGTTGTTCTGCAGACAGAAGGGACTGCGTCCATCAGTAGGATTACATAACAAGATGGTTTGATGATGTCCTCCTCCTCCTCCTCCTCCTCTTCCTCTTCCTCTTCCTCTTCCTCCTCCTCCGCCCGGTGAACCCACGACGCAAGTCCGCTCAAACCAAACGGCGTCTCGTCATAACGCAGCGTCCGCCTCCCTCCACCCCAGCACCTCCTCCCTCACAGCACCCTCCCTCCATCCTAGCACCTCCCCTCCCTCACAGCATCCTCCCTCCATTCTAGCACCTCCCCACCCTCACAGCATCCTCCCTCCCTCACAGCATCCTCCCTCCTCACAGCACCTCCCCTCCCTCACAGCATCCTCCCTCCCTCCTCACAGCATCCTCCCTCCTCACAGCATCCTCCCCTCACAGGACCTCCGTCCATCCTAGCATCTCCCCTCCCTCACAGCACCTCCCTCCTCACAGCACCTCCCCTCCCTCACAGCATCCTCCCTCCCCACAGCACCTCCCTCCTCACAGCACCTCCTCCCTCACAGCATCCTCCCTCCCTCCTCACAGCATCCTCCCTCCTCACAGCATCCTCCCTCCCTCCTCACAGCATCCTCCCCTCACAGGACCTCCGTCCATCCTAGCATCTCCCCTCCCTCACAGCATCCTCCCTCCTCACAGCACCTCCCTCCTCACAGCACCTCCCCTCCCTCACAGCATCCTCCCTCCCCACAGCACCTCCCTCCTCACAGCACCTCCTCCCTCACAGCATCCTCCCTCCCTCCTCACAGCATCCTCCCTCCTCACAGCATCCTCCCTCCCTCGTCACAGCATCCTCCTCTCACAGGACCTCCGTCCATCCTAGCATCTCCCCTCCCTCACAGCACCTCCCTCCTCACAGCACCTCCTCCCTCACAGCACCTCCCCTCCCTCACAGCATCCTCCCTCCCCACAGCACCTCCCTCCTCACAGCACCTCCTCCCTCACAGCATCCTCCCTCCCTCCTCACAGCATCCTCCCTCCTCACAGCATCCTCCCTCCCTCGTCACAGCATCCTCCCCTCACAGGACCTCCGTCCATCCTAGCATCTCCCCTCCCTCACAGCACCTCCTCCCTCACAGCACCTCCCTCCTCACAGCACCTCCTCCCTCACAGCATCCTCCCTCCCTCCTCACAGCATCCTCCCTCCTCACAGCATCCTCCCTCCCTCCTCACAGCATCCTCCCCTCACAGGACCTCCGTCCATCCTAGCATCTCCCCTCCCTCACAGCACCTCCCTCCTCACAGCATCCTCCCCTCACAGACCTCCCTCCCTTACAGCATCCTCCCTCCTCACAGCACCCTCCCTCCTCACAGCACCTCCTCCCTCACAGCATCCTCCCCTCACAGGACCTCCGTCCATCCTAGCATCTCCCCTCCCTCACAGCACCTCCCCTCCCGCATAGGACCTCCCTCCCTCACAGCATCCTCCCTCCTCACAGCACCTCCCTCCTCACAGCATCCTCCCTCCCTCACAGCACCTCCCTCCTCACAGCATCCTCCCTCCCTCCTCACAGCACCTCCCCTCCCTCACAGCATCCTCCCTCCCTCTGGACCAGACCCACATCCCTCTCATCAGCACCACAACCATGATGTGTCAACAAACATCCTCACAGATGAGCCACTAGTCACCATCAGGACCACCCAACCTGCGGCTCCGGGGCCCCATGCGGCTCTTTAGGTCACGTGGAAAAAGACAACCTAGAGAGGATTGGTTCTTGGAAACAATTATTTGGGCCAATGGATGCTCTATGAATAGAAGGCAGTTGGTGTTTCATATTAGGGTTTAGTTTTAGGGTTATGGTTTCATATTTTCATACGCTACCCCTAAAACCAAACCTTAATATCAATATCAACGTCCCCCTGTGATACAGTTAACTCATGAGACGCTAATCACAAGTAGACAGAGACCATAAACATGTAAATCATCGTATATATTTTATTTAGAAGTTATTCTCTGGTTTAACATATATGCCCGTTGTACAAGGATTAGTATTAATATTAACATATTAGACTTTACATCCCCATCGATAAACTCTGATATCCAAACATAAACTCTTGAGTGTTGGACTGCTTCATGATTTCCAGAATAATGTATATATATATATATATATATATATATATATACATTAGGCCAAAGGAGAGTGTTGAGGATGTGTGGCACCTGTGAAGGAAGAGAAGAGCAGGAAAACCAGACTTCTTTATTTTATCAGAAAGTAAACTTTAACGACTTTAACGTTTCTTGGCGACCGAGCGCAGGTTAGCACGTTAGCACGTTAGCTAGCCGCTTGCTCTTCAAATGCACGTCCACACAACCATTGGAATACTTGTTCCATGCATACATATATGTATTATATATATATATATATATATATATAGTAAAAAATATAGTATTTGGAATAAATACTAAACTCTCAGACGACATTGGGTATATACTGTTCACAATACTGTATATACACGTGTCTTCGGTGTATATAGTGTGTATACACTGTACTTAAAGTACATACAGTACAAACACAGTGTATATGCAGGATAAACACGTGTTTTTTGGCTGAATTTACAGGGGAAACAAAGCTACAACGAAAAAGTCCACATTCTATTCATGGTTCATGGTCAAGTTTAACTTAACTGAACTTAACTAAGTGTAACACATGTCAGATCTTTGTTAAGACGTTGAAAGTGTTCAACGTGGTTCTTCTGTCCCCCCCGCTATATATGAACATTAGACATCCATATGAAAATAGAAGCAACACAAGTCTTATTGCAAGTCAGCGAACAGCCAAGTGTGCAGCCGAGTGTCCGCTGATCTGTTCTGAGCGACGTGCGTTTCCCGCTCCAGACATACCCACCGGTTCATACCACTTATGTAATATTATCTTACAACTGTGTCTTCAGGTCAGTACTCATATCTCTAGACCCCTGGGGTGCATCCGGAGGTGAAACAATACAAACGTATCTGTATCCATAAAACACGATGTGTACTCTGTGACAGGTCTAACCGTGCAGGGAGGGTCACATCCGTCCCCTTTGGTGTTTGATTGACAAGCTACAGACCCCACAGTATTGCTCTTATTTAATGGCCAAGGCGTTTTCTAAAGACAGGCGAGATCCAGTACAGATTTTGTACTTAAATTAATTCTTCCTTCTTTCATTTATTTTTTTTCTCTCGACTTAATGTGGACGCATTAAATCATATAAGTCATACGGGGTTAAAAATAATTCATTCCATATTTAGTTTGTGCTTCTGCATGCTCTTATATGTTTGTAATTCATAGCATTCTGAGGTGCTCTTGATGGTGGAGAATTTTTTTTTTGTTATCACTTGATCAGTGAATCAATCGATCGATCGATCAGTGAATCCATCGATCGCTCCTCTGTTGTAACTCTGAACTCTCAGGCGGGTGTTGGAATGTCAGCCAGGCAGCATACGGTGTGCATCACATGTGCAGCTGGGCTGGAGAGCTTCAGCTTAAACTGGACACGCACGCACACACACACACACACACACACACGCACACACACACACGCACACACACACACACACACAGGGAGATACTAAATCTGGCAACACACAGGATCATTCCAGACCGATTATTGTTCCTCGTCTGGGATGTCGTCTGCTGCCAGCTCTCCTCCTAGAACAGAAACACGCTACACGACTACAACACGTGTGTTCAACAGACACCGCGGGGAGGATTGTAACAAAGAAATAGAAAACTTGTGATTTACATCATGAAGGATTTCAAGGTATAAGACGATAGAAGATCTTTTACATGACAAACGCTGTCAAAGTAAGTGCAATAAAAAAGCATAATGTTAATGATGCCATTCTGTATATATTATATGATTTCAACAATGGCTTATGTCCAAATATAATATACAAATGAGTTTAATGAAATAAAAAAAGGTTAAAAAAGAAAGACTATTATATAGATTTTGTGTATTTTTTTCTCTTCTGTATAATTCTTTTGGAAGGTAGATTATGTGCTTAGTATGTTTTACTTTTACGTTCTGTGGAGCGACTCCGGTCTTCACCTCCTTCTCTTCTTCTTCTTCTTGTCTTTTTGTTCTGTCAATCACGCTCGTCACTAAGGCAATGGCTCCAGATCCCAACCAGCCGCTCAGCCGTCAGCCATCTGGAGAGATGGTGTCCTCGCTGGCGGAGAGATGGTGTCCTCGCTGGCGGAGAGATGGTGTCCTCGCTGGCGGAGGGATGGTGTCCTCGCTGGCGGAGAGATGGTGTCCTCGCTGGCGGAGAGATGGTGTCCTCGCTGGCGGAGGGATGGTGTCCTCGCTGG
>PIJE02000602.1:128654-144229 GCA_002895965.2 Coryphaenoides rupestris
AGTCCATGTATATCACATCCCCTAGTCCATGTATATCACATCCCATAGTCCATGTATATCACATCCCCTAGTCCACGTATATCACATCCCCTAGTCCATGTATATCACATCCCCTAGTCCATGTATATCACATCCCCTAGTCCATGTATATCACATCCCCTAGTCCATGTATATCACATCCCATAGTCCATGTATATCACATCCCCTAGTCCATGTATATCACATCCCCTAGTCCATGTATATCACATCCCCTAGTCCATGTATATCACATCCCCTAGTCCATGTATATCACATCCCCTAGTCCATGTATATCACATCCCCTAGTCCATGTATATCACATCCCATAGTCCATGTATATCACATCCCCTAGTCCATGTATATCACATCCCCTAGTCCATGTATATCACATCCCCTAGTCCATGTATATCACATCCCATAGTCCATGTATATCACATCCCATAGTCCATGTATATCACATCCCCTAGTCCATGTATATCACATCCCCTAGTCCATGTATATCACATCCCCTAGTCCATGTATATCACATCCCCTAGTCCATGTATATCACATCCCATAGTCCATGTATATCACATCCCATAGTCCATGTATATCACATCCCATAGTCCATGTATATCACATCCCCTAGTCCATGTATATCACATCCCATAGTCCATGTATATCACATCCCCTAGTCCATGTATATCACATCCCCTAGTCCATGTATATCACATCCCCTAGTCCATGTATATCACATCCCCTAGTCCATGTATATCACATCCCCTAGTCCATGTATATCACATCCCATAGTCCATGTATATCACATCCCCTAGTCCATGTATATCACATCCCCTAGTCCATGTATATCACATTCTCTAGTCCATGTATATCACATCCCCTAGTCCATGTATATCACATCCCCTAGTCCATGTATATCACATCCCATAGTCCATGTATATCACATCCCCTAGTCCATGTATATCACATCCCCTAGTCCATGTATATCACATCCCATAGTCCATGTATATCACATCCCCTAGTCCATGTATATCACATCCCATAGTCCATGTATATCACATCCCCTAGTCCATGTATATCACATCCCCTAGTCCATGTATATCACATCCCCTAGTCCATGTATATCACATCCCCTAGTCCATGTATATCACATCCCATAGTCCATGTATATCACATCCCCTAGTCCATGTATATCACATCCCCATTGTTCATCTTGTTTAATTGGGTTGTTGTTTTGGGTTGCCATGGGAATAAATTAATTTTTTGCGATGTGCTCGGTGGTGGCACGCCACCAGAGAGGTTTGCTGACGGTCGGGAAACATTTGCACGGCGCGGAATCCCCCCAACGGTGGGATGTTGGTAAGACCCTGATCATTAGCATGTCCTAATGAGAAGGTTGCTCCTTTTTGTCGATCCGGGCGATATTACGGACGTGTTGTGTTATTTTGGTGCCGTGTGGCTTGTTACTCCAGAGTGGGTCCTCGCGCACGTATCTACCATCGAGGGCTCCGGTCGTTTGTTGTTACCGTACACTCATTCACATGTACGACAGTATTTAGACGCTTTTATCCAAAGGGACTTCTTCCAGTGATGTCCGACGCATGTCACGGATGGAGCAGGTAAGGGGGGCCTAGGAGGTCTTGGCCAAGGATAGAAAGGAGAAAGGAACCCAGAAGGAACCAAGAACGCCAATTCAGAGGAAGAATCAGAGGAGATTCCGGGAGTCCCTGCACGGCTCCTATACGAGTCGTACGAAGGTCGCACAGGAAGTGGCTCCGTTTGCGGCGCACGCATTAAGAACGAGACGCCGACCGACATTAAACTCGGAGCGCTCTGCTATCCGCCCTCCTGCCCCGTCGTGGTTTGGGATATGGATCGCTTATTTTGTCAAAATGCGCCTCTGAGTCACAATACCACTATTTGGTTTAAGCACACTTTGTACAAAAAAAATACACAGACTTGACAGCCAGAGCACGTAGTATACAGGCCACTCTGGGATAGCAGACTGGGGAGGCAGCGAGACGCATGCTGGGGCCCCCGTTACACCACACGGCAGATATTATACTATAAAGGACCAAAAACAGCATAATTCATTGAAGTAAACGTTAACAAAATTTTAATAAATGGCTAATGGTTAATGTTAACAGGCAGGCAGACAGACAGGCAGGCAGACAGGCAGGCAGACAGGCAGACAGACAGGCAGACAGACAGACAGACAGACAGATGGACAGCTATATACACAGAGTACAGAGCAGAAGGTGTGTTGTATGCCATTATTCTCTGGCAAAAGACAGCGTAATGCATCCTCAGATTAGCACTAGATTAGTGTGTGTGTGTGTGTGTGTGTGTGTGTGTGTGTGTGTGTGTGTGTGTGTGTGTGTGTGTGTGTGTGTGTGTGTGTGTGTCTGTGTGTGTGTGTGTGTGTGTGTGTGTGTCTGTGTGTGTGTGTGTGTGTGTGTGTGTGTGTGTGTCTGTGTGTGTGTGTGTGTGTGTGTGTGTGTGTGTGTGTGAGTGCATGCCGGACACGTGGGTGTCTCTGCTCCAGATTTAAAATAAATACAAAGATTAAACATAATAGAATATGATCAACAAATGACAGGACATACAAGAAATAAAAAACACACACACGCACACACGCACACACATGCACACACACACACACACACACAGAGCACAATCATGGCCGACACACACACACACACACACACACGCACGCACACACACACACACACACACACACAGTGGGGTAATGAAAACACACAATAACGGCTTTATGACTTATCTATTGCTTCTGACGACAGAGAGCGAGGAGGGGAGGAAATGGAAAAAGCTGGATTGCGCCGGTGAATGCGACGGGAGAGCAGAGAATGGAACCGGCCTCCAAAGAGAACAATCTCCAGCCAATGACCACGCGCCGACTGTGGCGTCCTGCTCGCTATCTAGCGCGTAGCGAGCCGCCGCCGCGTCCGTGGCCGTCGACGTACTGTATGTGGAGAGAAGGGATCGTGTTGCTGCACGATTGAACTCTGTATAAATGGATGATTTCACGGCCGGCAGTTAGCTCAGGAGGCGTAAGAGAGAGCGGTTGTCTGGCAACAGGAAGGTCGCCGGTTCGATCCCCCCCGGGGCTCCTCCCCCTCCTATCTAAGTGTTGAGGTGTCCCTGAGCAAGACACCACCTAACCCTACCTGCTCCTGACGTGTTGGTTGTTACCTTGCATGGTTGGCACCGCCGTCGGTGTATGAATGGGTGAATGTGAGGCAACACTGTGAAGCGCTTTGGATAAAAGCTCAATATAAATACAATCAATTTCCCATTTGAGATTGGCAGAGAGGTTTGCTTGCCTGCGAGAATGTGTCTTCAAAACTCCCCGGCGCCCGAAAGGTTCTGGGTTCGATTCCCAATGTCCCTTGAGGCATCCCTACCCTACGACCTGTTCATTAACGGCATGTACGCATATGAACACACAGATGGAACAAAAGTAAACTACGACTAAATGGTGGAAAAAGTAAAATAATTAATGAATAATTAAAATAATTGATACTCAGCATTGTTTAGCATATTGTATGTTCTTAGATGTTGGTAACGTCCGCTCTCATCCCAGCTATTATGCAGGCAACCTAGCAATTATGAAACTCGTTCTGTTAACCTCGTAACTATGAACGCTTGAAACCTGCTCTGTTCTTATCTTTATGTACCACAGTGATATATTGCTGTCTCTCCTTCAACTAATGTACTCATTATAAGTCGCTATGGATAAAAGCGTCTGGGAAATGCCCCTAAATGTAAATGTAAATGTACTTGGTGAGCGCTGTATATTATGCCAGGCAGCGGTGCACCAAAAGCTCCGTCTATAAGCTCGCTTAATGTTCCCCCGTCGCCATCCGCCGTCCTCCGCTGATACCCCCCCCAGCCTCCGGGGGTGACGACACTACGAGACAATGTTCACAGATTTAATTACTTTGCTGGAAAAAGGCGGCAAAAAGTCCCCCTCCGTACATCAGGCGGCGGACCCAGGGGGCCCTTAAAGGGAAATTAGCAGCAAGGACCGAGTTGACAGACCGTTGTCCTCTCGAGAGTTTTATCCAGCTGTCAGTCATACTCACACCCCCCCCTGACACCACCTCCCTCCCTCCTTCCACCTTCCTTCCTCCCTCCCCCCTCCCTCCTTCCTCCCTCCCTCCTTCCATGTTTTTTTGATTTTCACTTTAAGGTCGGCCGTTAAAACGGACGGAAGCGCGGCAAACAACATCTAATTATTCACCTCCCCCCAAAAATGTACTTATTTCGGAAGCGCAGAAGTGTGTGTGTGTGTGTGTGTGTGTGTGTGTGTGTGTGGAACCAGTGGAGCTGTAAATAAGGTTATTTAGTTCATGTACATTTCAGACGCAACTGACAAAATCTAATTTCCGTTTCATTAAAGTTGCACGATGGACGTTTGTCCATTAGCAAACTGTAGTTGCTTGAGTTGTACCACGGCTATATAACTTCACAGCTATACCACCGCTATATATAAAAGCTATAACTTATAACCGCTGTACAGCTGTACACATCTAAAACGTTAGTTCACGTTTAAACGTTGTTTGTCCATGATCCATCTTCCTTCTCCTGGTCAGCTTCTACTTCCTGTGAACCGCTGGGTGGAGACTGTAGACGGTAACCGGGGGTAATAGATGGGCGCGTCGTGTCGAGGTCCTGCTCGGGTCGAGGGGCCCAGTGCCACTAACCGGGCCCTGCGGACGGGTCACCGGCCCCGGGGAACTGATCCGGGACGGGTCTTTCTTTTTCTGCTTCCATTTCTCTTTTGGTCCTTAACTGTTGGCCGGTAGCCCGGCAAGAGCATCCTACCCGGACACTAGGGTGCATCAAAATACACAATTCCAGCATATTGATCGGTCTGGGTGCTCAAAGTGTTACCATCCATGCAACAACAATAAATGCAAAATATTTTTGCGATACGTGGTGATCTAGAGGTGGAACGGCACATCAGCTTTTATGGCAAACGGGGGTAACCGGCACCCATTGAGGAGCCATGATAAAGCGGTTCATTTTTGATGTTGTTCTCTGGTGCCATCACTTTGGGCTTTGGTTTCAATGTTTTGTTTCAAGAAGAAGAAGAAGAAGAAGAAACATGCCATGTGCCAGCATCACCAATGCAGATGCCATCATCACTGGCGCCAAGCTGCCAAGTGGTCGCCAGAATTTGCGGTGCATGATGTACAACTGTGACGCGCAACTGCATGCCAAGCGACCAGGTTTGAACGGAGCCTTGTCACGGTTTCAGGCGGCCAAGGTCGTTTTGGAGCAGGTGTGGCCATTTTATGGGAAGGCCAATATCCCAATGGTGAGCGATCGTCAAGCATGCGACAAGATGGTGGCACTTCTCGACGCTAACAACAAGTTGCGGCACATTCCGCAGGCCAGGCGCTCCAGTGAGGCTACAGCTCGACTGGTGGATGCAACGCAGGCATACCTAACCAAAGATCAGCAGGAAATTACTGCGACATCCAGCATGGCCCATTGTCCCGCTACATTCCTGACGAGGCCGAATCACCATTCCTGGGCAAGTTGCGTGCTGAACTCATTGCGTGCACTGCAGGAGTGCTCGACTACAAGCGAGGCGACTACCGAGAGTTTGTGCAGCTGTGTCTTGTGTATCTGGGTGCAGACGGTGCAGCACACACTCCAGTTACCTTCCAACAGCCAGGAGCACTGCACAAGGCGCGGTGGATGGCCAAGCTGCTCTACACACTCAAGCTGGCCTTGATGGAGCAGCACATTGCGTTGCTTCCTCAGGGGACCATCACTACGTGGCAGCAGGTTCTGAAGATTCAGGCGTTTGCCAACTTCATTAAGCACATCTACGCAACGTGGTGGCTGACCTGCGAAAACGGCCGTAGATGCCACATGGAATGACCTCACACTCTACCACCACCTGTATGCGTACAAGTCTGTTGACGAGGGCATTGCAGCATCAGCGATCAAGGCACTGACAGGCGAGATGCTGCCCCTGGCACTCTTCAGTGCCAGCTGGTGAGCGGCGCGCACTTGCAGATGCCATCTTAGAGCACAAGCCGGCTGACCTCCCCATTCGAGCCCCACAGCTCTGCTTTGGCACTGGCTTGAACGTGGCGTCAAACGCGCGGCGTCAAACTCACATCAGACTTTGTGGCAGCAGCCAGGAGCGAGGATCACCTGCAGAATGTGCTGCAGGCAGTTGAGCATGACCGCTCTAAACAGCCAAATCTGCACCACTGCAAGCACAAGCTGGACCAGGACTCTAGGATTCTTGAGACATCCTAAAAACTATTTCAATGTTGTTCTTTTTGTTCTTAAATAAATACATGTTTTCTGAAAAGAAATGTTCTCAAAAGCAATTTCTTGCATTTTTTGAAAATTGCCTAGGAAAACACCCCAAACGGCCCATTTTCATATTTTTCACATGCTGTGTTCCACCTCTAAATCTCAATGAATTTTCCCAAAACTTTGCAAAAGTCATTTTTGCGTGTGTCCGAAGAAAATGCAACCCCAGACTGTTTGATATGTTTGAGATTTAATTTTTGCATTGCAATTTGATGCACCCTACCGGACACCTTCGCCTCCGCCCCCCCCCCCACCCCCCCCCCCACCCCCCCCCAGCTCCAACCGGTTTACGGCCGGGGGGCTGAACTCTTTACTCGACACCGAATGAGTGCAACAACCCGCGTGTTGTGTGTTGTGAGGCTCGGTTTAGCTCAGAGGACTCTATCGACTCTGTTCCCAGCGGACCGACGCCTTCCTCTGATCACAAACACGGCCGCCGTCGACATGCTCTCTGAACGCAGTGCATTGTAGCTGCGATCCCGGAGGCCGCAGAACTCCGCAGAACCGTTCTACCGAAGCAGGAGAACACACTGAAGTCCAATGGTCTCTCTCCCCCTCTGAGACGGACGGCCGCTATTCAAATAGGATTTAGAAAATCAGGAACTTAATAGATAGAAACGTCTGTGGAAACCTAATTGAGAATGTTCCGGTTTTGTTAATTCATTTAATCTTGACAAGTGGGAGTCTGTGGATACAATCCCAGGGAGATCTTGTTTCCAGTCTCACAGTAAATACTTTTTTATGATGAATGCTGATGTGAACCAGACATCTCAAGTCCTACAGTCTGATGGCAACCATGTGGAAACAGCTCCAGTAACACAACAACGACACGACGCATGTGTGTGAGGCTTGCATATTGCTGTCTTGGTGTGTGTGTGTGTGTGTGTGTGTGTGTGTGGTGTGTGTGTTGTCCACCTACCACACGTGTGCGAGCCAACATCTTTTGAGCCCAGTGAATTTCGCATGAACTCTGAACATTAAATAACTTTGACAGCAATAACTTTGATTCTATATTTTAGTTCCTGCTCGTAAGACACGTCAAAGAACGTACCAAGGGCATACTTATTGTCAGTGTGTGCGTGTGTGTGTGGTGTGTGTGTGTGTGTGTACTATATGTGTGTGTGTGTGTGTGTGTGTGTGTGTAAGCTAGCTCCAGATATGTCCATGTGACGTGTTCTCGGAGGCCTGGTGTTCCAGCCTTCAGGACTGGATGTGGTCCCAACATCACACATGTGGTGTTGTTTCCCGGGACCAAAAGAGAATTGGGAACAGAAGCCAGGATGGATGAATGTGTGTGTTGGGTCCACTGCTGTGTGTGGGGCTAATCGGGGCAGGAGGTAAGTGTGGGAACCTTTCCTCTGTCCGAAGTGTGAATCCTCCAGAGAGCTCTTAATGTGTCAGTAAAGTCGTGTTAAGGACCGCTCAATGGCAATATCACTTTGGCTCCAAAAATGCGTTTCACTTTATTTTACATTCGTATTCAAAACACAGGAGCGGCCGGCGGCGAGCGCTCCACGTTTCACTCCGTTGCATCATGTGTGTATAACGGCGCCTGCGATCACAGAACTCATTACTTATAACTTATTACTTGTTCTTTTTTTTCCTTTGTTGAGAGTTGAATGCAGTTCCCTGACGCGCTTGCGTGTTATATTTAGCGCCAAACGGAGTGTCTGTCCATGAGTCCAGAACACGCACATGAAGCAAAAGGACATTATAATACATAATATATATAACACATAATCAATACATCAGTGCACCGTCCATGTGCCCTGACCCGTCTACATGCTGATCAGTACCTAACATCATCCCATATCCCCATTATTAGATATATTATATATTATGATCAGAATCAGAAACAGAAATTATGATATATTTTATATTACACTGTCATTGTAGACATGCTTTTATATATATACATATATATATATATATATATATATATATGTATATATATAACAAACCGGGACAGCGGGATTAATAATCATGTTAACAGAAATTTCCATATTAATCAGTTGTGAGACCGCAAGGAGAAAATCAAAGCAGATGAGACATGACCTTATTAACTGTATAGAGGATACTCATAAAAGAGAATTAATAATTATATCCCACTGAGAAGAGGCTCGTTTTAATGATTATGAAAGTGCGGAGTTGATTTAGAGCAACGTGCATGGTGTGTATGGTGTGTACGGTGTGTACGGTGTGTATAGTGTGTACAGTGTGTACAGTGTGTATAGTGTGTATGGTGTGTACAGTGTGTACAGTGTGTATAGTGTGTATAGTGTGTACAGTGTGTACAGTGTGTACAGTGTGTACGGTGTGTATAGTGTGTACAGTGTGTATAGTGTGTACAGTGTGTATAGTGTGTATAGTGTGTACAGTGTGTATGGTGTGTACGGTGTGTACAGTGTGTATAGTGTGTATAGTGTGTACGGTGTGTATAGTGTGTATAGTGTGTACAGTGTGTACGGTGTGTACAGTGTGTATGGTGTGTATAGTGTGTATGGTGTGTACAGTGTGTACAGTGTGTACAGTGTGTACAGTGTGTATAGTGTGTATAGTGTGTACAGTGTGTACAGTGTGTACAGTGTGTACAGTGTGTACAGTGTGTATAGTGTGTATAGTGTGTACGTGTGTATAGTGTGTATAGTGTGTACAGTGTGTACAGTGTGTATAGTGTGTATAGTGTGTACGTGTGTATAGTGTGTACGGTGTGTACAGTGTGTACAGTGTGTATAGTGTGTACAGTGTGTACGGTGTGTACAGTGTGTACGGTGTGTGTAGTGTGTATAGTGTGTACAGTGTGTACAGTGTGTATAGTGTGTATAGTGTGTATAGTGTGTACAGTGTGTATAATGTGTACAGTGTTGTATAGTGTGTATAGTGTGTATAGTGTGTATAGTGTGTATGGTGTTACCTTGTTCCTGCTGCTTGCTGGCGGCAGCAGCCTTCTGTGCTGGTGAGTAGAAGGCCGAGAGGACGCTGAGAGAGCTGACCAGCTGACTCTGAATGGAGCTCATCTTGGAGGGTCCCGCTTTCCCCGTGGGCCTCCCCGCTGGCGCCCCCGCCGCCCCGGCCGCCGGTGTAGACGCCGTTTTACCCGCAGGCTTGGCGGCCGCTGCCTTCACCGGAACGACTCTTTTCCCTGTGCCTGGCTTCGGCGTACCGGACCCTTCCTGCTGGCCGGTCGCAGCTTGTTGGGCCCCAGAACCGCCGCTCCCCAGCTGGGCCCACTGCTCCCCCAGGAGCCCCGTCAGCCTGGTCACCACCTGGCCCAGGGCCGCCGGGGAGGTGGGGGACTCGCCCGAGCCCCTGCGGGATGACTGGCCCTCGCCGGACTCGCGACGCAAGGCCTGGGCCTCGGTGGAGCCGCGGCGCTGGGCCGCCTCGCTGGAACCTCTGCGAACGGTTTGCGTCTCGCCGGAGCCTCTTTGAGACGCTTCCTTCTCACCGGAGCCCCGCCGGGCGCCCGAGGGCTGACCTTGGTGGGAATCACTCGACCCCCGGCCGGTAGGGCGGGACTGGGGTTGAGAGGACTCGCTCGACCGCCGACGCAAGGGCTGAGGCTCCTTGGAGTCCCTGCGAGACGCCTGTGACTTGGCCAGGTTGGGGGCTTCACTCGCCCCTGAGGATGGGACCTTTTTCTGGGCACGAGGCTTTGGTTGTGACTGTCCGTCGTTGGATGCCACAGAGGGCTTTGGGGGTTGGGGCTGGACGTCGGCTGGAGACTGACCCTGGGTCTGAGGTGAAGACTGTGGTTCGGAAGATGTTTTTGAGAGGTTTTGTTTATCACTAGATGTTGTGCTAACAGGCTGAGGGGAGGCTTGAAACTGTAGCGCTAACAAGGCCTTTTCCTCAGCCTGGGGTTGGGCAGGAGCAGGGCTGGGAAGGGACTTCGCTTGCTGAGGTAGGGTTTCACTGGATCCTCTCCGTGGACGCACAGGCGGCGCTTGAAGCTGAAGTTGGGAAGACTGCTCTGTTGTAGGTGTGCGGCCTCTCTGAGGTCTCACTGGAATGACTGCTGTACTCACAGCTGAATTGTCTGTTACCACTACAACGGTGCCTTCAGTGGCCATGGTAGTAACACCTACGATGGGCTTGTCTGTTGCCGTTGCCGTCCATTCCAAAGCCTTCAAAGCATTGTCTTCTCTCGCAGGAACCACCGCTGTTACCGTGTTACTTGTCATTTCTCTGGTTTCCTGCAGTGCGAGACTAAGTTTTGTATCTTTGATGACTTCAGTTGCTGCAGAGTCACAGGTTTGTAAATCTTTGGTCTCCTCATCTGGCATTACACTTGCTACACTCTCTGTAACTGCGGAGGCAGTTAAAGGCAAGATTAAATTGCTTGCGGCCACACTACCTTGAGCAGTAATTCCATGGTTTTCAGTGACTGCAACATCTCTATTGCTTCTCACTACTATTGCTTGTTCCTCTATGTTTCTCGCTGGGTTGCCACTCTGCCTTCTGTCTCTCCGTGCTTCTGTCTCTGTCTGCTGGTCTGTCCTGACTGCTGCCACCGTCTCTGTCACTCTGTCTACAGTGCCCACCCTCTCTGTCTCTGTCCCACGGTCTACACTACTGGTCCTCGGCCTCATCGGATGATTGGTCGCCGACGGTCCATCGTCTGTCTCGGTGACTCGATTCACCCTATCGGCCGTGGGCGTTTCTGTCATTTGATCCTGAGTGTCAATCCGTTCGGTTTCAGTACCTCGGTCGACACTGTTGGCTCTCTGTCTCGCTGGAGGGAATGATTCAGGTTCTGTGTGGACTACTTCCGTCTCTGCCGGTTGATGTAGACTTCCAACCATGATTCTGGGTATGCAAACTTCAATGCAGATTCTGTCTGTGTCTGTTCCCTGATCCACAGTCCCGGGACACTCGGTCTCTGTCTCCTGGTTGGCGAAGCCCACTCTGTCCATGGCTGTTGCTCTATCCACACTGTTTCTCCTTGCTGTGCTTCGTGGCTGTGTAGTGCAAACCTCTACACGCACCCCCTCGCTCAGCTGTAGAATCCTCACATCTTTCTGCTTGTTCACTTCAATTTGTTCCTTTAAAAGGCCTTGGGTTCTCTCCAGCTCTTGGCTAGCTTGGGTTAGTTTAGCATCCAGCATTGTTAGCTTGTGTTGTAGTTGCTGGAGGCTAGTACGGTCAGCAGTACTACTGACTTGATGAGCCTTGGGCTCCTCTGCCTTTGGTGACTGGCCACCTGGAACACTGCTACCAACCTTAGCTTCTTCTATAGTCACTTGAGGTGAAGTTAATTGCTGCGATGTGAGGTCTTGGGGTAGTTTATCCCCTTTGTGCTCTAGGCCTGCTCTTTGCTGTTCGGGAGTTTTACACCCTGAGGTATGTCCTGTCTCTCCCAGGGCTAAATCACGAGGTTGTGATTTCCTATCAACCTGTGACACTGTGCTCTTACTTAAACCTACATTCTCCTCGACTGGAGCACTGTTTGAGGTCTCTACGTTTCTCTTGGGTTGACCAATGACAGCTGCGCCTTCTGAAGGCCTGTCGTCTTCTAGCCTAGTTACAGAATTAGCCCTTGGGGTTGCGGTAGAAAGCGAGGAAGCTTGTGCCTGAGTCTGAGCCTGGAGCTCGAGCAGCAGCCGTTCTCTCTCCTCTCTCAGAGAGCAGATCTGGGCTTTGAGTTCCGGGATGGTTTTGACCTGTTCTTCCAGCTCTCTAACCCGCTTCAATGCTACTGTGATTTGTTGGTGCAGCCCGGTGCGGTCGTGCGGCAAAGATCGCCTTTCTGCCAGGTCCGGTGAAGCACGGAATACATTCTCCGATGACCCATTCTCTGGTGTTCCAACCCCCCGGTCAGGGCTGCTGGAGTCGGAGCCCTTTCGGTGTTGTACGGTAATGGGCATGCTAGAAGCTCTTAGCAAATTGGGGCCGACTCTGAAGGCCCAGTGGCCGTTCTTCCAGCCCTCGGGTCGCCAACGTTGACCTCATCTCTGGGCTTGTTGGTGACATAGACGCTCCCCTGGATAGAGCCACCATCACTGGGCCTGAAGTCATAGATCTGCTGAACCTCTGTCAGCCGGGATTTGGGTTTGGGCCCAAGGGTGGACGTGGCAGTCCAGGTGTCTTTAGGTACTGGCCGGGCTCCATTCCCCGGTAGACTGAAGTTCCTGGGGAGGGTGCTGAATTTGGGGCCCTTAATCCTGCGATGGATGTGGACCCTTTTGATGGTGTTGCCTTTCTCAATGTCATCAACGTATTTGAGGAAGTCCAGGTCGAGGTGGAATCCATAAGGTGTTTCTACTGAGTAGGGAAGCTGCTTCCTGGGGATTCCCTCACCGGCCTTTGATGAAAAGCTGTTGGCTGGAAAAGATGAATCAATGGATCAATTAATGAAACAATCAATTAGCTCCAATTGCTCGCAAAACTATTGCTAGCAAGTGCTAGAGTACTGGAACTACCATTACTTCTAGTGCAGCTACTGTATTAAAAAATAATGACTTGGACTCTAATTCACACAACAATGGATAGAACTAAATAGATGACATAATATAAACATCGCCTCTATATTCAGCTCTGTCCCCTCATACAGACGACGCTGCACACATGACGTTGTATTATGCTAAACCAAATCACCTTGCAAGGTTTCATTAACATGCAGCCTATTGCACCAAAACACGCTCATCTGTATGCAAAATGTGCTTCACGGCGTGCCAACATATGCCTCCGAGAGTCGGCCCAGCAGGAGTTCATTTAAAGCAGGTCTGTCTGTCTGCATGTGATAAAGAAAAAACACCTGCACCTAATGATTAATGCTGTTACACCACATAAATGATGATGGTCCTATGGAGAGGTCACGAGATAAACACATTCATAATTTGAATACAGATCACTGAATACAGGTTCAGGGACTCACCCCTCGCTGAATACAGGTTCAGGGACTCACCGCTTTTCTTGTCCATCATTGGCGGCAGAGTTTACAGTCATGGACGTGTGTCTTCTCCTTTTGGTTTGGAGTTGGCGGACTAGCGACCAAGAAAACACAAGAGAAAACACAGCTGGGTTAGAAACTAAAATAATAATAATTATAATTAGTATAATTATTATGCAGCCAGAGAGCCCTGCAGGAAGAGAACCCTGCAGCCAGAGAACCCTGCAGCCAGAGAGCGCTAGCATGCTAGCATGTGTACCGTCTGCTCTGTCCACGTCATGTCATGTCTCTGCTGATGTCTTCAACTGAACAATAAACCAGACTTCTCAACACCACTACCTGCCTGTATCCTTGGATGAGCCCCAGAGAAGACACGTTAGCGTGGCATGTGGCCATGAGACTATGCTTCAAGCCACACTAACGTGGCTTCATTCCCCGTGTGTGTGTGCTGGTGGCTGACTTAACCTGCGGTGCAATGATTAGGCAACGCGCCACAGGTGTGCAGCCCCACCCACCCCCAGGCTCTAACTGGGCCAGGTGAGGCTGTAGCCCCACCCCCCCAGAATCTAACTGGGCCAGGTGAGGCTGTAGCCCCGCCCACCCCAGACTCTAACTGGGCCAGGTGAGGCTGTAGCCCCGCCCACCCCAGACTCTAACTGGGCCAGGTGAGGCTGTAGCCCCACCCCCCCAGAATCTAACTGGGCCAGGTGAGGCTGTAGCCCCGCCCACCCCAGACTCTAACTGGGCCAGGTGAGGCTGTAGCCCCACCCCCCCTAGACTCTAACTGGGCCAGGTGAGGCTGTAGCCCCGCCCACCCCAGACTCTAACTGGGCCAGGTGAGGCTGTAGCCCCACCCCCCCAGAATCTAACTGGGCCAGGTGAGGCTGTAGCCCCGCCCACCCCCAGACTCTAACTGGGCCAGGTGAGGCTGTAGCCCCGCCCACCCCAGACTCTAACTGGGCCAGGTGAGGCTGTAGCCCCGCCCACCCCAGACTCTAACTGGGCCAGGTGAGGCTGTAGCCCCACCCCCCCTAGACTCTAACTGGGCCAGGTGAGGCTGTAGGCTGTAGCCCCACCCCCCCTAGACTCTAACTGGGCCAGGTGAGGCTGTAGCCCCACCCACCCCAGACTCTAACTGGGCCAGGTGAGGCCACTTAAGCCAGCCACCACACACACACACACACACACACTCCCACACCGTGTGAAACATTCACTATCTTGTGTTACGACCCCCTGCATCCCCTGCTGTCCCTGTCGTGGCCATACGTCACCGGCCGCACCTGGTGAAGGTGGGGATATAAAACCACCCCCTCTCTCATTCTGAGACACGTCCCTGCTACACACACACACACACACACACACACACACACACACTCACACACACACTCTAAAAGTATCGTGTTCTGTTTTCATGAGTCAATGTTCAACGTGCCGCCTGGTAACAATGAATGAAGAACAGAACCCTCATAAACACAAATGAAGCGCTCGGCTGCCGTGTAAATGACGGCCGGGAGCTGTTGTCAGGCCGACGCTGAATAACAAACCTCCACATGGCTTCTGCACGCGACTCCTTCACAGCGTGGTGTGTTTCACAGGTGCTCTGCCATTTAGAAGCTATTTTTACACGATTCTTTTCAGCACGACGTTCAGAAACATTACGCTCACAAAACGGTTCCCATTCACAAAACGCTGCAGACTACAGGTTAGCACAGATGCCGTTCCTCCTTACTGCTTCTCCCATTCTCATTAATAACGCGGTGGCCTCCTCCGGCGCTCCGGGGCGCCCCCTTCTGGAGACGGGAGGGGAGGAACACGTTGCCATGGTGATCCGATGGGTGCAGTGAGAACGGGGACACCTGACTGCAGGCTGCTCAGAGCCCCCACCGCAGCACCGCAGTAACCTTGTCGTCTGCATGTTCTCATGTGTTGCTTCACGCTGCAAACCAGAGACGCATGAGTGTCATAGCAACACGGCTGAGCACTCATTCAGGAAGCCGTGGGGGGAGCCTCGTTGTGCAGCGGGGCCTCGTTGTGCAGCGGGGGCCTCGTTGTGCAGCGGGGCCTCGTTGTGCAGCGGAGCCTCGTTGTGCGGCGGGGCCTCGTTGTGCAGCGGGGCCTCGTTGTGCGGAGCCTCGTTGTGCAGCGGGGCCTCGTTGTGCAGCAGAGCCTCGTTGTCTCGTTGTGCGGAGCCTCGTTGTGCAGCGGGGCCTCGTCGTGCAGCAGAGCCTCGTCGTGCGGCGCCTCGTTGCAAAGGCCAGCGTTCAGCCGGTCTGTCGTGTAATCAATCAACATGACAGCCAGCGCA
>PIJE02000602.1:172678-190190 GCA_002895965.2 Coryphaenoides rupestris
AGTGAGGAGGAGAGAGGAGAGAAGGGTGGAGGAGAGAGGAGGGTGGAAGGAGAGGGAGGTGAGGAGAGAGGGAGGGTGAGGGAGAGGGGAGGAGGGGAGGGGGAGAGAGGAGGAGGAGGGGGAGAGAGGGAGGGGGGAGAGAGGAGAGGGAGGGAGGAGGAGGGAGGGGAGAGGTGAGGGGGGAGAGAGGGAGGGTGGAGGAGAGAGGGATGGAGAGAGAGGGAGGGTGGGGAGAGGGAGGGGAGGGAGGGGAGGGAGGGAGAGAGGGAGGTGAGAGAGGGAGGGGGAGGGAGGGAGGAGAGAGAGGGGTGGAGGAGAGAGGGAGGAGGAGAGAGGAGAGGAGAGGGAGGGGAGGGGAGAGGAGGGGGAGGGAGAGAGAGGGGGGGAAGAGGAGGGAGGAGGAGAGAGGGAGAGGGGAGAGAGAGAGGGGGGTGGAGGAGAGGGAGGGGGATGGAGGAGAGAGGGAGGGGAGGAGAGAGGGAGGGGAGAAGGAGGATGGAGGAGAGAGGGAGGATGGAGGAGAGAGGGAGGATGGAGGAGAGAGGAGGATGGAGGGAGGGAGGAGTGGAGGAGAGAGGGAGGGATGGAGGAGAGAGGGAGGGTGGAGGAGAGAGGGAGGGTGGGGGAGAGAGGGAGGGTGGAGGAGAGAGGGAGGGAGAGGGAGGGTGGAGGAGGCTGGAAATGGCGGTGGAGGAGAGGTTGTCGAGGAAGCCATCAGGGGTTACCATGCAACCCAGCAGCTATGACAGCAACCTTCAGACCTACAGCTCTTCCTGCAGCCTGCAGCCTCCAGCTAGCAGAAGACCAGCAGTCCTACTGTGTTACAGCAGAACCTCTGATCAGTCCTACTGTGTTACAGCAGAACCTCTGATCAGTCCTACTGTGTTACAGCAGAACCTCTGATCAGTCCTACTGTGTTACAGCAGAACCTCTGATCAGTCCTACTGTGTTACAGCAGAACCTCTGATCAGTCCTACTGTGTTACAGCAGAACATTTTGGGGGTGTCAGCACAGAGCCTTGGTCCTGCAAATCAAAATCTGCAAGGGGCAGAGCTAAACCTTGTTTCCTGTTTTGTTCTGAAGATGTTCTACCAAAGAGACCTCAATCGTCCGCATGGAGGAATCTTTCAGAAGGAGATCTTAACACGTGTATTTCTGCAGTGGCCAGACATGGTGTTCATTTGAAAGAGTTACTGTCATTGTTTTCACTGTTCACTAGTTTCACGCTTTCAGATGCCCTCCTCCAGCAACATCACACCTCACCCACATCTGAGCTCCATCAAACTTTACATATTAGACTGTCTGATGAGACTGGGAGACTGGCCACCAGCCATACGGTTGGTATATACTGTGTATCATATATATATTTGTGGCAATTGTATTGACAGTCAGTGGGGATGAGGTGAGAACAACCAAAGATGTTCAGATGCGTCAGGTGTCTCCAGCAGGCCCCTCCCCCCAGCAGGTCCCTCCCTCCCCCCAGCAGGTCCCTCCTCCCCCCAGCAGGCCCCTCCCTCCAGCCAGACAGTGGACAGCTCATCTCCTACAGCAGCCTACTGTTGTCCAGCATCAGGACAGCTCACTAAAGAAGAGCAGATTCAGGCAAAGCCAAAGTCAATCCAGCAGTAGCAGCAGCAGCACGCTGCTGAGCCAGCAGGCAGCAAGCAGGTAGCCAGCAGGCAGCCAGAAAGGAGGCAGGCAGCAAGCAGGCACCAAGCAGGCACCAAGCAGGCAGCAAGCAGGCAGCAAGCAAGGCAGCAAGCAGGCAGGCAGCCAACAGGCAGCAAGCAGGCAGTCTGTAGCAGGCAACAAGCCAAAAGGGAGCAACCAGGCAGAAAACAGTTTGCAGCAGGCAGCAAGCAGGCAGCAAGCAGGCAGGCAGTAAGCAGGCAGCAAACAGGCAGGCAGCAAGCAGGCAGCAAACAGTCTCCAGGCAGGCAGCAAGCAGGCAGTCTGCAGCAGGCAATAAGCAGGCAGTCTGCAGCAGGCAGCAAGCAGGCAGGCAGCAAACAGTCTCCAGGCAGGCAGCCAGCAGGCAGCCAGCAGCAGGCTGCAGCAGAGGCAGGTCTGCCCTGCACGCATCACCCTCCTGTCCGCCTGGAGGAGCCGCTGCTAGAACACACCTGTCCCTCCCATCGCGGCCAGCGGCACGGTGACGGTCTGCCGTTCACGTTTAAAACAAGAAGAACGCCCACAACACGTCGCTCATAGAAACACCTTTTAACTGCATAGTCTTCAGCATTCAGTCTGCATTCTGCAGTCTGCAGGAACATAACAACCGGAGCGGGAGTCTTACCGTGAGGAGGTCCGGACGGTGCGCTGCAGACGGGGAAGATGCTCTGGAGGAGGAGCGGTGCTCTGGAGGAGGAGCGGTACTCAGGAGGAGGAGCGGTGCTCTGGAGGAGGAGTGATGCTCTGGTGTAGGAGTGATGCTCTGAAGCAGCAGTGCTCAGGAGGAAGAGTGATGCTCTGGAGGAGGAGCGATGCTCAGGAGGAGGAGTGATGCTCTGGAGGAGGAGTGATGCTCTGGAGCAGCAGTGCTCAGGAGGAAGAGTGATGCTCTGGAGGAGGAGCGGTGCTCAGGAGGAGGAGTGGTGCTCTGGAGGAGCAGCGGTGCTCTGGAGGAGGAGTGATGCTCAGGAGGAGGAGTGATTCTCTGGAGGAGGAGCGGTCTCAGGAGGAGGAGCGGTCTCTGGGTGTTTCAGGGGTTAATGTCGCCCCCTATCGGCCGCACGCTGACACTGTCACTAGGCTGGTCCCAGTCTGGTGATGACATTAGTTTTAGCCTCTTAGCTGTATTTTTCCCAGAAGAAATTAAATACACCCTGTTATTGCATTGAATAAATAGATATTTAACGTTTTACGTCTCTCGATAATTATTATTTCTTTTATTTTTTAGAATTGGGCATGAGAAGGGGGCGTGAGGAAAATTACCTTATAAACATGGCCGCGATACCACCACCACCACCACGGCTGGTCCTAATGGGTGAATGGGTGTCTAAAGAAAAGCCTGTGACATGTAAAACGTACGTTTTCACTTGTATTATATTCAACACAAATATGACTGTCTCGGTCAAATATTATCAAATCGTTAAACTACGACACTAATGTGTTCATGTGTTATTTAACGTGTCCACGTGTATGATATACGGTCATGTTATCATGTGTTCGGTGTGGGCGCCAGAGAGGAGGCGTCGGGTCCTACGGAGGGAAAAAGCGCCAACTTCTCTTCCTGTGCGGCGAGCGGACGGCGCGACGGACGGATTTTAGAATTCATCTACAATATTTATATTGAGCTTTAATATTAATATTGAGCTTTAATATTAAACACTTTCCCTCCGTTTGTGTTTGAAATTAACTCGTCAGGTAAGATAAGCCGCCTCCGCTGTAACGAGTTGACCCACATTATTGTTGTTGTTGTTGTTGTTATTATTATTACTATTATTATTATTATTATATTATATTATTATTATCATTATTATTATTATTATCGTTAGTTTGCATAAGTTAGTTTTCCTGCAACGTGTTTTGTTTTGAGTACTTTATATTATTTTAAAGGGGCCCTGTTGGACCCCAGGTGTGGGCGTGGTTAGCCATGACAAGCGTTTCTAAAGTGTCACGTGACAAAGCATTGTTTAATAGTGACGTAGTGACGTCACAGTGGGAGGATGTAGCTGACTAGATCAGACAGCAGCTTGCCCAGTGGACTGGCTGCATCTGGGTGGACAAGCCCACTTGTGACGTCACCATGTCACTACATCACCACAACAACTATTTGTTGTCACGTGACTGTTTGCTGGTAGCTGGTTACTGGCTGCTGCTAGCTGGTTACTGGCTGCTGCTAGCTGGTTCCTTGTTACTGGCTGCTGGTTACTGGCTGCTGATAGCTGGCTGCTGGTTACTGGCTGCTGGTAGCTGGCTGCTGGTAGCTGGCTGCTGGTTACTGGCTGCTGGTTACTGGCTGCTGGTAGCTGGTTTCTGGCTGCTGGTTGCTGGCTTTTTTAATTGTGACATAGTGACAAACTGCTTGTGTGGCTCATCCCGTTAAAGGGGCCCTACTATACCACCAGGTGTGGGTGGGATGAGCCTTTCCAGGCACGTGTCCCAGTTGTATACTGACTAGATCAGCCTACCAGTTGGTACAGTCCATAAAGTCTCTAATACATAAATAACAAACAAACAAAATGGTAATAAATAAGATACAGAAATAATGAATACATAAGTAATAACTAGATGAATAAAGACACTATATTCTTTGGATCAGCCCAGTTTGTCTTAAATAATGAACTTGATACGTAAATACATTATTCTTTTCTCTTAAATAGTGAAATACATTTTTAGTCATATTTTGAAAGGGCTTGTAATGGCTAATCACACTACCACCTGGAGGTACAATAGGCCCCCTTTAATATTTAACACATTACCAACCCAACAGTGCGTACTTGTATTATTATGATTATGTTCCATCTACTGCTGCGTGATGCATTATTTATTGTTAACGTGTGTCCCCGGTCCTGCCAGCAGGGGGCGCTGTGGCCTCTCTGGTGGTCTGGGTAGCGTAGGGTGGAGGAGATGCCGGGGCTGCAGGGTGACAGCGTGGCCGTGGGGACCCCCCCCCTGCTGGGGAGCCCCGTCAAGAAGAGCAAACTGTCCCTCAAGTTCTTCCAGAAGAAAGAGACCAAGCGAACGCTCGACTTCTCTGAGCCTCCCGGGGCCCACGAGCCCAGAGCCGCCGGCCCCCAGGGGCCCATCGCCAGGTGCCTATTTGTGTTTATATATATTTATACAAAGTCACTGAAATCACACTTTAAAAATAAAAAAAATCAGCATCTGTAATGGATGGTGATTAAACCGTGTGGTCATGGTTTGGCCCCTACAGCGGTGGGGAGCAGGTGCTAGTGGGGCCCCCTCCGTGCCCGGCCGCCCTGGCAGCCCCGGGGCCTCTGCTGCCTTACGAGAAGGCGGAGGTCCTGCTGCCGTTTGTTGGACTGAACAACCTGGGAAACACCTGCTACCTGAACAGTGTGCTACAGGTACAGTAATACGCTGGCTGCTGGATACTGGTTGCTAGTAGCTGGTTGGCTGGTGACATCCAGGCTGGTGGTGACCCCGTGGTCTGTCCCCAGGTCCTGTACCATTGCCCGGGGCTCACAGACGGGATCAAGAAGCTCTACAGTCGCTCCACCAGCAGAGAGACAAGACTCAAGGAGGAGACACTCAGAAGAGAAGAGGAGGTCTGTCTACCTACCTGTCTACCTACCTGTCTACCTATCTGTCTGTCTGTCTGGTCTGCCTGTCTGCCTGCCTGTCTGCCTGTCTGCCTGCCTGTCTGTCTGTGGTGGTCCCCCGCCATGCTCCCAGCAGTAGCGTACGACCTCTGCTGGATGACTGGCGCTACTGCAGTTGGCCATTTTAAGTTCTGCTGCTGGTGGCTGAGTGGTCTGGGTCTGTCGTCCTCCTCCTGCTGCTGCTGGTGGCTGAGTGGTCTGGTTCTGTCGTCGTCTTCCTGCTACTGCTGGTGGCTGAGTGGTCTGGTTCTGTCCCGGTGTCCCAGGGGGACGGTGTCCCGGCCCACATGGAGCTGCTGGGGAGCTTCAACAGCCTCATCACGTCCGTAGAGCAGCTGCAGTCCGGCTTCCTGCTCAACCCTGACGGCTACACCGAGGGGGAACTGGCCACGCCCCCTCGCAAACTACTGCACACGCTCAGGTGAGAGAGGCCACGCCCCCTCGTTAACTACTGCACACGCTCAGGTGAGAGAGGCCCTGCCCCCTCGCAAACTACTGCATACGCTCAGGTGAGAGGCCACGCCCCCTCGTTAACTACTGCACACGCTCAGGTGAGAGGCCACGCCCCTTCGCAAACTACTGCACACTCTGAGATGAGAGGCCACATGCCTACGCGATTCGTTAAACTGCATCCTGATCGTTAACCATCATCCAATAGAATGTGGCGTCAATCAGCGATCTTTTATCCAATCACAACGTCCTGCAGGCAGCTGAACCCGATGTACGAGGGCTACCTGCAGCACGACGCCCAGGAGGTCCTGCAGTGCCTGCTGGCCTACATCCAGGAGGCCTGTGACACCATCAGGAAGGAGCAGAGGGGGAGGAGCCAGGGAGGGAAGGAGGAGGCGGCGGAGGCGACACCGGGAGGCGACGAGGAAGACGGCCATGTCAACGGCAAGAGGAAGAGCGACACGGAGGCGGGGAACGCCAAGAAGAAACCCAAGTCCCTGAAGTCCGCCAAGCCTGACGGCGAGGAGACCGCGGCCCAGAAGCCACAGACCCGATCCACGAGGAGGAGGTCGTCCGGCGTGGTCGTGGCGGAGGGGGAGGTGAAGAAGAAGGAGGAGGAAGGAGGCGAGGGGAAGGCTGAGAGCGTCTCTAAAGCGTCTGAGGAAGAGGAAGGCGAGGCGAAGGCTGAGGGCGACGCCGCCAAAGCGACCCCCGAGGGGAAGAGGAAGACGAGGAGGGGCCGGCTGAGCTGGCTGAGGCCGTCCTCCAAGCAGCCCAGCATCTTCTCCAAGTTCCGCAGCATGGGCAAGATCAGCTCCATCGTGTCCCCCAAGAGCCACGACCAGGAGCCGGGGCAGGAGGCCGGGCCGAAGGAGGACCCGACTCAGGTGGGTAAGGCCGCCCCGGGACCCGCCACCGGAGACCAGGACCAGAAGGCCGTCGAGAACCAAGGTGAGCAGACCGTAACCGTGGAACATGTACCCTTACTTAAAAATGCACAATGACGTCTTTTAAGTTCCAAGTGTCCATCGTTTGATGAGTGAACGGGGTTCTTGAGGAGTCCATGAAAGGTCCAGAGAGTGACGCCCCCCCCCCCCCATCCCTCCCTGCAGAAGGCCTGGACCTGCTGGAGCGGCTCTTCCAGGGCCGCCTGGTGCTGCGGACGCGGTGCCTGGAGTGCGAGAGCTTCACGGAGCGCCGGGAAGACTTCCAGGACATCAGCGTTCCCGTGCAGGAGGAGCAGCCCAGCAGCCCCGACGACCTCTCTGAGGGTGAGCAGAACCAGCAGGGTGCCCTTATAGAGCCACCCAGAACCCCCCCACCCACTACGGTGACCCAGCAGGGTGCTTATAGAGCCCTCCAGGACTAAGGTACACCCCAACCGCTTGGGGTGTACCTTAGTTCTGGACCGTATTAAAGGTGTTGTGGTCCCGGTCCCCCCCGTCCCCCCTCCAGTGTCCCCGGACCCCAAGCCCGAGCAGAAGACCCTCCGCTGGGCCATCTCCCAGTTTGCGTCGGTGGAGCGCATCGCGGGCGAGGACAAGTACTTCTGCGAGGCGTGTCTCCACTACGCCGAGGCCGAGAGGAGCCTGCTGTTTGACAAGACGCCCGAGGTCGTCACCATCCACCTCAAGTGCTTCGCCGCCAACGGCCTCCAGTGAGTCGGTCTAAGGTTTAACGTTCCGACCAATCGTGTTGCGGGAGGCTGGGAATAAGATAAGATAAGATAAGATAGAACTTTATTAATCCAGAAGGAAATTCTTGTGCCAGGTTGCATAGCAATACAATAAAACAATAGAGAAATACACAGAATAATACAAATAACAGATTTACAAATGTACAGTCAAAATATATAAATATATAAATATATAGGCAAGATAAGATATTCAGACGGTGAAAACAATTTGTCATAATTGAAGTGTAATACTGTGATAATAATAATGGTTAGGGGACGTATTGCACCTGATAGAAAGAATATTATGAATATTTAAGAATATTGCACATAATGTTGAAAGGTAATGTAGGAGAGGTATTGGACATGACATTAACAATATTGACATTATGAGGAGGAGAGATGGTAGTTATTACAGGTAATATTTAGAGATGATCATTAAGATGATCTCTAGCGTCTCCCTTCTCCCTCCCCTCCCCCCCCAGCCTGGACCCATACGCCGGCCTCTCCAAGGTGACCACGCCCCTGCAGACGCCGCTCTCGCTGTCCCTGGGGGAGTGGTGCGCAGGCCCCGCCCCCCCGGACGACTGCCACTACCAGCTGTTTGCGGTGGTGATGCACAGCGGCGCCTCCATCAGCAGCGGCCACTACACCGCCTACGTCCGCATGTCCCAGCTGGGCGACGTGAGGCTCCACCCACGGCCCAACGAGGAGGAGGAGCAGGAGCAGGATGAGGAGGAGAGAGGAGACCGTGTCAAGCAGCAGGAGCAGGGGGAGGAGGAGGCGGCGGCGGCGCACTACGACGACGGGGAGGTGTCGTGCGGCGGCGGCGGGCGGGCCCTCCACAGGGGCCCGGTGGCGGGGGGGAAGGCGGAGGGCCCGGTGGGGCTCCTCGGGGGTCAGAGGAGCGTTGCCAGCGGCTACGACAAGATGGCGGCCGACGGGGCGGCGGAGGCTCCGAGACGCCGCCCCCCGGTGAAGAAGGAGGCGCAGGGGGAGGAGGAGGAGGTGGGGGAGGGGGCGGAGCGGGGAGCCTCCGAGCAGCGGGCCCTCGGGAGCCTCCTGCAGTACGAGGGCAAGTGGCTGCTGTTCGACGACTCGGAGGTGCGTCTGTTTGAGGAGGAGGACTTCCTGCGTGCCTGCTCCCCCGACTCCTGCTCCACCTCCACGCCCTACCTGCTCTTCTACAGGAGGACGCCGCCGGGGCCCCTGCTGGGCTGACGGGCCCCTCCCTCCTCCTCCTCCTCATCTTCATCAGTCCTCTGTTCAGCTATCAGCTAATTAAACTCTGACCCCTGACCCTGGCGTCTCATGGCAGCACGTTGGGGAGGAAGACCCTCGTCTGTAGCGTGGAGCTGAAGGCTTTAAACTCTTAAGCACTTCGGCACTTAAAGTTCCAGGAGGTGAGGATGCTGAAGGACCGTAAAGATAATGGGTCCTACTGCCAGCGTGAGGACGATAATGGACCGTAGAGATAATGGGTCCTACTACTGCTAGCGTGAGGACGATAATGGACCGTAGAGATAATGGGTCCTACTGCCAGCGTGAGGACGATAATGGACCGTAGAGATAATGGGTCCTACTACTGCCAGCGTGAGGACGATAATGGACCGTAGAGATAATGGGTCCTACTACTGCCAGCGTGAGGACGATAATGGACCGTAGAGATAATGGGTCCTACTACTGCCAGCGTGAGGACGATAATGGACCGTAGAGATAATGGGTCCTACTGCCAGCGTGAGGACGATAATGGACCGTAGAGATAATGGGTCCTACTACTGCCAGCGTGAGGACGATAATGGACCGTAGAGATAATGGGTCCTACTACTGCCAGCGTGAGGACGATAATGGACCGTAGAGATAATGGGTCCTACTACTGCCAGCGTGAGGACGATAATGGACCATAGAGATAATGGGTCCTGCCAGCGTGAGGATGATAATGGACCGTAGAGATAATGGGTTCCTACTGCCAGCGTGAGGACGATAATGGACCGTAGAGATAATGGGTCCTACTGCCAGCGTGAGGAAGGTCAACAGGCATCTGAATGTCTTCAGGAACACGTTCATTATCTTGATTATCTTGCATCTGATTCCTTCAACCATCCTGCCTCAGACTTGTCCATCCTGCCTCAGACTCATCCATCCTGCCTCAGACTCATCCATCCTGCCTCAGACTCGTCCATCCTGCCTCAGACTCGTCCATCCTGAGTTTATCTTGTGTTGCTTTCCTGTTTGAATGTAGAGTTGAGTTAAAACTGTAAAGTAGTTTATCTTTAAGTCTGATCTGCTCAGTAAACGTTAAGCTCCACTGTTTCTGCTCCAAGACCGTAAGCAATAAAGTTTTTATCTTTACATTAATTGAAAGTCTTCGTCAGTCACATCATTGAAGAGTTTTGTTCATTTGCAAAGAATAAAGCAGGATTCCATTTGGACAATTTAAATATTTATTTGTAAAATATGAACATAAAAGGAAGTTTAAAGCATAATGTCATAAAAATGAATAATGATAGAAGCCTTATAAATAATGGTACCGTTTAGCATGTTTATTTTGCGTCTTTCAAATCTTTTTTTTACGCCATTTTGTTTGGGGATTAAATAGTAAACGTTGAAGTTGTAAAAGGCGCTAAACCGTAATAAAAAGTGCACATGAAATTAAATACACATTTGACACTATACACATTTTTTTTTGCAGGTACCGTTACGTTTTTAAACACGGTACCCGTTGGTGGTTATCGTTGAGTTGGCACAGCGGGAGTCCTTAGCCTCCGGAGCTAACGGATGCTAACACAACGTGCTAACAAGCCGTCCGGAAGCTCGCTGCGGGACAAGACGACTCCAGTTAAAATATAACGCTGGCTAAATAAAAACTCCAAACTCCACCTCGGGAGTTGGCAATAAAACAATGTAACGCGTGACAAAATAAAGTGATTTTAAAAAGCCACGGTATCGCCGTGAGATCCACCCGTCGGTCGTCCCACCGGCGGCGCTGCGACTTGTCGCGTAAACGGACGAAGACACTGGAATGACGTAGCGAGCCGACACAACACGACGTATTTACACCGGGAATAAATTAACTGCTGCTTCTCCTCGTCTTCAGAGGTCCAGCTTCCGGAGGCTTATCCTGCTGAAGGAATCTCTGAGGAAACAAAGCGAGGAGAAAAACAAACGAGATTTACACGTTTATTGAAGCGCGTCGGCCTCCTGGGAGTCCGGTCTCTGGAGGAATCTGTTGAGGCGCAGGCTGCAGGGTGACGTGAGAACTGAGGAGCAGTCTGGAGCAACAGTGAGCACTGCTGCTGCTGGCAGAGGAACCAGAGTACCTGTCACTCAGGGAAGTACCTGTCAGGGGGAGTACCTGTCAGTCAGGGGAGTACCTGTCAGAGGTGAGTACCTGTCAGTCAGGGGAGTACCTGTCA
This sequence comes from Coryphaenoides rupestris, assembly GCA_002895965.2. Taxonomy (NCBI): domain Eukaryota; kingdom Metazoa; phylum Chordata; class Actinopteri; order Gadiformes; family Macrouridae; genus Coryphaenoides; species Coryphaenoides rupestris. The sequence goes on from PIJE02000602.1 coordinate 183,505, forward strand.
GTCAGGGGAGTACCTGTCAGTCAGGGGAGTACCTGTCAGGGGGAGTACCTGTCAGGGAAGTACCTGTCAGTCAGGGGAAGTACCTGTCAGTCCAGGGTAAGTTACCTGTCCAGGGAGTACCTGTCAGGGAAGTACGCTGTCAGATCAGCTGGGGTACCTGTCAGGGCCAGTAACCTGTCAGGGAAGTACCTGTCAGCCAGGGGAGTACCTGTCAAGTCAGTGGTAGGTACCTGTCAGTCGGGGAAGTACCTGTCAAGACAGGCAAGTAGCCTGTCAGGGGAGTACCTGTCAGGGGAGTACCTGTCCAGTCAGGGGAGTAGACCGGTCGGAGGGAGTACGTGTCAGTCAGGGAAGTACCTGTCGAGTTCAGGGGAGTACCTGTCAAGTCAGGGAAGTACCTGTCAGACGGGAGTACCTGTCAGGGGAGTACCTGTCAGGGAAGTACCTGTCAGTCAGGGAGTACCTGTCAGGGAGTACCTGTCAGGGAAGTACCTGTCAGTCAGGGGAGTACCTGTCAGTCAGAGGAGTACCTGTCAGTCAGGGAAGTACCTGTCAGTCAGAGGGAGTACCTGTCAGTCAGGGAAGTACCTGTCAGGGGAGTACCTGTCAGGCCGTCCGTTTGCTGCATGAGTTCACGAGAAGCACAAAAACATTTGATCAGCCGACAACACAACTTTCACCAAGCAACACGCTGACATGCAACTCTTACATTTTATATCCAACTCTAATTTAAAGGAGATATTCTACCACCAGGTGTGAGCGTGATTCGCCATTACAAAACACAGGTTCATCTGCGGTTTGTGACATCACAAGTGGGAGTGTCCATCTCTAGAAGTACGGTGGACAGATCAGCCTAGCAGCCTACCCAGTGGACTGTAGAAACTGGTCGGCTGATCTATCCACCGTACATCTAGGAGGTGGACACTCCCACTTGTGATGTCAAAAAACTGAGATTGTGAAACTACTTGCAGGAAGGAAGGAGGGGGGGGGGCCCTACCTGTGTGTTGACATGGCAGGAAGAAGGGAGGGGGGCAGGGGGGGGGGGGGGGGGGCAGCAGGAAGGAAGGGGGGGGCGGGCCTACCTGTGTGTTTGACATGCAGGAAGGAAGGGGAGGGGGGGGGGCCTACCTGTGTGTTGACATGCAGGAAGTGAAGGGGGGGGGGCGGGCCTTACCTGTGTGTTGACATGCAGGAAGGAAGGGGAGGGGGGCGGGGCCTACCTGTGTGTTGACATGCAGGAAGGAAGGGGGGGGGGGCGGGGCCTACCTGTGTGTTGACATGCAGGAAGGAAGGGGGAGGCGGGGCCTACCTGTGTGCGTTGACCTGCAGGACTGGTTTGTACAGCTGGGGTATCTTCCTGTTGATGAGGGGCTGCAGCGATTCCTTCAGGCGATGGTAGTTCCTCTCCAGCTCCCTGTGGTACTCCTTCTGGTCCGGACCAATCAGACTCTTGTTCTTGCGCAGCGCGTCCTCGCACCTGAGGACGGACACCACAGAGGACATGATGGAGGACCCCAGGACCCATGGATCCCCAATGTCATGACTGTGGTCTTCATGAGACGAGGTCAAGGGTCAAGGGTAAAGGTTCCTACCTCTTGGTGAAGTCCTTGAAGCAGAGGCGGAGCTTGTTGTGGTGCCGATAGAGTTTGGGGTCACTGGGGATATCTGAGAGGAACACCTGAGCCACCTCCAGGGGGCCCTGAACACACACACACACACACACACACATAAATAAAACGTAGGATATCTTGGATGCATCAGAAGTCAAAGTTACCTGTGACCTGGTTGTATGAGTGTAACGTTACCTGGTTGACGGTGGTCCCCACAGAGCCTTGCAGGACCATCTGCAGCATCTTGGCGTCCGCGGGGTCCTGGTGGGTGGCGAAGGCGAGCTCCTGGGTCTTCTTCTGCATGTCCTCGATGGCGACCTCCATGGGCATGGAGATGACCTGAGAGGGACGGTGTCGGAGAGCAGAGTGAACACACTTCTGATAGAGCAGCAAATGCGGAAGATCACATCTTTTAACAGCCTTTTCATTCTCCGGACTCTGAAAAGGCTTAGTTGGCACCCTGACGGAGCCCACCTCCTCCTTGTGAATGATGTTGATGCGCGTCTTGATGTAGGGGAAGGCGTGCGACGTGGTCAGGATGGTCTTGCGTTTGAACTGCTCGTGGAGGTCGCCGTGCGCGCGGCCGTCCAGCGTGAAGGGCGTGCAGTACACGAAGCGCCGCAGGTTGTAGTTCTTGTCGAAGTAGGTGATGCGTTCCTTCATCTCGTACGTGTCGAAGAACGGCTCCACGTACGTGATCTGGACGAAGGCCTGCGGAAAGCATTCAGAAGCAACGGGAAGAAGATGAGGAGCTGAACCGTCACGGGAGCTTGAAACTCTCGGAACTTGATTTGGTTGTAAAAGGCGACCTTGGTCACATCACGTTTCTGCAGTCCAAGTTAAACACAGTGCTAGAGCAGCCACTAATAACAGTGATTACCTCGTGGACTTCTTCCTGATCCATCCAATAGATACCAAGACTTTCATTTACTTCCAACGACAAATAAACTATTTGCATTTCCACTGTAGCTCTTTCCCTGAAGTTGGGACAATTTGTGACACAAAACAAGCAGAATCCATGGGGCATCCAGGACCATCCCTAAACTTCTTTAGATCCCTAAACTGCTCTGGCCGAAGTCTAGCTCCTCTGCCCTCTCACCCACCTTGTTCGGGTCCAGCTTGCACTTGTCTACAGGGTTGGAGTCCTTAATGACCTCCACCTGGTCCTCCCCAAAACGCTCACCGTAGAACCCCTGGAAGCATCAGAGCACAGAACATGTGGCGGGCGGACGGCGACGACGGCAGACAGAAGACGAGGACGTCGGAAGGAAGGAAGGAGGCGTTTACCTCAAGGCGGTGAGAGATCTCGCTAGCTTGGTGATCCGCGGGCTCTTTGTACACAAACTCCTGCTCATCCAGGTCACCGAACTTGGTGCCGTAAAACCCGACTCTGAAGTACGTACCAAACATTCGCTTCCGTGCTGAAGACAAAAGAGATTAGAGTCAAATTAGAAGGCAACTCAAAAAGATGAGTCAGCATCTTTAAACAACATCTTAAACATTACAGCATGAAAGTGTTGAGAAGAACACAAAACGAACATCTGAAAGAACCTCTGATTGTTAAGTCCGAGCATCAGTTAGTTGCGGATAATTGTCGTTTCAGAAATGACACCAAACAGTCCACTGCTTTCTGGATAAGCCTCAGTAACCAAACTATCTTTTGAAATTAATTCAGTATTTTAGTGGTGATGATTCGAAGGCCCCGGGCTCCCATCCTTACTGTCAGTTCTGGGGAAGTGTCAGTGAATGGGAACAGATGCGTGAACCCAGTCTAACCTCGCTTCACTAGCACATGAGTACACTTGGGTGTACAACTGGGTCATAGAGGCTTACTTGGACACGTCTTGTTTTGTGCGGATGTACAGTAAACGGATAGAGATTATAGAGCAGACCGGCTGAAGACAGGAAGTCTTAGGGTCTTAGGCTGAGGCTATTTCTGCTGAAGGTTCCTGCTGAATGAGGAACCTGTGGAGCTTGGCATCTGGTGTCATCGGGTACCACCAACCAGAAATCATCGACTAGATATATTCCCATCGTAGCATGCATTGTCAGAAACATAAACCCGCTTGACAAAAACCCTCGTGTATGGAGGAAGTGTAGGAAAGTAAGAACTGAACAGTGAAGCCAACAGTCCCCCCACCCGTGTCTTCAGGAGCTGGACGTACGGCCCATGAGGACGAGATCAGAGCTTCCCGTCTCCGTGACATTGTGTTCCACCCTCAAGCCCTCGTAGTAAATAACCCTCAGAACTAAGACACTTACCACAACACACAATTAAGATAAGTGGGAAGATTCGGCAACCAGCAAAACAAAAAAAGGGGGAGAAAACAGAAGACATTTTAATCAGGATCGCCTCCACAGATCAACACAAAAAACGTGACGAGGACAGAACACAAGCGTGTGGACGACAGCGTGTGAGGGTCTAGACCATGCCAAGGCAAACGGTGTCAATCAAGAGAAAGAAATGAAAAAACAGAAGGAGGAGGAGTTCCCGTCGCCCTGCGAAACAAGGCTTCTCCAGGGTTAGGGTGAGGGGCGGGGCGGGGGGGATGCTGGTCCAGACAGAACCAGAGACGTTCTGAGAGGTTCTCTGTTCACTCCATGCAAGAAGGACACACAGAAACACATGGAAACACACGGGCGTTTAAAAAACCGGTTATCGAAATATAAAGACGATGAAGAAAAATAATAACAGCAGGGATCGATTTAGTTCTCTAACGTTTCCTTAAATCAAGAGGGCAAAAAAACGGAAGGAGTTATCAAATGGGCCAAAAGAACGCGAGTCGTACTGAGACGCGGAGGCGCCTTGCCTATCGTGACCAAACAGGGAATTTGGATCCAGTTGTGGATGAGGATTTGGATTTGCAGATCCAGTTGTGGATGAAGATGTGGATTTGCTCCAATGGGGATTCTCAGGGACACGGCTCAGAGTTAATTGTGTGTGGAAAGAGCGAAGTACGAGACGGGTCAGGAATCTAACAGGAGTCACGTGCAGGTGTGTGTGTGTTGTGTGTGTGTGTGTGTGTGTGTGCGTGTGTGTGTGGATGTGGGGGTGTGTGTGTGCGTTTGAGACCTGTGATCTCAAACACGGGTCAATTAACCTTCTTGTGCACGTAATGTGATCCCGTGTTCTTATTGTGTGTGTGCGTGTGTGTGTGTAGACGGCCTCGGTGACGGAGTCCAAGGAGAGCATCCTGGGCGGGGTTCTGAAGGTGCTGCTCCACAGCATGGCCTGCAACCAGAGCGCCCTCTACCTGCAGCACTGCTTCGCTACGCAGAGAGCCCTGGTGTCAAAGGTCAGCGCCTCGTCGCCTCCTCCTCCGTACCCTACCCTACCCGCGTGTGTGTGTGTGTTGTAACGCGTGTGTGTGTTGTAACGAGTGTGTGTGTTGTAACGAGTGTGTGTGTGTGTAGTTCCCAGAGCTGCTGTTCGAGGAGGAGACGGAGCAGTGTGCTGACCTGTGTCTGCGGCTGCTGAGGAACTGCAGCAGCAGCATCAGCAGCATCAGGGCCCACGCCGCCGCCTCGCTCTACCTGCTCATGAGGCAGAACTTCGAGATCGGCAACGTGAGAACCTCCGCCCTGTTCCTCCCCCAGAACCAGAACCTCCGCACTGTTCCCCCCCCCCCCAGAACCAGAACCTCCGCCCTGTTCCTCCCCCAGAACCAGAACCTTCTCTCTGCCCCCCCCCACACTGCTGCGGCCAAACAGACGAGCTAAAGGGGCTAACGTGCTAATCCCTCGCTTAAACGCCTGTTGTTGTTTTCTTTGCTCCTCCTCCTCCCTCTCCTCCTCCTCCTCCTCCAGAACTTTGCACGGGTCAAGATGCAGGTGACCATGTCTCTCTCCTCGCTGGTGGGAACCTCCCAGAACTTCAATGAGGAGTTCCTGCGGCGCTCGCTGAAGACCATCCTGACGTACGCAGAGGAGGACCTGGAGCTGAGGGAGACCACGTTCCCAGACCAGGTAGGGACCCCCCACCCAGACCAGGTAGGGACCCCCCACCCAGACCAGGTAGGGACCCCCCACCCAGACCAGGTAGGGACCCCCCACCCAGACCAGGTAGGGACCCCCCACCCAGACCAGGTAGAGACCCCCACCCTGACTCCATCACATTAACTGTGTGTGTGTGTGTGTGTGTGTGTGTGTGTGTGTGTGTGTGTGTGTGTGTGTGTGTGTGTGTGTGTGTGTGTGTGTGTGTGTGTGTCTCAGGTCCAGGACCTGGTCTTCAACCTGCACATGATCCTGTCTGACACGGTGAAGATGAAGGAACACCAGCAAGACCCTGAGATGCTCATAGACCTCATGTACAGGTACTAGTACACACACTGGTACTAGTACACACTGGTACTAGTACTACATACTGGGACTAGTACTACACACTGGTACTAGTACACACTGGTACTAGTACACAGTGATGCTCAAAATATATCACGAAGAACAGAAGTATGGCGAGTGGTCATGTGGTCCAGGCTGGTCCACGCTGAACGACCAGGTCCTGGTCCAGACTCTGCGGTCCTTGACTCTGCGGTCCTTGACTCCGCGGTCCTTGACTCCGTGGTCTCTTCGTCCTGCAGGATCGCTAAAGGGCTACCAGACGTCTCCGGACCTGTCGGCTTCACGTGGCTGCAGAACATGGCGGGGAAGCACTCGGAGCGCACCAAACCACGGCCGAGGCCGCCCAGGTGTCTGGTGCACAGCGCCGCCCTGGTGGCCGAGTACCTCAGCATGCTGGAGGACCGCAAGTACCTGCCTGTCGGCTGCGTGGGCTTCCAGGTTTGGCTCCTCCCCTCCTCCGCCCCCCCCCCCCGCCCACCCACCTGGGACACTCCCCCCATGCTCCTCCTCCTCCTGTAGTTTAGTGGTGTTCGGCAGCAGAATGAGTCCGTCATGATGTCCCTCCCACCAGAACATGTCGTCCAACGTGCTGGAGGAGTCCGCGGTGTCCGACGACGTGGTCTCCCCCGACGAGGAGGGCATCTGCTCGGGAAGTACTTCACCGAGGCCGGCCTGGTGGGCCTCCTGGACCAGGCGGCCGCCTCCTTCTCCATGGTGAGGACTGGAGGAGTTTACCTT
>PIJE02000602.1:190200-251671 GCA_002895965.2 Coryphaenoides rupestris
AAGGTAAACTCCTCCAGTCCTCACCATGGAGAAGGAGGCGGCCGCCTGGTCCAGGAGGCCCACCAGGCCGGCCTCGGTGAAGTACTTCCCCGAGCAGATGCCCTCCTCGTCGGGGGAGACCACGTCGTCGGACACCGCGGACTCCTCCAGCACGTTGGACGACATGTTCTGGTGGGAGGGACATCATGACGGACTCATTCTGCTGCCGAACACCACTAAACTACAGGAGGAGGAGGAGCATGGGGGGAGTGTCCCAGGTGGGTGGGGGGGGGGGGGGGGGAGGAGGGGAGGAGCCAAACCTGGAAGCCCACGCAGCCGACAGGCAGGTACTTGCGGTCCTCCAGCATGCTGAGGTACTCGGCCACCAGGGCGGCGCTGTGCACCAGACACTGGGCGGCCTCGGCGTGGTTGGTGCGCTCCGAGTGCTTCCCCGCCATGTTCTGCAGCCACGTGAGCCGCAGGTCCGGAGACGTCTGGTAGCCCTTAGCGATCCTGCAGGACGAAGAGACCACGGAGTCAAGGACCGCGGAGTCAAGGACCGCAGAGTCAAGGACCGCAGAGTCTGGACCAGGACCTGGTCGTTCAGCGTGGACCAGCCTGGACCACATGACCACTCGCCATACTTCTGTTCTTCGTGATATATTTTGAGCATCACTGTGTACTAGTACCAGTGTGTACTAGTACCAGTGTGTAGTACTAGTCCCAGTATGTAGTACTAGTACCAGTGTGTACTAGTACCAGTGTGTGTACTAGTACCTGTACATGAGGTCTATGAGCATCTCAGGGTCTTGCTGGTGTTCCTTCATCTTCACCGTGTCAGACAGGATCATGTGCAGGTTGAAGACCAGGTCCTGGACCTGAGACACACACACACACACACACACACACACACACACACACACACACACACACACACACACACACACACACACACACACACACACACAGTTAATGTGATGGAGTCAGGGTGGGGGTCTCTACCTGGTCTGGGTGGGGGTCTCTACCTGGTCTGGGTGAGGGGTCTCTACCTGGTCTGGGTGGGGGTCCTTACCTGGTCTGGGTGGGGGGTCCCTACCTGGTCTGGGTGGGGGTCCCTACCTGGTCTGGGAACGTGGTCTCCCTCAGCTCCAGGTCCTCCTCTGCGTACGTCAGGATGGTCTTCAGCGAGCGCCGCAGGAACTCCTCATTGAAGTTCTGGGAGGTTCCCACCAGCGAGGAGAGAGACATGGTCACCTGCATCTTGACCCGTGCAAAGTTCTGGAGGAGGAGGAGGAGGAGAGGGAGGAGGAGGAGCAAAGAAAACAACAACAGGCGTTTAAGCGAGGGATTAGCACGTTAGCCCCTTTAGCTCGTCTGTTTGGCCGCAGCAGTGTGGGGGGGGCAGAGAGAAGGTTCTGGTTCTGGGGGAGGAACAGGGCGGAGGTTCTGGTTCTGGGGGGGGGGGAACAGTGCGGAGGTTCTGGTTCTGGGGGAGGAACAGGGCGGAGGTTCTCACGTTGCCGATCTCGAAGTTCTGCCTCATGAGCAGGTAGAGCGAGGCGGCGGCATGGGCCCTGATGCTGCTGATGCTGCTGCTGCAGTTCCTCAGCAGCCGCAGACACAGGTCAGCACACTGCTCCGTCTCCTCCTCGAACAGCAGCTCTGGGAACTACACACACACACACACACACACACTCGTTACAACACACACACGCGTTACAACACACACACACACGCGGGTAGGGTAGGGTACGGAGGAGGAGGCGACGAGGCGCTGACCTTTGACACCAGGGCTCTCTGCGTAGCGAAGCAGTGCTGCAGGTAGAGGGCGCTCTGGTTGCAGGCCATGCTGTGGAGCAGCACCTTCAGAACCCCGCCCAGGATGCTCTCCTTGGACTCCGTCACCGAGGCCGTCTACACACACACACACACACACACACGCACACACACAATAAGAACACGGGATCACATTACGTGCACAAGAAGGTTAATTGACCCGTGTTTGAGATCACAGGTCTCAAACGCACACACACACACACCCCCACATCCACACACACACGCACACACACACACACACACACACACACACACACACCTGCACGACGATTTCCAGCGTGTCCAGGATGGTGAGGTTGGCCTCTGTTGCTAGGTTACCGTCGATCAGTGCCTCATGCTCCAGCTCCGCTCTGGTCCTTGGAGACGGAGATAAGATGAGATAAGATGAGATAAGATGGAGATAAGATGGAGATAAGATGGAGATAAGATGAGATAAGATGGAGATAAGATGAGATAAGTTAAGATGAGATAAGATGAGATAAGATGGAGATAAGATGAGAAGATGGAGATAAATGGAGATAAGATGGAGATAAGATGGAGATAAGATGAGATAAGATGAGATAAGTTAAGATGAGATAAGATCAGATCAGTACACACCCAGCACCCTTAAATCTCACACCATGTCAAACCATTCCAGATACACACACACACACACACAGACAATTGTCTTTAGGGTTTAGGGTTTGATAGTTTAGCTCACGATTAGCTTTTCATTCGTATGCAGTCAGACCAAAAAGCTCTTCACACGCGCTATGATCTGCAGAACACGGCTGATTCTAGAGGGTGATCGTGGGACTTCAGGGGGGGTAAGAGCAGCGAGTGCAACACACCTGTCCTGTGGGGTCACTCCGCTGTTACGCAGCAGCACACTGTCCCTCAACCTGCAACGGCCTCACACGTTGTCAACAACACAACAACAGGGACACCCGCGACCCCTGTGACCTCGTGGTTAGGAAGCGGCGGGAGGCGGAGGGGATTAAGGAGACCGACTTCCCGGGAGGAAGAGCGAGGAAGGATCAGAAGAGAGCAGAAGATTGTTCAGAGTTCACCTGGACTCTGCATAACCTCTCCTAACCCGAGCACTAACTTGTGTGTTTGGCATTATTAATAGTACTTAGCATTGCTTGGCATTTTGTATGTTCTTAGATGTTGGTAATGCACTCAGAATGGCACTTCTGCTCTTATCCCAGCTATTATGCAGACAACCTATCAATTATGAAACTCTTTCTATGAACCTCGTAACTATGAATGCTCTAAACCTGCTCTATTCTTATCTTTATGTACCACAGTGATATATTGCTGTCTCCTTCAACAAATGTACTCTTTGTAAGTCACTTTGGATGAAAGTGTCTGCCAAATGCCCATAAATGTAAATGTAATGTTGTAGTTGTAGTTTCTATTGAAGGAGACTCCGTTCTCCACGTGTTAACATGTCTCAGCAGGCGACCCAACCAGCCCTCAAATCACCTCAAAACCCAACGACCGGAACCTTTAGTTGAGTAGAAGTCAGCCGACGGGGAGTCCTGAGAGGAGCCTCTTAGTAGCACAGTAGTAGCAGCAGCACGATGACCACGTTAACCATCACATGACACATGAAGCAGCACACCAAACCCAGGCTGAAGAGACACGCCCCCCGCCCCCCCCCCCCCCCCCCGAGACAAGAACAAACCAATCACGAGCACCGCTGCTCCACCTCAAACCCCAAACACCAGTAACCAGGGGGCGGGGCCAGAGGCACGGGAGAACCAACCAGGGATGGGAAAACGACCCAAAGATGCGTTCATGTTCATGCGGAGTGAGGAAGAATCCGGAACAGGGATGAAATGAATATAATCATAAAAGTCAAACAACCTCCTGAGAGGCTGAACATGAGGACATAGAAGTATTTATATATACAGTATATATATATATATATATAGAGATATATTGTTTAGAGTGAGTCTCCAGCTAAATGAGATGCAATTCATTTCGTCCCATTTTGGATTTCCTGAAGTCCCCCATGGCCTTGAACGCACCGCGGGTCAGCGGGTTTAAAAGAAGCAGGAACTCAACACACTGCAGGTGTGGAGCATACAATACCTGACTGATCTGTGGCTCCTACACACACACACACACACACACACACACACACACACACACACACACGAACGCACACGCGTACACACACAGACACACACAACACGCACACGCATACACACACATACACACACAGGGCGTGACATGAGAGAGCACACATAAGAGTAGGTCATCAGAACATATCACCTTAAATAAAGCGATCTGTCGTCACCACGGGGGAGGATAAACTTCAATATAATGAAATATCTAAAATTAAATATCTAAATATGAATATAAAAAATATTTACGTCCCCTAACCATTATTATTATCACAGTATATCTTATCTTGCTTATATATTTGTATATTTATATATTTTGACTGTACATTTGTAAATCTGTTAGTTTATTTGTATTATTCTGTGTATTTCTCTATTGTTTTATTGTACTGTATTGCTATGCAACCAGGCACAAGAATTTCCTTCAGATTAATAAAGTTCTATCTTATTATCTTATCTTATAAGAAATCTAAATAAATAAGCCAGATATATATGATGTACCATCATATATATCTGGCTTTTAAACCAAGGTCCTGTTGAGGCTTTTTAAGGTGAAATAAACTCCACAGCTTAACTGTAATGAGAAGGGAATGAGAGGAGGTGTCGTCTCCGAGCGTGAGAGGGGTCGTCTCCTAGGGTGAGAGGAGTCGTCTCCTAGAGTGAGAGGGGTCGTCTCCTAGCGTGAGAGGGGTCGTCTCCTAGGGTGAGAGGGGTCGTCTCCTAGCGTGAGAGGGGTCGTCTCCTAGAGTGAGAGGGGTCGTCTCCTAGCGTGAGGGGTCAGTCTCCTAGCGTGAGAGGGTCTCTCTAGGCGGGAGAGGGTCGTCTCCTAGCGTGAGAGGGGTCGTCTCCTAGCGTGAGAGGGGTCGTCTCCTAGGGTGGGCGTACTTGTCCATCTTCTCGCTGTTCTGTCTCCAGTGGGTCATGTCCTTCCTCCAACGCAGGTTCTCCTGGCTGCCGAACGCGCTGCCTGAGGGACTCCTCTCTGGAACACATGACAGGAAGTTGACATTCATGTATATGGCCGTTCCCTTTGTCCTTGTCCACTAAGCCACGAACCTGGTCCACTAATCCACTAACCTGGTCCACTCGCCCCACTTCCTGTCCACTAACCTGTCCACTAGCCCACTAACCTGTCCACTAACTGGTCCACTAACCCACTATCCTGTCCACTAACTGGTCCACTAACCCACTAACCTGTCCACTAGCCCACTAACATGTCCACTAACCCACAGATCGTCCCACCACTAGGCGGCGCTCACCCAGCTGTCCGCGGCTGCGTCGCACCATCTCCTGCCGCGCCCCCATGCTGCCCAGGATGGCCTCTTCCAGCTTGGCCTTCATGTCCTTGGACTTCTTGAACGTCAGGCTGTTCATGCGCTCGAACGCCTTCTTGCCCTGCATGGTGAACACAACATGGGCCTTGTTTCCACCAGACAGGTGACGAGGGGCGGAGAGATGACGGACAGACAGAGACAGACAGGGTGGGCGGGCAGAAAGACAGACAGGCAAAGCATTATTTGGCAGCGGGGCGCTCGGGTGAGGAGGTGGGAGGAGGAGCAGAGGACTAAAGGGAGTTTGCTGGGGAGTCCAGCAAGTTCAGCAGGCGAGTAGAAGCAGTCAGATCAGGTGAAGCACCAGCAGCAGAAAGCCGTCAGACCTCGAGGACCATGGGTTCCTACCTTGTACTCGAAGCAGGACACGCAGAGGTAGAGCAGGTCCAGCAGCCGGTTCAGTTGGGACACCGACAGGTCCGTGAACCACTTCTGCAGAACCATCTCGTCGGCGTTCTTCAGCACCCACAGCAGGCAGATCAGCAGGCTGCGGCTGGACTCCGCCGAGAAGGTCCCGTGCTGTCGGCCACTCTGGGGAGGAGAGGAGGAGGAAGGAGGAGGACGAGGAGGTGAGGATGGAAGCGTGTCTCCTTCAGGTGAGCTCCTCGACATCCTAGTCACAGTATCTTACCTGCGGGTTCAGCAGGAAGCTGCTCGGCCGAGACATGGGCGGGGCGCCGGTGGACGTGCCGGCTATCGCCATGGCGACCTGCTGGCTGATGAGCGCATCCCCGTCGGTCTCCTCGCCGCCGGAGCCTCCCCCTGCGGCGGCGCCCCCCGGTGGGCAGCCTGGGCGACCCCACTGGCTGTGAGACTCTGTTCAGAGGAACAACGAACGATGAACAACGATAGTCAAACGTAACTATTGACACATTCTTCTGATGTGGGTGTAGGTGACAGCGGTTTGGGGGCGTGGCGGTGGCGGTTTGAGGGGCGTGGCACCAACCGGTGAAGTCGTGGAGCTGAGGCAGCGCTTCCATGACGATGCCGATGAGCGGCAGGTACAGCATGGCGACGCGGGCCTTAACCTCGGGGTCGGCGTAGCGGGGGTCCGAGTCGTGGCTGGACAGCAGGTTGTGGACCACGTTCACCACCTTCTTGTGCAGGCCGAACATCCTGGAAGACACCAGGGACGCAATGATGCACGGCCAGGAGACCACGGAACCGCTCGGCCGCATGACTCGTTAAGATAAAACCACCGCAAATCAAAAGACGCTAATGGATCCATTGTGAACGTGGACCTCTTAGTATTCAGTGTGTTCAGCGCGTTATCTCAGCCTTACAGACCGGTCCCATCTCTCAGTACCCATCTCTCAGCCTTATAGACCAGTCCTATCTCTTAGTACCCATCTCTCAGCCTTCCAGGCCAGTACGCATCTCTCAGTAACCATCTCTCAGCCTTACAGACCAGTCCCATCTCTCACTTACACCTCATTGTCTGCGTCCAGAATCACCGACAGCTCAGACAGAACCAGGCCGGCCATGAAGTGTTGCTCCCTGAACGGGACGGACAGCTCAAACATGTTGGCTATCTTCTGGTCCTGGACGTGTGTGGAGAACCCAGAGCTCTGTTGGGCAAAACAAATACAATTTCAATAAAAGTCAACAAAAAATATTTAATACGGTAAGTTGGTTGTTGTGAACATTGACTGACTGTTGAAAAGTGCGTTAAGAGCGTGTGGGAGTGTGTGTGTTTGGTGGCTGGCTTAATTGGCCTCACCTGGCCCAGTTAGAGTCTGGGGTGGGTGGGGCTACAGCCTCACCTGGCCCAGTTAGAGTCTGGGGTGGGTGGGGCTACAGCCTCACCTGGCCCAGTTAGAGTCTGGGGGGGTGGGGCTGCACACCTGTGGTGCATTGGCTAATCAGTGCACCACAGGTTAAGTCAGCCATCAGCACACACACACTCAGGGAGCGCTAGCATGCTAGCTATGTACCTCCTGCTCTGTCATTTTATCAATCTGCACCGGACTTTTCAACACCACCCTGCCTGTGTCCTTGGAGGAGCCCTGAACTAAGCCACACGATGTGGCATTGTGGCAGCAGGCCTGCTACAGGGTGGAGGTCGCTGAGGTCAGAGGTCCAGGCTCACCTGTGAGGTGGCGGAGGACACGGAGGGCGAGGGCGAGGCGGGCGGGGTCAGCAGGCTGCAGGGCAGGTTCAGGGTGACGTAGTGCTCGTGGCTGCACACGATCCTCAGGAAGTCCAGCCTCAGGGACTCCAGGCTGGGGTTCTGCTGGGCGTAGATCTTGGTGGACACCTGGTGGAGACGAAGCTGTTAATACTGTCCCTACTAACGAACCTGTTAATACTGCTGCTACTAACGAACCTGTTAATACTGCTGCTACTAACGAACCTGTTAATACTGTCCCTACTAACGAACCTGTTAATACTGTCCCTACTAACAAACCTGTTAATACTGTCCCCTACTAACGAACCTGTTAATACTGTCCCTACTAACGAACCTGTTAATACTGTCCCTACCAAGGAACCTGTTAATACTGTTCTCCTACTAACGAACCTGTTAATACTGTCCCCTACATAACCGAACCTGTTAATAATGTCCCTACTAACGAACCTGTTAATACTGTCCCTACTAACGAACCTGTAATCCTGCTCCCTACTAACGAACCTGTTAATACTGTCCCTACCAATGAACTCTGTTAATACTGTCCCCTACTAACGAACCTGTTATACTGTCCCTACTAACAAACCTGTTAATACTGTCCCTACTGAACTAACCTGTTAATATGCTGTACTATACGAAACCTGTTATACTGTCCCTACTAACAAACCTGTTAATACTGCTCCCCTACTAACGAACCTGTTAATACTGCTGCTACTAACGAACCTGCTAACGAACCTTTAAATACTGCTGCTACTAAACGAACCTGTTAATACTGCTTCTACGACCTTTACTGTCCTACGAAACCTGGTTAATACTGTCCCTACTAACGAACCTGTAATACTGTCCCTACTAACGAACCTGTTAATACTGTCCCTAACTAACGAACCTGTTAATACTGCTCCTACTAACGAACCTGTTAATACTGTCCCTACTAACGAACCTGTTAATACTGTCCCTACTAACGAACCTGTTAATTACTGGCTCCTACTAACGAACCTGTTAATACTGCTGCCTACTAACGAACCTGTTAATACTGTCCCCTACTAACGACCTGTTAATACTGCTGCTACTAACGAACCTGTTAATTACTGTCCCTACTAAACGAACCTGTTAATACTGCTGCTACTAACGAACCGGTTAATACTGTCCCCTACTAACGAACCTGTTAATACTGCTGCTACTAACGAACCTGTTAATACTGCTCCTACTAACGAACCTGTTAATACTGTCCCTACTAACGAACCTGTTAATACTGTCCCTACTAACGAACCTGTTAATACTGCTCCTACTAACGAACCTGTTAATACTGTCCCTACTAACGAACCTGTTAATACTGTCCCTACTAACGAACCTGTTAATACTGTCCCTACTAACGAACCTGTTAATACTGTCTGCTGCTTACTAACGAACCTTGTTAATACTGTCCCTACTAACGAACCTGTTAATACTGTCCCTACTAACGAACCTGTTAATTACTGTCCCTACTAACGAACCTGTTAATACTGCTGCTACTAACGAACCTGTTAATACTGTCCCTACTAACGAACCTGTTAATACTGCTGCCTACTAACGAACCTGTTAATACTGTCCCTACTAACGAACCTGTTAATACTGTCCCTACTAACGAACCTGTTAATACTGCTCCTACTAACGAACCTGTTAATACTGTCCCTACTAACGACCTGTTAAATACTGCTGCTTACTAACGGAACCTGTTAATACTGTCCCCTCACTAACGAACCTGGTAATATCTGTCCCTACTAACGAACCTCGTTAATACTGTCCCCTACTAACGAACCTGTTAATTACTGCTCCTACTAACGAACCTGTTAATACTGTCCCTACTAACGAAACCTGTTTAATACTGCTGCTACTAACGAACCTGTTAATACTGGTCCCCTACTAACGAACCTGTTCAATACTGCTGCCTACTAACGAACCTGTTAATACTGTCCCTACTAAAGAACCTGTTAATACTGCTGCTACTAACGAAACCTGTTAACTACTGCTGCTACTAACGAACCTGTTAATACTGGTCCCCTACTAACGAACCTGTTTAATACTGCTTGCTTACTAACGAACCTGTTTAAACTGCTGCTACTAACGAACCTGTTAATACTGCTGCTACTAACAAACGCTGTTAATACTGCTCCTACGAACAAACCTGTTAATACTGCCTGCCTCACTAACGAACCTGTTAATACTGGTCCCTACTAACGAACCCGTTAATACTGGTCCCTACTAAAGAACCTGTTAATAGTGGCTCCTACTAAAGAACCTGTTAATACTGCTCCTACTAACTGAACCTGTTAATAGTGCTCCAACTAACGAACCTGTTAATAGTGCTCCGAACTAACAAACCTGTTAATACTGCTCCTACTAACGAACCTGTTAATACTGCTGCTACTAAAGAACCTGTTAATCAGTGCTCCGACTAACGAACCTGTTAATAGTGCTCCTACTAAAGAACCTGTTAATAAGAGCTCCGACTAACGAACCTGTTTCCAGTAGGTCTTGATGAGGCTGAAGACGAAACCCGCGGTCCATGACGGACAGCAGGTCGTTGAGGAAGAAGCCCAGGCTGGTGTTTCAGCCTCTCCACCAGCTCCAGGTCCTGGTGGAGGAACGTCCAACAAGGTTACTTACTTCAAGACTAACGTTGGTTCTGGAACACCAACGTGAAACCTCAGGATGCTACATAAAGTATGACATCATCATCATGACGACGATGATGAGGAGGATGAGGAGGAGGTCACCTTCTGGTAGCGGGACACGATGTCTCCGGCGATGGTGCTGACCAGCGCCGTGATGTCGTCCATGAAGCGCTCGGGGGGAATCGGTTCTTCCTGGGAGACTCCAGCCGCTCGGTGAAGTACAGGTGGTGGATGATGCTCTTCACCTGGGGGAGGGGCGGGGCAGAGCTCACATTCACACTTCCTGTACACATTCACACTTCCTGTAAACATTCACACTTCCTGTACACATTCACACCACTTCCTGTACACATCCTGTTTCACATCCGAGACTTTGCCTCGTCCGCATCACCACAGCTGTGCCGGGGTGGGTACCTACCATGAGTGTACCAGGTACCAACCATGAGTGTCCCGGGTACCTACCATGAGTGTCCCAGGTACCTACCGATGGTGTCCCAGGTACCAACCTGAGTGTCCCAGGTACCTACCATGAGTGTCCCAGGTACCTACCATGAGTGTCCCAGGTACCTACCATGAGTGTCCCAGGTACCTACCATGAGTGTCCCAGGTACCTACCATGAGTGTCCCAGGTACCTACCATGAGTGTACCAGGGACTTACCATGAGCTCAAAGAAGAACCAGGCCTGCTGGAGGGCCCCCTCGCGGACACTCCCACTGCTCACCACCCACTGCAGGGCCAGCTCCTCGTGGAACAGCTGGGGGTCACATGACACGGGGGGTTAACACGGGACAGACGTCACATGACACGGGGGGTTAACACGGGACAGACGTCACATGACACGGGGGGGCGTGTTTATCATTTTACACCCACTTGAATAACTATTTTGTTCGCCCCCGGAGATATACTATTGAACATGAAATTAATACATTTATATGTCATTTAGGTCTCCACCGAACCAACATGTCATCAACTTCAACAAATCTCCTGATGTTTGATTTGTGTACAACACTGCAAAGGAACATTAGCAAGACGAGTGACTATTTTCACAGCACTTCTAAGACATGATTCGATGACAAAATCATTAAAATGCATGATTCTCTTCAGGCTAATAATTCCCAATATAAATGCATTACAGGTCTTCTGAGATCTTCTGGAGTGGTTTAGTTTTAGTGGACCAAACAGAAGAAGAAGAAGGGACAAACGCGCTTACTGGTTCCTTGCAAGCTTTCTAAACCCCTATATGGGGCTGTTGAGGACGCAGCACCGCATCCAATCAGAAGGCCGGTGGTGGTCACATGACATCACATCGACATCAACATCACTCATCACACGCTCGGATTACGAGCCACACATCCAGATCCAGAGGCAGAGAGTTGACCTCTGACCCAAACACCAAGACTCCACAATCACCAGAAGCGCACCGGACCATCCAGCAACACGAGCGCCCAACAGACGCAAGCCCGCGCCGGCGGACGACCGAGGCACGCCGAGAAAACACCAAGAAATGATACAGAAATAAAGAAGTCAAAAGTAGGAGGGTGTGGGGGGAGGGGTGGTGCTCACGGCGGGCTCCGCCCCCCTGGTCAGGTGGATCTACCTTTTTGGTGGGCAAGCGTCCCGTTAAAGACTGCAAGAAACTGGTGCTCTCTGCGTGCGAAGACATACGGTTGCCACATCGCTCCATGGCCTATGGGTGATGGATGGAAACAACAGGTTAGTGGAGGAGGAGGACGCGCACACACACACACACAGACACACACACACGCAGACACACATACACACACACACACACACACAGACACACACACACGCAGACACACATACACACACACACAGACACACACACACCAGACATCAACAGGTAGGACGATGGAGAAGTTGAGGGCATGGTTCTACGATCTACAGCCTTGAAGAGGAACCATCATCGAACATGAGAGTCTTGTCGTGAGAACTCTGTAGAGATGTTGTTTATATGCTTATTTGTTTAGATTGCTGCTCTTTTCTGCTGAATATAATGTACATATTGTGGATATTCTGATCTCTCCAATTCGTGTTACTTGTATTGTGTTGTTCTGTGGCACATTCCGCTGGGCATCGCCATGCGTATGTGACAATTAAACTTCTTAAACTTCTTGCGTTGGCCCATTATGTTCTTGTTCAGAATCTGACCAATGAAGAACAGCCACTGGCCGCTGGCCGCTGGCCAATCACGTCCATCCATGGCACAACTTCTCAGCGAACTTCAGATTGGAATGTCAGGACGCGTACGAAGCAGTACTTCTAGAACCCAGCAGGCGACGTTGGCTCCCTTTCAAGGCCTCTTCACCGAGAGCCCAATGTGCCCACCGGTCTAACATGAGAGAGAGAGTCAAGTGAAAGGCGAGGTTTCCTTTCACTTGACGTGAAGAGCGGTAGGTCAGAGGTCAAGGTGAGGTCGTGCCATTTTGCCAATGTGGTTCCTTTAGACGACAACACACAACAGCAAAACGGCATCCACCTTCTCACAGCAGGTGGTGCTGCGAGGAAACACATGCAACTCATGCTGTGTGACCGTAACCATTCTGTGTGTCACGCAACACATCCCCAGTTGTGAGTGACACAACAAATGAACAAGACAAGAAAAGTGAAGGGCACAAACAGCAGACAACATGCACACACACACACACACACACACACGCCTCCAGCCACAGTGTGGACTCGATGCCGTGTGATGTTAGTCGGACATCATGCAGGGTCATCGGGTCACGAGGGCCGGGGGTTAAGAGGCTGAGACAGCAGAAGGATGGCAGGGAGGAGATGGGATGAGGAGACGGACGAGTGTCACAACATAAAGCCTGGAGGTGGAGGGGAAGCGAGGGGGTGAGGGATCTGGACAACATGAGGCGATGGGCTGGCGATGGGGGCGGGGCTGAGGGTGGAGGTGAGCGGATGATGATGATGTCATGGAGGCGGCTGTGACTCCCGTGTGGGAGGCGTCTGAGGGATCGCGTGGGAGGAGCTAGGTGTTCTCGGTGGAGTCGCGGTGACATTCTCACATTTTGGCCTCTCAGCGTTTCCCGTCTTCCGCCTGCGATCACGTTCTGCTCCTCTCTGAGCTAAGCCTCCTCCTCCAAACATTTAAAAACTTCAGGGCCAATCAGGGCTGGGGGGGGGGAGGAGTTTCAGTTCATGACGAACAATAAGCCTCACAATCTGCCAAATTAAAACAAAACGTGTCGCAATGAATACCGTTTTTTTAATCGGAAAAGAGATTAGAAGATGTTTTTGCTTTAGATTAACGAGAACACAAGGCTTTGGCTTGTGAGTGTTTGAACAACGTAAAGAGAATCTGGTCCCTACTAACAAACCTGTTAATACTGTCCCTACTAACGAACCTGTTAATACTGCTGCTACTAACGAACCTGTTAATACTGTCCCTACTAACGAACCTGTTAATACTGTCCCTACTAACGAACCTGTTAATACTGTCCCTACTAACGAACCTGTTAATACTGCTCCTACTAACGAACCTGTTAATACTGTCCCTACTAACGAACCTGTTAATACTGCTGCTACTAACGAACCTGTTAATACTGTCCCTACTAACGAACCTGTTAATACTGCTGCTACTAACGAACCTGTTAATACTGTCCCTACTAACGAACCTGTTAATACTGTCCCTACTAACGAACCTGTTAATACTGCTGCTACTAACGAACCTGTTAATACTGCTCCTACTAACGAACCTGTTAATACTGTCCCTACTAACGAACCTGTTAATACTGCTGCTACTAACGAACCTGTTAATACTGTCCCTACTAACGAACCTGTTAATACTGTCCCTACTAACGAACCTGTTAATACTGCTCCTACTAACGAACCTGTTAATACTGTCCCTACTAACGAACCTGTTAATACTGCTGCTACTAACGAACCTGTTAATACTGCTGCTACTAACGAACCTGTTAATACTGTCCCTACTAACGAACCTGTTAATACTGTCCCTACTAACGAACCTGTTAATACTGTCCCTACTAACGAACCTGTTAATACTGCTCCTACTAACGAACCTGTTAATACTGCTCCTACTAACGAACCTGTTAATACTGTCCCTACTAACGAACCTGTTAATACTGTCCCTACTAACGAACCTGTTAATACTGTCCCTACTAACGAACCTGTTAATACTGCTGCTACTAACGAACCTGTTAATACTGTCCCTACTAACGAACCTGTTAATACTGTCCCTACTAACGAACCTGTTAATACTGTCCCTACTAACGAACCTGTTAATACTGTCCCTACTAACGAACCTGTTAATACTGTCCCTACTAACGAACCTGTTAATACTGCTGCTACTAACGAACCTGTTAATACTGTCCCTACTAACGAACCTGTTAATACTGCTGCTACTAACGAACCTGTTAATACTGCTCCTACTAACGAACCTGTTAATACTGCTGCTACTAACGAACCTGTTAATACTGCTGCTACTAACGAACCTGTTAATACTGTCCCTACTAACGAACCTGTTAATACTGCTGCTACTAACGAACCTGTTAATACTGCTGCTACTAACGAACCTGTTAATACTGCTCTACTAACAAACCTGTTAATACTGTCCCTACTAACGAACCTGTTAATACTGTCCCTACTAACGAACCTGTTAATACTGTCCCTACTAACGAACCTGTTAATACTGTCCCTACTAACGAACCTGTTAATACTGCTCCTACTAACGAACCTGTTAATACTGTCCCTACTAACGAACCTGTTAATACTGCTCCTACTAACGAACCTGTTAATACTGCTCCTACTAACGAACCTGTTAATACTGCTCCCTACTAACGAACCTGTTAATACTGCTGCTACTAAAGAACCTGTTAATACTGTCCCTACTAACGAACCTGTTAATACTGCTCCTACTAAAGAACCTGTTAATAGTGTTCCGACTAACACACCTGTTTCCAGTAGGTCTTGATGAGGCTGAAGACGAACCCGCGGTCCATGACGGACAGCAGGTCGTTGAGGAAGAAGCCCAGGCTGGTGTTCAGCCTCTCCACCAGCTCCAGGTCCTGGTGGAGGAACGTCCAACAAGGTTACTTACTTCAAGACTAACGTTTTGGAACACCAACGTGAACCTCAGGATGCTACATAAAGTATGACATCATCATCATGACGACGATGATGACGAGGAGGAGGAGGTCACCTTCTGGTAGCGGGACACGATGTCTCCGGCGATGGTGCTGACCAGCGCCGTGATGTCGTCCATGAAGCGCTCGGGGAATCGGTTCTTCCTGGGAGACTCCAGCCGCTCGGTGAAGTACAGGTGGTGGATGATGCTCTTCACCTGGGGGGGGCGGGGCAGAGCTCACATTCACACTTCCTGTACACATTCACACACTTCCTGTAAACATTCACACTTCCTGTACACATTCACACACTTCCTGTACACATCCTGTTCACATTCAGACACATCCGAGACTTTGCCTCGTCCGCATCACCACAGCTGTGCCGGGGTGGGTACCTACCATGAGTGTCCCAGGTACCTACCATGAGTGTCCCAGGTACCAACCATGAGTGTCCCAGGTACCTACCATGAGTGTCCCAGGTACCTACCATGAGTGTCCCAGGTACCTACCATGAGTGTCCCAGGTACCTACCATGAGTGTCCCAGGTACCTACCATGAGTGTCCCAGGTACCTACCATGAGTGTCCCAGGTACCTACCATGAGTGTCCCAGGTACCTACCATGAGTGTCCCAGGTACCTACCATGAGTGTACCAGGGACTTACCATGAGCTCAAAGAAGAACCAGGCCTGCTGGAGGGCCCCCTCGCGGACACTCCCACTGCTCACCACCCACTGCAGGGCCAGCTCCTCGCCTCTTTTTTCGACTCCTCCTTTCCTCCTTTTTTCCTCCGACCGCGTGGAAGCAAGCTGGTGGGTAGGTCCCCTGACCGGGGACGCAGAGTCACCAACACGGCGCACCCAGACGACTCACATGACCCCACGTGGGCGCTTCCCGCGGCGGACGGCACTCGTTCACATGGACCCCGGCGGGGGTCGATGCACATATCTCCACTTGTGTAGCCCCACTTGAATATAACTGATCTCTACTGTCTCGTAGCCCGACCCCGCGCAGACTCCACCCCTCATACATAACATTCCGACCACTGCAATGGTATACATTGACATGTTAGCAATCTTTCCAATCATCTGTCTACTCTACGGCGTCATGCACCTCGAACCCCACCATCTAGTCCAACTCCACACTCTCTCTAGATAGTACTCTCCTGTGTTGACTTTGATCTTGCTGCTTCACATAACCTCGCCAAACGGCAGCGATCTAGCAGCGCGAGTTGACTCTATATCTTCCACCAGCTCATCATCTCCACGACCTACGTATCTACGCGACTGACTCAGACCTCCATTACACCCTTCATGCCCATTGCATTACTCTCAGGCTAGATGACTTCTCCTCAATAGTAATGGCATTACAGGGGCTTTCCCACTCTGCAGCCTCCTCCCTCGAGCAGTAAGATTTAGACCGTTCATCTCGTGGGCCAACCCGCACGAGCAGACATGTGACGACTCACGAAGCGCACCAAACACGCTTCTCTCGTAGTCTCGGGCTTGCTAGCATTGTTCTAAGATCTCCTCTTCCCTACTATTGGCGTGTCTGCTCGCGAGCCGACGAAGCTCGGGAGCACCCGGACTCAGGTCGCGCGGTCAAGGCTGCAAGTGCGTCGGCATCACCACTATGCATCATGACATCTCAGCGTAGTCATATCCACTCCATCACCGCACGCTTCGGTGACGAAGCCACACCATCCACTCAGTAGGCAGCACGGAGTTGACCTCTGCACCCAAACCGCACAGCGAGTACCACATGATGCACCAGTGAGCGAACTCGGGCACCAGGTCCGCACGAAGCTACCGAGCGCCCATACAGATCGCAGCCCGCACCGGCGAGGGTACTATGCGAGGCGCGAGTGCACGCCCTCGAGAGAGAGATCTCATGTACATATGACTATCAGCTAGAATAGAGAAGTCAAGTCCGAAGGGTGTGGGGGTGGGTGGTGCCGGCGGTCAGGGCTCCTGACGCCCTCCTGCGTCAGGAGTGGATACTCTGTGATCTCTTTTGTTGGCAGAGTGCGGGGTCCGCCAGTTCAAGCACTCGAGAGTTAGATCGTTAGGCTTTTTCTGTGCCACTGATCCGACAGCATTGTCAGAACAACACAGCCGTGATTATGATTATGATGGAGGCTGCACCAACTGCAGCACACGCATGTGATATAAACACACACACACACACACACACACACACACACACACACACACACACACACACACACACACACACACACACACACACACACACACACACACACACACACACACACACACACACACACAGGCACACACCCACACACAGACACACACAGACACACACACACACGACACACACACACACACACACACACACACACACACACACACACACACACACACAGACACACACACACACTCTCACACACACGCACGTATCGCTGAACGTATACACGGAGTATTTCTGTTTGGCGTTGCAGCAATCTGTCCGTTCCGGAATGTGCCGCCCGTGGCACCTCATTAAGAACCCCATGAGGTCTTGGATCTGAGAAAACTCGTGGACGATTTGTTTTATTATCGTTTATTATTAATAGGTTGCTATTATTATGATCTTTGGCGTCGCTCACTTGTATCTCGTGTTTGATGATGTTGTGATACTGCTTTTACTTGATGGGTGTTCATTCTGATTCTTCTCTATAGGTTTCTTGCTTTTTATGTGTGTCTGTCAGTGTGTTCTTTGTCTCTGTGGTCGATCTAGTTCCTGCTGTCTGTGTGCTGTCTATCGCCTGTGTGTGTGAACAATTTTTAAATCTCTTTTAAACTTCTCTTGCGTTTGTCTCCCATTTATCGTTCTTGTTCAGCATAGTCTGATCTCCAGTGCGTGCACTCTAGTGCTGCTCCGTCTGGTCTGCTTGTGCTCTGCTGCTCGCTACTGCTGCTGCCTCCTCTTGTGGTGCCATCAGATCTCGTGTTTGTCTGCGCTGACTCTTGTGATTGGTAGCAGTGTTCATGTCGTGATGCGGCTACGATACTGTCTGATCTGTCTGTACAGTGACTCTTCTCTAGTGAATCAGTCAGTCTGTGGTGTCTGACAGTGACATCCCTCAGTTCATATGGTACCTATGTGCACTCAGATAGTCCCAAGTTGCCCACGAGTTAATATGTTTAACATATTAGCAGTATGATAGAGAGACTTAAATAAGTGTGTGATTCATAGGCACGTATTTGTTTGGTCCAGCGTTCTCTCGTTGACCAGTCTGTATTAGTAGGGGTCTGTGCTGTACGGCTGCTCAGACAGGTCTCAATGTGCTTAATATGCTTCGTTCCAGTATTTAAGCCCATAACTTTTGAGCGATCCGCGCTCTGCGTTTGTCTCGCAGTTAGCAGCCTCTGCTAAAACCAGCACAACAGCTCAAACGGGTACGGCGACGAGCGTTGCACTGCCCAGGCTGGTGCCTAGACGATGGATCAATGACAACCGCTAACGGGTGTGACGGGTGCTGCCCTCTGCTAACCTCTCTGAGAGGAAACTCTCTCCCTGGTGTCATGTTCCCCGCAGGGCCCTGCGCCTCCTGCCCTGCGCCTCCTGCCCTGTGCTCTGTCAATGTCTCTATTTACTCTCCTAACCTGTGGTTGTTCCGTCCTCCTCCCCTCCCCTCCTCTGTGCTGCCCGCTCGGTACCCCTTGTTGCCTTTCTGCCTGTGACCTTTGACCCCTGGCGACCCCCCCCCCCCCCCCCCAACCGCTAGGGCCTAGACCGCTCCAACTCGTGGGTGAACACCATGGGCTATAAGGGAGGTCCCTGGGGAACCGGCCCCGGGTCCGCTCCAGAAACCCTGCAGGTGGTTCCACGACATGACCCTTCCCCGTTCTCCGTTCGCTGTTCTCCGCAAACAAAACTCACCACAGTCTCACCTAGTCGTCTCATGGAGGGTTTAGTCATCTCATGTAGGGTCTAGTCGTCTCATGTAGGGTTTAGTCGTCTCATGTAGGGTTTAGTCGTCTCATGTAGGGTTTAGTCGTCTCATGTAGGGTTTAGTCGTCTCATGTAGGGTTTAGTCGTCTCATGTAGGGTCTAGTCGTCTCATGTAGGGTTTAGTCGTCTCATGTAGGGTTTAGTCGTCTCATGTAGGGTTTAGTCGTCTCATGTAGGGTTTAGTCGTCTCATGTAGGGTTTAGTCGTCTCATGTAGGGTTTAGTCGTCTCATGTAGGGTTTAGTCGTCTCATGTAGGGTTTAGTCGTCTCATGTAGGGTTTAGTCGTCTCATGTAGGGTTTAGTCGTCTCATGTAGGGTTGGGGTATCGGGGGCATTTTCACATTTTGGTGACCTGTGTTCAGGTGTCGTCATGCCTCTCTCCTTAAAGAGTACCATGTGATCTTCACGTCAGTGTTTCATCGTGAATCCGTCGGCTCAGCAGCAAGGCATTTCCAAATGTAAACTTACAGCTTTACGTTGTTCAAACACTCACAAGCCAAAGCCTTGTGTTCTCGTTAATCTAAAGCAAAAACATCTTCTAATCTCTTTTCCGATTAAAAAAACGGTATTCATTGCGACACGTTTTGTTTTCATTCCTCGGGCACGGCCATTTTGTTTTAATTTGGCAGATTGTGAGGCTCCTTGTTCGTCATGAACTGAAACTCCTCCCCCCCCCCAGCCCTACAAAGTCCAGTCTCTGTGTGGATGGGAGCAGTCTATAGCTGCCCGTGTAGGTGGATGCGTGGATAGCTCGGACTGATCTCAGAGACTAGGGCCGAGAGTTAACGGTCGGGGTCACAGGCGGGCCTGACGAGCGCCAGAAAGGTGGTTTAGAAATGATGGATGACGACGCAGCAGAAGGGACATCTCACGCGCAGGGAGGAGCATGCGCGCTAGCGTGCTCACCGAGAGACTCCTTCGGTCCTCCTCGGCAAGTAGCGAGGCGAAGATCACCAGACTGCCTACCATGACCTGCGTCGATGGAGGGCAATGCTCGACGCGTGCTGTAGCACGTCCAGAGACTCCTGCGCAACATGAGCCCCGATGGCGCTTGGCCCATCGCCGATGGCCGCGATCGGGGCGTTGAGCCTGCGTGGTTGAGTGTCCAGAAATGCCTGCTGAACCGCCTGCTTCCCCTCCACCTCCATGGCTTTTGTGCGGTGACACTTCCAGGGGATTGGGTCCGCTATGCCTATCGAATTTCGCCTATCTCTCTCGAGCGCTGCGATCCTCTGCTTGGACTTCCCGTCTTTCTCAAGCCTCTTAAACCCCCGGCCCCGTTGATGATGTCATGGAGGCGGCTGTGACTCCCGTGTGGGAGGCGTCTGAGGGATCGCGTGGGAGGAGCTAGGTGTTCTCGGTGGAGTCGCGGGGACATTCTCACATTTTGGCCTCTCAGCGTTTCCCGTCTTCCGCCTGCGATCACGTTCTGCTCCTCTCTGAGCTAAGCCTCCTCCTCCAAACATTTAAAAACTTCAGGGCCAATCAGGGCTGGGGGGGGGGAGGAGTTTCAGTTCATGACGAACAAGGAGCCTCACAATCTGCCAAATTAAAACAAAATGGCCGTGCCCGAGGAATGTGTCGCAATGAAAACCGTTTTTTTTTAATCAGAAAAGAGATTAGAAGATGTTTTTGCTTTAGATTAACGAGAACACAAGGCTTTGGCTTGTGAGTGTTTGAACAACGTAAAGCTGTAAGTTTACATTTGGAAATGCCTTGCTGCTGAGCCGACGGATTCACGATGAAACACTGACGTGAAGATCACATGGTACTCTTTAAGGAGAGAGGCATGACGACACCTGAACACAGGTCACCAAAATGTGAAAATGCCCCCGATACCCCAACCCTACATGAGACGACTAAACCCTACATGAGACGACTAAACCCTACATGAGACGACTAAACCCTACATGAGACGACTAAACCCTACATGAGACGACTAAACCCTACATGAGACGACTAAACCCTACATGAGACGACTAAACCCTACATGAGACGACTAAACCCTACATGAGACGACTAAACCCTACATGAGACGACTAAACCCTACATGAGAAGACTAGACCCTACATGAGACGACTAAACCCTCCATGAGAAGACTAGACCCTACATGAGATGACTAAACCCTACAAGAGAAGACTAGACCCTACGTGAGATGACTAAACCCTCCATGAGACGACTAGGTGAGACTGTGGTGAGTTTTGTTTGCGGAGAACAGCGAACGGAGAACGGGGAAGGGTCATGTCGTGGAACCACCTGCAGGGTTTCTGGAGCGGACCCGGGGCCGGTTCCCCAGGGACCTCCCTTATAGCCCATGGTGTTCACCCACGAGTTGGAGCGGTCTAGGCCCTAGCGGTTGGGGGGGGGTCGCCAGGGGTCAAAGGTCACAGGCAGAAAGGCAACAAGGGGTACCGAGCGGGCAGCACAGAGGAGGGGAGGGGAGGAGGACGGAACAACCACAGGTTAGGAGAGTAAATAGAGACATTGACAGAGCACAGGGCAGGAGGCGCAGGGCAGGAGGCGCAGGGCCCTGCGGGGAACATGACACCAGGGAGAGAGTTTCCTCTCAGAGAGGTTAGCAGAGGGCAGCACCCGTCACACCCGTTAGCGGTTAGCAGAGCGCTAACCACACCGGTGCTCAGTTAGTGGGTTTTCAGAAGCATTCAGACATTATGTGGACGGCAGAAGACTCACAAAGCTGCAACAATAACCTGCACAAATTGTCTATGAAATAATTAAGTCTATAATATAAACTATTAATAGTCTAATCTACTATAATAGTCTGTGTGTCTAATAAACACACAGACAGACACAGAGACAGACACATAGACAGACAGACACACAGACAGACACAGAGACAGACAGACACAGAGGCAGACAGACAGACACAGACACACAGACAGACACAGAGACAGACACACAGACAGACAGACACACAAACAGACAGACACAGAGACAGACAGACAGACACAGAGACAGACACACAGACAGACAGACAGACACACAAACAGACAGACACAGAGACAGACAGACAGACACAGAGACAGACACACAGACAGACAGACACAGAGGCAGACAGACAGACACACAGACAGACAGACAGACACAGAGACAGACACACAGACAGACACACAACAATAACCTGTACAAATTGTCTATGAAATAATTGAGTCTATAATATAAACTATAATAGTCTTCAATCGATTTGACATACAGCAGTATAACTTTATTGTGTAATGCACAATTTATACACGATACAATTTACTCAATTTACTACTGTGCGTGTGTATATGTGTGTGTGTATGTGTGTGCGTGTGTGTGTATGTGTGTGTGTGTGTGTGTGTGTGTGTGTGAGGTTGCTGTAACATCGGTTAGGCCGACAGTCTACCCTCGCCTGTGTTTGTCTGTTAGCGTGTCCTCTGGACTGTAGATGTGTGCTCTAATGTGTGGGTTGAACCATGTGACGTGAACTGAGTCAACCTCTGGTCGGCTGGCGTCCAGCGTCAACAACACTGACCTGGCGTCCCCGCGAGGACGTATGCTACGCTATGCTACGCTACGCTAGGACACCCGAGGGGCCCAGAGAGAGAGAGACCCCCAGACCGCCAGACCGTCACCTTGCTGCCGATGATGGCGCGGACCTCGTCGTCGGGCGAGGTGGGCGTGCCCGAGATGTCGGGGTTGCTGTTGCTGAGGCTGCGGGAGCGGTTCAGGTTGAGGCTGGCGGGACGCACCGCCGAGCGAGCCATGGTGGCGTAGTGGACCGAGCCGCCCAGCGCCCCCGGACCTGGGGGGAGAGAGGGGGAGGGAGGAGAGATCATCATCATCTGCTGTGAGGGACTGAGAGAGATCAACCCACGGCAGACTCCACCCCCCACCCCCCTCCCCGCCGCAGACTCCACCCCCCCACACCCCCTCTGCAGACTGTAGACTCCACCCCCTACCCCCGCCGCAGACTCCACCCCCCACCACACCCCTCTGCAGACTGTAGACTCCACCCCCTACCCCCCGCCTGTAGTCCCCCCTACCCCCCAGACTGTAAGACTCCACCCCCTACCCCCACAAGCAGACTGTAGACTCCACCCCCTACCCCCACAAGCAGACTGTAGACTCCACCCCCTACCCCCACAAGCAGACTGTAGACTCCACCCCCTACCCCCACAAGCAGACTGCAGACTCCACCCCAACCCGTCCCTCACAGCAGATGATGATGATCTCTCCTCCCTCACCCCCTCACCCCCTCATCCAACACGTCTCATTAATTTCCCCATTGATTGATTGTCTTTTTATTTTATTTTTGTATTTTTTTCCACTTGCTTGTTTCCGACTCTATACTTTTGGCCGGTCGGACGGCAGCCATGTTTCTTTCTCATGTTTATTTACTTCTCATCTTCTCTTGTTGTTGTTGTTGTTGTTGTTGTTGTTTCCTCCTTCTTTCCTTTTGTTTCCCTCCATTTGTTTTCCGCGTAGCCAACAACACAGACACCGACTCCACCGCAACAGGTACCCCCCCGCAGACCACTGACCGCTGACTCCACACCCCACCGCATGACATCCTCTCTCTTTGGGGGAGGTTGGGGGCGGGGCTAGCCTACCCGGGGATGGGGCGTTGGGGTCGGTGTGAGGCAGGCGGAAGACATAGTGGACGTAGGAGGACAGCAGGCTGTTGCGGCCGTGCATGTCCTGACTGCTGTCCAGGTACTTGTGGAGACGGTTGACCACCGACGCCATGACCTCGAAGGACGCCTGACCCAGGTTCACTGAGGACAGACACACAGAGAGACACAGACAGACAGACAGACAGACAGACAGACACGGAGGCAGACAGACACAGAGGCAGACACGCAGACAGATACGGAGGCAGACACACAGACAGAGACACAGACACAGACAGGCAGACAGACAGAGACAGACACAGAGGCAGACAGACACAGAGACAGACAGACACAGAGGCAGACAGACACAGAGACAGACAGACAGACACAGAGACAGACACAGGGACAGACAGACACAGAGACAGACAGAGACAGAGACAGACAGGGACAGACACAGAGACAGACAGACACAGAGACAGACAGAGACAGACACAGAGGCAGACAGACACAGATAGACAGACAGAGGCAGACAGACACAGAGACAGACACACACACAGATAGACAGAGACACAAACACACAGACAGACACAGATAGACAGACACAGAGACAGAAGGATGCCAGATTACCAGAGGAGTCAGAGAAATGCAAACAACACTTATCTCCAGTAGCATAGCTCAGTAAACTCCCGGCTGTAGATGGAAACCACAGCCCGGTCCCTGGCTGTTAAACTTTCATTATCTGTCTGAATAACACATTATCAACACATCCCTGGAGGACCAGGCCTGGTTCCCTCCACCTAGCTGGACGTTAGCTCACAATACTACATATTTTATCATTCAGTTCAAGTAAATAAAGGAGAAAAAGTTCTTCTCCGTTGGATGCCTTTAACTCTCTGGCCCTTGTCTGTCAACGCAATGTCCATGAGACTCTGCCGGATCAATAAAAGGCTGAATAAATAATCAATAACGATACCTATCTGTCCTGCAATGACCGGCGGCCGAACCACCAGCAGCACCAGCTTGTCCAGCAGCAGGTGGAGGAATCGAACGACGGGCTCCAGCTGGGAGGAGCTTAGCGCAGCGATGCTGGTCTTAAGCTCCGCCTCCAGGTTGTTCTCCATGATGCGCATGTCGTCGATCCTCACCGGGAATTGGTGTTCGTCCAGCGCGTGCACCAGAGCAAAGAACTTGTCCAAGTACTGGTCCTGGGGCATGGGAGTTCGGACGGTTACAAGGATCACCAGGACGACTCAAGCATCGATGCAGTAATTCGTTCAATAATCTGTTGTCCTCGCTTGATTTACCGCAGTGAGATGTGTTGCAAAAAGATTGAGTAGGGGCGTTACCTGTGTGTGGACGGCAGAGACCGTCACCACCTCCACGTTGAACACACCGCGATGGTTGTCCACCCACTTCATCCCCGGCAGAGGAACCTAGCAGACACAAGATGGAGGAACTCAACAGAGGAACCTAGCAGACACAAGATGGAAGAACTCAACAGAGGAACCTAGCAGACACAAGATGGAAGAACTCAACAGAGGAACCTAGCAGACACAAGATGGAAGAACTCAACAGAGGAACCTAGCAGGGAAACACTTGTCTTGTTTCTCAAGTTTTCTGATGGTACTTCACCTCAGGACGTACAGATGTAGTAGGAAATCTGTGTTCATGTGGATTCTGGTGACATTTTATGCATGAGAACAGAACAGAATATCAACCTCCGTCCTGTTAACTCTGATCATCAGATCCCCCGACTTCCACGATGAGATCAAGATGAAGCTGCCGGCGTCTCTGTCGGACCACCACCACATCCTGTTCACCTTCTATCACGTCAGCTGCCAGCAGAAGCAGAACACACCGCTGGAGACCCCCGTCGGATACACGGTACGCCCCGGGAGCGCCCAGCCCACCCTTTAGCACCCCGTCCACACCAGGCCAAGTCCCCATCTCACACCAGGCCATCCCCACCAAGGCTACCCCCCGTTCACACCAGGCCAAGTCCCTGTTCCACACCAAGCTAACTCCCCGTTCCACACCAGGCCAGTTCCCGTTCAAACCCAGCTAACTCCCCATCTCCACACCAGGCCAAGTCCCCGTTCACACCAGGCCAAGTCCCCGTTCACACCAGGCCAAAGTCCCTGTTCACACCAAGCTAACTCCCCGTTCACACCAGGCCAAGTCCCCGTCCACACCAGGCCAAGTCCCCGTTCACACCAGGCCAAGTCCCCGTTCACACCAGGCCAAGTCCCCGTTCACACCAGGCCAAGTCCCCGTTCACACCAGGCCAAGTCCCCGTTCACACCAGGCCAAGTCCCCGTTCACACCAAGCTAACTAGGCTACACTTCATTCATTCCTAAGATGTCTTTTGCAATATCAGTACGACTGGTAATAAGCCAGTATAGCTTTGATGTTTATTACAACTTCACAATCTGTTATGTACTGTATGTGTTTTCTGTGCAGCAACTTAATATTTCCCCAATAGTTTTGTTAGTTTGTGTAAAAGTGTTGCTTGTATTAAAATACCCGATTGGACGTGGCCTTGCTGACTGGTGTTTGACTCCATGTGGCTGACCGGTGGTCCTCTCCTGTCCTCCAGTGGATCCCCATGCTGCAGAGCGGCAGGCTGAGGACCGGACACTTCTGCCTGCCGGTGTCTCTGGAGAAGCCCCCCCAGTCCTACTCCGTCCTCTCCCCCGACGTAAGACGCTCCGTTTGCTTCCTGGCGCACTGAACGAGGTCAACTTCAGGTTGAGTTTACAGTATGTTAACCTGGCAGACTGGGGTTAGGTGGCAGATTAAATATGAAGCTGGTGTACATGCATCAAGCCTGTTCTTATTGGTCCGGGTTACAACAAGCCACACCTGACATGTGACCCTCACAATATTTGTATCCAAAACTAATATTGTTGTCCTTCATTTGAGTTCCTCTGTTGAGTTCCTCCATCTTGTGTCTGCTAGGTTCCTCTGTTGAGTTCTTCCATCTTGTGTCTGCTAGGTTCCTCTGTTGAGTTCTTCCATCTTGTGTCTGCTAGGTTCCTCTGTTGAGTTCTTCCATCTTGTGTCTGCTAGGTTCCTCTGTTGAGTTCTTCCATCTTGTGTCTACTAGGTTCCTCTGTTGAGTTCCTCCATCTTGTGTCTGCTAGGTTCCTCTGTTGAGTTCTTCCATCTTGTGTCTGCTAGGTTCCTCTGTTGAGTTCTTCCATCTTGTGTCTGCTAGGTTCCTCTGTTGAGTTCTTCCATCTTGTGTCTGCTAGGTTCCTCTGTTGAGTTCTTCCATCTTGTGTCTACTAGGTTCCTCTGTTGAGTTCCTCCATCTTGTGTCTGCTAGGTTCCTCTGTTGAGTTCCTCCATCTTGTGTCTGCTAGGTTCTCTGTGAGTTCTCCCATCTGTGTTGCTAGGTTCCTCTGTTGAGTTCTTCCATCTTGTGTCTACTAGGTTAGGTTCCTCTGTTGAGTTCCTCCATCTTGTGTCTGCTAGGTTCCTCTGCCGGGGATGAAGTGGGTGGACAACCATCGCGGTGTGTTCAACGTGGAGGTGGTGACGGTCTCTGCCGTCCACACACAGGTAACGCCCCTACTCAATCTTTTTGCAACACATCCTTCACTGCGGTAAATCAAGCGAGGACAACAGATTATTGAACGAATTACTGCATCGATGCTTGAGTCGTCCTGGTGATCCTTGTAACCGTCCGAACTCCCATGCCCCAGGACCAGTACTTGGACAAGTTCTTTGCTCTGGTGCACGCGCTGGACGAACACCAATTCCCGGTGAGGATCGACGACATGCGCATCATGGAGAACAACCTGGAGGCGGAGCTTAAGACCAGCATCGCTGCGCTAAGCTCCTCCCAGCTGGAGCCCGTCGTTCGATTCCTCCACCTGCTGCTGGACAAGCTGGTGCTGCTGGTGGTTCGGCCGCCGGTCATTGCAGGACAGATAGGTATCGTTATTGATTATTTATTCAGCCTTTTATTGATCCGGCAGAGTCTCATGGACGTTACGTTGACAGACAAGGGCCAGAGAGTTAAAGGCATCCAACGGAGAAGAACTTTTTCTCCTTTATTTACTTGAACTGAATGATAAAATATGTTAAAATAAGTTTACTGAGCTATGCTACTGGAGATAAGTGTTGTTTGCATTTCTCTGATTCCTCTGGTAATCTGGCATCCTTCTGTCTCTGTGTCTGTCTATCTGTGTCTGTCTGTGTGTTTGTGTTTGTGTCTCTGTCTATCTGTGTGTGTGTCTGTCTCTGTGTCTGTCTGCCTCTGTGTCTGTCTGTCTTATCTGTGTCTTGTCTGTCTATCTGTGGTCTGTCTGCCTCTTGTGTCTGGTCTCTGTGGTTCTGTCTGCTCT
Source organism: Coryphaenoides rupestris (assembly GCA_002895965.2). Lineage (NCBI taxonomy): Eukaryota > Metazoa > Chordata > Actinopteri > Gadiformes > Macrouridae > Coryphaenoides > Coryphaenoides rupestris. The sequence continues at coordinate 218,253 of PIJE02000602.1, forward strand.
GTGTCTTGGCCCCTGTCTTCTGTCGTCTGTTCTGTCTCTGGTCTGTCTGTCTCTCTGTCTGTCCCTCTGTGTCTGTCTGGTCTGTCTGGTCTGCTGTCTTGTGTCGTGTGTTGTGTCTGTCTGTCTGTCTGTCTGTGTGTCTGTCTGTGTCTGTCTGTGTGTCTGTCTGTCTGTCTCTGTCTGTCTGTGTCTCTCTGTGTCTGTCTGTCTCAGAGAACCTAGTAGACACAAGATGGAAGAACTCAACAGAGGAACCTAGCAGACACAAGATGGAAGAACTCAACAGAGGAACCTAGCAGACACAAGATGGAAGAACTCAACAGAGGAACCTAGCAGACACAAGATGGAGGAACTCAACAGAGGATACCTTGTGTGCTAGGTTCCTCTGTTGAGGTTCTTCCATCCTTCATTTGAGTTCCTCTGTTGAGTTCCTCCATCTTGTGTCTGCTAGGTTCCTCTGTTGAGTTCTTCCATCTTGTGTCTGCTAGGTTCCTCTGTTGAGTTCTTCCATCTTGTGTCTGCTAGGTTCCTCTGTTGAGTTCTTCCATCTTGTGTCTGCTAGGTTCCTCTGTTGAGTTCTTCCATCTTGTGTCTGCTAGGTTCCTCTGTTGAGTTCTTCCATCTTGTGTCTGCTAGGTTCCTCTGTTGAGTTCTTCCATCTTGTGTCTGCTAGGTTCCTCTGTTGAGTTCCTCCATCTTGTGTCTGCTAGGTTCCTCTGTTGAGTTCTTCCATCTTGTGTCTGCTAGGTTCCTCTGTTGAGTTCTTCCATCTTGTGTCTACTAGGTTCCTCTGTTGAGTTCTTCCATCTTGTGTCTGCTAGGTTCCTCTGTTGAGTTCCTCCATCTTGTGTCTGCTAGGTTCCTCTGTTGAGTTCTTCCATCTTGTGTCTGCTAGGTTCCTCTGTTGAGTTCTTCCATCTTGTGTCTGCTAGGTTCCTCTGTTGAGTTCTTCCATCTTGTGTCTACTAGGTTCCTCTGTTGAGTTCCTCCATCTTGTGTCTGCTAGGTTCCTCTGCCGGGGATGAAGTGGGTGGACAACCATCGCGGTGTGTTCAACGTGGAGGTGGTGACGGTCTCTGCCGTCCACACACAGGTAACGCCCCTACTCAATCTTTTTGCAACACATCTCACTGCGGTAAATCAAGCGAGGACAACAGATTATTGAACGAATTACTGCATCGATGCTTGAGTCGTCCTGGTGATCCTTGTAACCGTCCGAACTCCCATGCCCCAGGACCAGTACTTGGACAAGTTCTTTGCTCTGGTGCACGCGCTGGACGAACACCAATTCCCGGTGAGGATCGACGACATGCGCATCATGGAGAACAACCTGGAGGCGGAGCTTAAGACCAGCATCGCTGCGCTAAGCTCTATGAAAATAAAAAAAATAAAGATACATACTGAACATAAAAGAGAACCAACCTGGTAAAAGGAGGAAGAGCTTGATGAGGGAACCAAATCATAAGTCCTTCGAACCCTTTGCAATTGCCCATGAAGCCGCAGCTAAGTCCGTACCATCGCACCACCCATTAGGAGAGTCCAATCCCTAGTCAATGGTTAGTATGCTCCGGGAGTTTCTCCTGGGCCACCTGCTAGTAGTGTTGTACACTTCGGTATTCAATTGTCTTTGGGTGTTTATTAGTTAGTGTATTCAGCAGGCTTGGCTTAATCAATTTCGCACTCGCTGGTTACAACTCAAGCAGGTATTGCGAGCACACCGCTCTCGAGTCACTATGCGATGGACACGAACAATGATTAATGACCGGATTGGTAATCGTGGTTAATGGTGTTGAGCCAAAGAGGGTATTTATTCCAGACTAGCTTTCATTCTAGATCCAGCGGCCAGATAACGCGTCTACCCATAGAGCCCAAAACAAACAAGGTGGCCCTAGAGAGCGCAGGCTAAGCCCAGCTGGGACAGATAAAACTCTCAACCCGGTGGTGGAAACAGCAATCAATAATTGAAGGGCTCATAGCGGGCGAGTGAAAGAAATGCCGGATGATACGGTATCTAGTAGTTAAATACATTTGTATTCCCGTACGTTGTCACGCTGAGTGACACGACAATTCAATCTGTTGGTCAAATATTTAATCTCTCTCTTACCAAATTAATTATTCTTTACTAATGAAGGTAAATTTTATTACTATCTGAATGATTAAAATATTGTGGTAATATTAAGCTTCATCATTACTAATGGGTAGGCCAGTATTTCTCAAGTCGTTGGAGAGTGGAGGAGGAACAACTACTTCTCACTTCGACCTAGAGGCTTCGTTCTCAATATCATTGCCAACTTGTTTTGCTGATTGAATATCTTACCTATATTTTTGTATTTTGATATTTTTCGAGTTTATATATTACTCAGTAATTCATCTGTTTTTGTACATTGTTTTTTATTATTCCTATTGTTTATTTCTCTATTGTTTATTATTCTATTGTTATGCAATCTCTGGCACAAGAATGTCCTTCGGGATGAATACATTTTTTATCTTATCTTATCCTATCTTATCTTAAATGTTAGCATTTCGAAGGACGTTATGTTCGATTTTACTTTTCTTTTTTTAAAGCGGAACATTCTTTTAAGACTATGCTCGTCTCTTAAAAGGCAAAATGTAATTCTATCCATTATACATAATAAGTTGCATTCAATTATGCCCATTCTCTATTTGAAGAACCACACTTTTAGGCCCATGGTCTTTGTAGCGATGTCGTCATGGCGAAGGCTGCTCAGCATAGCAGCACCTTTAACTGTTTGGACAGCCCTGTCAGTTCTTGTATCACTGGCTTGGTGTCGTGGTCTGGTAATAGAACAGCCCCTGCTGTGTAGGCTGATTAAATCGCTCTGATACTTATTAGTCATTCAGTTTACTGACCGCAATTAATAAGATTTGTGTGGCTTGGCCTCTCGTCTAGCCACCCAATGGCACTCTCTTCTAGCTCCCCCACGGACACTGTGGTCCTTCTATTCTTATCTTGTGTGTTCCCCGGTAATTTGAACTTTGACCTCTTATCATACTAGTAGGCTAGCACTAAAATACAAAAATCTATAATTGTAAGCGTCATCACAAATAAATAAAAACATGTTTGTTCAAAGAGTTCTGATCAATTATACAAGTAACGTCTCGCAGCAGACTCACGCAACAGCAGATAAACAAAACCGTTTTCAATCTTTAATGATTCCGACACGATGTTGCGCTGCTAATTAGCCGATATTTGCCACTGTAGCGCGTGTGTGTGCTACAACGAGGCGGTAGTTCTGCTGAATGGGGCGGTTGGAAAAGAAAAACGTCATTTTTATTCAGACAATAGTGATTATGAAAAACTGCTCGCACAGGTCAAGTGCATCCCCAACGGGTTAGCATATTGATCTCTGTGTGTGCAGCGGAGGCGTTGGCGGAAAAACGCTGCCGCTGGCTAGCTTAGCTTGCTCAGTATCCCCCCCCTCCACACCCACCCCTCCCCCGCCCCCGCCAACACCCACACACTCTCAAATTAACACTCACAGATGGACGTTGGGGTTTGGCTAACGTGCACATCACACAACTCTCTCTCTCTCTCTCTCTCTCTCTCTCTCTTTCTCACACACACTCTCGCTCACTCACTCTCTCTAGTTCTCTCCCTTTTATCCTCTTTAACAAACACACACAATGCACACGCATGTGCGCACACACACATACACACACAAACACACACAACACACCACACACACACACACGCACACACCACACACACACCAAACACACACACACACACACACACACAAGACACACACACACCACACACACAAACACACCAACTTTCCCTCATCTCAGCAGTTGGTGAGTTTGAGACATAGAGAGGCATCTCTGTTTGCTTCGGGAAACGTCCAAACATCAAAAAATGTTTGCCACTTTGCCAGATACTGTGTGTTAAAATGAGGCAGAGGCAAGCACACTGTGATACACACACACACACACACAAACACACACATACAGTACACACACACACACACACACACAAACCAATACTCTCACATATAATTTAGACAAAAGGGGTCAACTGTCTGACATTTGGGTTAATAATAATAATACGCATATGCCATATGCATATTTTCCCCCCTGACCCACACACACACACACACACACACACACACACATACATACAACCCCCCCCCAGTCGTGTACTAAGCTTTCACACAGGAGGCGGGGGGGCGGGGGGGGTGGGGGTGGGGGGTGCAGTATTGATTTTCAGAGGCCTTCCCTGCATACTGCATAAGACCTGTACCTACCTGATGATGAAAGCTTTTAAGCTAAATGCATCACAGGTTTAATGGAAAGCGCTGGTGGCTAGCAATGTCGTCGCTCGGGGAGAGCAGAAGCTTTAGTTTTTTCACTGTGTTTGTTTATGTGTGGTTAGTGTGCGTGTGTGTGTGTGTGTGCGCGTGTGTGTAATTTGATTAACTGTAGGGAGATTACCGAGGTGGTGTTTTTTTGTCCTCGTGATCGCCGCGTTGTTGATTAAATCATATTCAGTGAATCACAAAGCGATGAAGTGATGACGAATTGGGGATGGGTTCTTTCTGTCTGTCTCTCTGTCTCTCTCTCTGTGTCTCTCATCCTATCTATCTATCTATCTATCTACCCATCTATCAATGAGGACCACCGGTCAGCCACATGGAGTCAAACACCAGTCAGCAAGGCCACGTCCAATCGGGTATTTTAATACAAGCAACACTTTTACACAAACTAACAAAACTATTGGGGAAATATTAAGTTGCTGCACAGAAAACACATACAGTACATAACAGATTGTGAAGTTGTAATAAACATCAAAGCTATACTGGCTTATTACCAGTCGTACTGATATTGCAAAAGACATCTTAGGAATGAATGAAGTGTAGCCTAGTTAGCTTGGTGTGAACGGGGACTCTTGGCCTGGTGTGAACGGGGACTTGGCCTGGTGTGAACGGGGACTTGGCCTGGTGTGAACGGGGACTTGGCCTGGGTGTGAACGGGGACTTGGCCCTGGTGTGAACGGGGACTTGGCCTGGTGTGAACGGGGACTTGGCCTGGTGTGAACGGGGAGTTAGCTTGGTGTGAACAGGGACTTGGCCTGGTGTGAACGGGGACTTGGCCTGGTGTGAACGGGGACTTGGCCTGGTGTGAACGGGGACTTGGCCTGGTGTGAAGGGGACTTGGCCTGGTGTGAACGGGGACTTGGCCTGGTGTGAACGGGGACTTGGCCTGGTGTGAACAGGGACTTGGCCTGGTGTGAACGGGGACTTGGCCTGGTGTGAACGGGGACTTGGCCTGGTGTGAATGGGGACTTGGCCTGGTGTGAATGGGACTTGGCCTGGTGTGGACGGGGTGCTAAAGGGTGGGCTGGGTGCTCCCGGGGCGTACCGTGTATCCGACGGGGGTCTCCAGCGGTGTGTTCTGCTTCTGCTGGCAGCTGACGTGATAGAAGGTGAACAGGATGTGGTGGTGGTCCGACAGAGACGCCGGCAGCTTCATCTTGATCTCATCGTGGAAGTCGGGGGATCTGATGATCAGAGTTAACAGGACGGAGGTTGATATTCTGTTCTGTTCTCATGCATAAAATGTCACCAGAATCCACATGAACACAGATTTCCTACTACATCTGTACGTCCTGAGGTGAAGTACCATCAGAAAACTTGAGAAACAAGACAAGTGTTTCCACCGGTCTTTGTGGCATACGCATCCTCTAAAAAACATTGGGTTTGCTTTTTGGATGGTACACATTGTGGCAGACGGCAGGGAGGCAGAGAGGCATAGTAATTGAATGGAGATATCTTTCAGCCTGCTGGCTCCACCCCCCGAGCCTTATAAGGACTTCCTGGCCATAAAGGAGGAAGAAATGTAAAGCTGTGGCTCGTTAAGCCACCAGCGCTTAAAGAGGAAAAGCTGTGGCTCGTTAAGCCACCAGGGCTTTGCCTACAAAGGGAAGAGCAGGCTGCCAGAAGGTGAGAGGAGGAGAAAGGAGCAGGAGCTGTGTGCTCCATGAGGAGAGTTGACAGTCGGATCGCACACCGTGGGCTGAGGATTATTTACTGGAAACCCAGAAGAAGGAGCTTTTTGTGTAAATATTAGAGACTTGATTGAACTATTCTTTTCCCATCCTCCCCTCTCCCGGATGTAAATACCACCCCCCACACACAAGATTAAAGACACTGTCTGTCTGTGTCTTTTAAGTTGTGCTTTGTTGTTGAACTTGGTGGCGTGGGAAGAAGAACAAGAACTTTATTGATCCACACTTTTATGGTCACACAAACACAGCATGCTGGAAGTGGTGGCCGCCAAACACACACACATGCAGGGAGGCCTGCGGAAATTAAGTCTCTGCTTTTGACCCATCCTGGGTTATGCTGCCCCTCCAGGGGCAGCGGGCTGCCAGGAGCAGTGGGCATTCTCGACAGCGCCGGGGACCATCAGCTCCAGATCTTGCGTCCACATCTTAGTCAGGGACTGGACAGGAGAAGCGATTCTTCACATGTTTTTAATTGGGGTTCTTACTGTGGAAGGAGACCCCGCGGAGCACGGGGAGAACATGCAAACTCCACACAGAAAGGCCGGGAGATAACCCCACCTGGGCACCCCGAGTCAATAGCGCCCCAGGCGGGAATCGATCCCAGGACCTTCTTGCTGTGAGGCAGCAGTGCAAGCACTGCGCCACCGTGCCCCACACCCTTGAGCCTGCTGCAACATCTACGTCAGTATATACACATCTATATACTGTATACATATACATATATATATATATATATATATATATATACATCTATATACATCACGCTTTGCCCAAAGCTTCAACATCTTACTCCAACCCCCGGGGCAAAGTGCAGCGCCGCGATGTCCCAGGAGTAAGCAAGATTAGAATACTGACTTTGTAAAACGCCGCCAGTCTCGTGAGTTTGTCAAACGTATAGAAAACAAGCTTGCGGTTATTGTGGAAAGAAAACATGAAAACCCCCCTGCTGAGAGACGTTGACGACCGCCGGCAGGCAAGTTAGCAGAAAACCTCCATCAATTGCTTCCATCTATGGCTGGCTCTATTTATAACTTGGGATCTGAAGTCAACAAAGCGCTGCTAATGTGTATTGTGACAGCCTGCCGGAGCTGCGTTACGTAAGGCGCTCTGCAGCCCCCAGAGGGAGCGACTCGGTCCGCGGGCCGGGGAACAAGCCGCAGAGTTCCTTTCTTCTTCAGCTCGGAACACGACCCCAAGGAGATCTCTGAGGCTTCAAGGAGGAGTGAGCAGATTGCGAGTAGAGGAGAGGAATGGAGACACTACGACACTCGAGGGAACATCACAAGGAAGCTTCCCCAATGGAACAGACAACGGTGAACGTTAGAACTAAAGTGCGCAAAAGGTGGACGATTTTTCAATTCTCTTTTCAAACAATCGTTTCTGCCTTTGACAGGACAAGGGAGTACTCTGACAGAATCTTAACACGCATACAACGATGAAAACTCAGGCCTCTACCGATGGGTGAAAAAGCGACGACAAGAGAAATATTGTGCCATTCCAGAGTCAAGCGGTCGGCCGTAATCGACCATTAAGCAGAGGCAGTGGACTGGGCAGGTGGAGGAGGAGAAGCCTTTCTGAGGAGAAGATTGGCCCGTCGTGCCAAACTCCTCGATTACAGTTGATTAACTTTAACCTTCAGTGCCTGACCCCTGGGTGACGGATGGCAGGCCACCGGGTGTCGTAAAAGAACACCTCCGCCTTAATAGTAGTGATAAAATATTAGAGAGCCCGAGTCCCTATATAGCCACGGAGTCAAGGACACGGTGGCCGGTGAGGGGACACGGAGAGACGCATTACGTCCACTAAAAGCACAGACGACACGGGAGACACTGGAAGTAAAGTGAGCGTGTGAAGAACACCGTTTACTTTGGGATGAATCAGTGAGCTTGGCCACCACCAGTTAGCCATCAGCATCACACCACCGTACTGCTACACACAGCACACCATCTCACCCAGTGGAAGCCACCATCATCGGGCACATTGTCAGCAGCATGAGCTCATACCACATCAATGACCTGAGACAAGACGTGCCTTCGTAATCCCAGATGGGACATTGGTTCATAGCACCGACCGGTCGTAGACAGAGAGACACTATCTCCATCACCTCTCCATCACCTCTTTTCAAAGCTGCGTCTCCACAGCCAAGAGCTTGTGGATGTTATGTAAAGGATTAGTCTCCAAGCCTCTCAAAGAACCTAAAGAACTTACCGGTTGTGGTAGACCACTGAAGTGTACGCCTCCTTGTAGAAATCTGCACAGCTGGACTTGCCGAATATCACCTGATGGAGGAGGAGAACAGAAAGGATGCCACAGAGCTCAGATAAGGCCACGGGAGCATTTGAATCAGTCACAATATACAATATGTAACGCACAAGAGGCATGGTCTGCTCTCAGGATACTTCACACTTAAGCAAGTCAGTAAGACAATACTTTATTATTCATTATTTTTATAAATACCAAAGGGGAAGTTACAACAGCATAATGAGAGAGAAAAAAAGATGATGAAGAGAAAAATAAAGATGTAGATTAACTGAAAACCAGGGGATGGAGGGACAGAGTGATGGTCAGGTGGTCAGGTCATGTGATCAAGGCTATTTAATAGCAGCTAATTAGCGCTGCTACAACTACCAACCCCAACAGACACAGAAAGGATTGTTCTAGAGAAGGAGCTAACGTAAGAATGAGTTGCTCTACTGATCTAGACCGCGATACGGCCGCGCGGGCGGGCGGCGGCGGCGGCGGCGGCGTCGTACCGGCATGGCGTTGCTGGCGTCCTCTCCGTTCATGAACTGGACCTTCACCGTGATGTTCCGGGCCGAGCCTTGGCGGTTGGCGAAGTTCAGACTCTGTGGGTTCACGTACAACAGATTCCTGAGGAAGAAGAAGAAGAAGAAGAAGGAAAAAGCAGTTAACAAATGATGCACAACGTACTGTGTTACATAATATATGGCCTTAGGTCACCCATCCTCTGTTTCCTACCCAGGGACTACAGATGCAAATGAGCTTTTAGCTAACTTTCGTACAGCTAAGAAGCAGCACATTGTCCCTGTCAAATAAACAAAGAAATAAATACATCTGGAAAAACTATAAGCCTATGCCCACAAAGTATATGTAATTAGATGACATAGCAGACATTGCGTAAATAGTTCAAATAGAAACAATATCATTGGGTGTATTATAACACTCCTTCTGTAATATTTAACCTATTTCTTCTTTTGCTGTAACTGCTCTGATTAAACATCAGAGCAGGGAATGCATCAGTCGGTGTGTACGATTTTAGTCCTCTGATTGACAGATGAAGGAAGAATGACCTGTCAATCATTTGGAGGGAAGGGCATGTGACCTAAATCTTGGCGCAGAGAGAGACTGTGCTCAAGACGTTGTCTGAGGACGGTTCAAACAGCAGGTGATAAAGTTACGCTGGGACGCCGCCAGGGTAACACCATCCCTCCGGTGAAGACATCTCACAGTAGAGTTTAACACAACCAAGGACTTATGTCTGGAAATGGGAGCTCTGGGTGGAGAAGGCTCTGCAGACACCTGAGCACCAATCATTCTTTCGATGTCATTTGTATCACATTATAATGGATCCCAATAGAGAGAGCTTTAGTCCACTAACCTGAATTCGACATTAAGTAGGTTATATCTGCCAAAAGACATTGCATGCGTAGATTCCAAAATCAATGTTTGCAGCACTATTAAAGATTTGCTATATGTAACAGGGACACCATTGTTTCATATCTGGCAACCCAGGGTGTTGGAATTGGCAGTGGGAGGAGCCAGCTTGGATAATAGTGAATCACAGACCAAAGGAAGTTCTGACCCAGAATGGAAGTTTAAAAGGAGAACATACTGGCTATAACGCTGCTGTAATTAATGTTTCTTAAATGATTACAAAAAAATACAAATGTTTAGTTTAAAATATAACGGCAGTTTCTGGCATCTGGTTATTTGGTGGGAAGAACAAAGTAACCCCCGACGACGAGAGAAACCGCAGTGACGCAGAGCGCTCTGCAGGGGGCCCCCACGGGACCACCGCTGACCGCAGGGCATGTGGGAGTTTCACCTCCCTGGAAAGTTGAGGAGGATATAAACTGTACTTTAACCCTTTACCAAGCATCCAGAAACATGCTCCTCAAATGGATCCCCACAAACAACATCCTTGCTGTATATATCATATATGGTTGCATTGTTTAAGGAGTTAATGAGCCGTTGATGAAGAATCTATGAAGAATCTGGACTTGTACCCGGCTACTTGGGTTATTTAGCGCAGCACTTTGCTCCAATATTGATTTAATGATTGTTCTCTCTTTTCTGGGAGTCTCTTTACATAAAATCCCCTTGCAAGACTACATATGCATGTAGCATACATGACTGAGAGTAAATGTAAAGGGGTACAGTCTGTATGCTAATTCAGACAGCTGTGCAAGGCAGCCAGATGTGTACACACTCCTGACGCCAACTTACCACTTACTCACACTCTCCCTGGTTCACTTTTCTGAGGGCTCCAAGCCCGAGCAGACACTGAGACTTAGTGTAGTGGTTGTAGTAGTAGTAGTAGTACATCTTTAATGCCCCCGAGGGAGGATTAGATTGCAGTAGACAACAAGACGATTAACAGAGCGTTAGGCGGGTGAGGAGGAGTGCTGCACAATTAGTGTCAAGCTTCAACAAATTCGCCAAGAAGTACGCTTGTTTACTTTCACCTGCGAGGATACGGCGAGGAGAGGCCACATGGCGTGATGACGGTGCGCCAAATGGCCTCCGCGCACAGCGATCCGTTAGCTCGCGGTTGGCAGGTTGGCAGGTTTTGAGCAGATCAACAAAGAAGAAAATGACCACACGTGTTGCAGGCTACGTGCGTACGGGTCGCCCAGAGGTCACCACGGTGAGCACTGAATGCTATTGGCTCATACGATGATGCAAAGCAGAGGCACAATAACCGCAGCGCGTGTGGTGTTGTAGCGCGTTCTGCTGGCACAATGGAACGACCAGAGAGGGAACGATCACATGGCGTCAGGAGTGACCGTTCCATGAGGTCTCACACTTTTACTGTCAAGATAAAAGGTTTCAACAAGAGTCTCTTGTGATGCGCTGCCACCGCAAGATGAACAGTCTGGTGGAGCAGGAAATAACGTTTAGCTCTTCCACGTCTTAGTTTTGCCAAATGTACTGTTGGTTTTCCAGACCTCGCTGCAGCGTTTTTGGCAGCAGATGGGAGTAAACATGGTCCCCGAGGCTGTCACAGCCTAGACCTGCTTACCAAACATTCTGGAACCAGGGTGTAATTAACAAGCGCATGTGGTCGTTTGTGGTACACTTTAGCAAACAAAAATCTGCTTTTTACAACAGCAATCCTAAATTGCATTGGTGGGAGCCAACAGCAACACATCAACTCAAGTCACCAGTCAAGTAGACGGCTTTAAAATAGTGTAAACCCGACTGACGACTGGGGTATTATATTAATGTTAGCCATGTGGGAAGAGCCCAAGAAGATGCCCAAGCAGAAATGCTGATTTTGGGGGGCGTATGTGCCAGAGAAAGACCAAAGGCCACAGGAAACAACAAACAGAAGGTCCCAAGTGATCGTATTCACTTTCCCAAGTCTGCAGACCATCCGGCCAAATCAAGCCATCACATATACTGTCTGTCTACAGATTAAATCTCTCTCTCCAGCTAACAAAAATAAAAAAAAGACTGCAGATGATAGAACCAAGAAGATGAGTGCACACCGCACCAAACTTTCATCATCATTTACACCCCCAGCCTCAGCCCTGGTGCAGAATGACAATCAAAGCTGCAGCCCAGCAACCTGCCAGACTGGGAAATATAGCCGGTGGTGGCATGGTGAGAGAAGAGGTGAGGCCGGTTCAGCAGGAGGCTAAATCAAACTGGAGCACATCAATTACACACAACATGATCAATCGAGGCGAGGGAGGTGGGAGCTATGAAGATGTGTGATTGATCAGACTGAGAGATCCATCAAAACCCCATTGTTGTCTTTCTGCTGATCAGCTGAAGCCAGACAGACCAGATGGAGCGTAGGATAGGGTGTGGTACAGGGGGGAGGGGGGGTTGGGGGCGGGTTCAGACTTTTGAGGGGAGGAGTCAGAAGGGGGGCTGAGTTGCCATTTGCTCACTGTTGTGATTTGTTTGTTCAGGAGAGGGGGCTCTGGCGGAGGGGCGGTGGGTGGTGGCGGGGGAATAAACAGCTAAAACATACAGTAGCTGGGTTTAATGATCGGCTAATCCCCCCCTCCCCGCTCTACTGAGGGGGCAGTATATATATAACACAGGGCTGCCTGCCGTGCTCACATCTTTCTAACAGGGTAAGGTCTAACAGTCCGCAGGGGAGAGAGAGAGAGACAGGCTTGAGCACAGGATGCCCAATACTCGCGTTCAGTAGGCATCGAGATCAGACCAACAACCGACAGGAAACACTTTTGGCTCTTACCACAATCCAAGAGAGCCACGATGAAGACGTTACGTCTGTTCTTACTGCTTCCCCTGTTGGTCGCTTCCACATATTCTCTTCCCAATCCGGACTCCTCGGGGATGGAACGGTACCCCACCCAGCCTAGCCACGGCGTGACCCAGGCCCCCGCCGCCACCGAGGTCAAGTCGCGCTTCGCCATGCTGGACGACGTTCGTCTGCTGGCCAACGGTCTCCTCCAGCTCGGCCAGAGCCTCAGGGAGTTTGTGCACAAGACCAAGTCTCAGATCAACGACATCTTTGTGAAACTCAACATCTTCGACCGCTCCTTCTACCAGCTTTCGGTGGTCACCTCGGAAATCAAGGAGGAAGAGGAGGAGCTGAAGAAGACCACCAACTTCCTGAAGACCAACAACGAGGAAATTAAGAACATGTCTCTGGAGATCAACTCCAAGATAAATGGCATCCTGCAGGACCGCAGCCAGCTGCAGACCAAGGTGGGGGTCCTGGAGGAGAGGCTCCAGGGGTTGTCCCAAAGCGTGGTTCCTCCTGAGCAGCTCAGGGAAATCGTGTCCCTCAAGGTAGGAACCCTAAATTGTTCAGCTGTGCCAGTAGTATGATGTCGGTGGTTGGTGCCTCGGTTGGAAAGTTGGTGCTTTCAGCAAAATCTCACATGTACGTGTCAACTTGTATGACTTACTTGATGGATGTCAGGGCACCCAACATTGCACTGGCTGTTTCAGGAGGTGATCGACTCTCAGGACAAAACCATCAGCGATCTGCTGATAGCTGTGAGAGAGCAACACGACCAGCTTGACAACCAGAAAACCAAGATTAAAAACCTGGAGGAGAAGGTAGGCTGCAGCACTAAGCCTTATGAGACCTTATTAGACCTAAGCCATAATCCATGGCCTGAGTCCGACAAGAACAATCTACTTGCTACCGCATTTGCTCATTATAATACAATTAGTTCCAACAATCTCATCCATAAACCTCAATACTTCCCTTCAAACCAAATTCTAATCGTATTATATTTGATTTGTACCTCCTACTATTGCAGATGAACACAGATGACACCTTTCAAGGCACAATTGAGAAGGCGGTAGATTCTGACTCTGAAAAGTCACTCATGTTTGATTATCTAACAGGAAACTCTACTGGCATGGAAACTAAAGGTACAAAAATATCTGCCATTGAAAATATATGGTTGATTCTGAGGGCTAAATGTATTTGATGCAAACACGTCTCGCCATGTCCCAACCAACACTGCCATTTATCTGCTCTCTTAAAGATCTCCCCAATGACTGCAGTGAACTGTTCAACCAAGGGGAGAAAAACAGTGGAGTCTACATCATCAAGCCCAATGGGTCTGAGCCCTTCAGGGTTTACTGCAAAATGAGTCTAGGTGGGTGAGACCTCAAGAAACAAACAAAAAAACCTTCTCTTTTGAAATCACAAACTTGGTTGGCTAGCACACATGTAATCCAAGATCGAACGATCAATTCATTGATGGGTCTTAGTACTCAGAGTGTCCAGTGATGTTACTCGGTAGATGTGGTAAGCCTAAACTCTATTTCTGCAGACGGTGGTTTAACAGTCATCCAGCACAGGGTTGATGGCTCTGTGGACTTCGACCAATCATGGGAGAAGTATGAGATTGGATTTGGAGATTTAGAAAGTAAGTGGATTTCAGAAGTAAAGAAACGCAAATAAAAAGTTTCAAGGGGAAACTGGAAAACACTAAAGTAGATGTATAGCTGCTGAAAACATTTTCACATATCTAATTATGGCCTACTTTCCGTCTCCATACCACCCTGTTGTAAAGGCCCTTGGCCATTCACAGGAAACCAACACAATAGAGCAATATTTCCAAGGACTTCCCTTCAGACGTACTACAAAACACGATAAATGAAGCATATCAGCCTTTGCTGACAGATTGGCTTCCTCCATTGTCCCAAGGTCTGGGGCCGGCTTCCCCTGAGGCTCACTAGACTTGGACACCAGCCCAACGAGAGCCACTCCACATACCAAAGAGTCAATAGCTCAGTCATAAGTGGCAGTCACTCGCTCACCACTAACTACCTACGTATTATACCATTATGTTGAATGGTAGTCTTCAGCACCATCACCAGGGAAAAGTGGAAATACAATTTACAATATTCCAATATCCAAAATTCATTTTGTCCAACATTCTAGAGACAACGCAGAAACTGATTGCCGTCATTTGAACAATTCACCCAAATAAATTGCACAATAAAAGGCTGTCTGAGGAGACGACAGGCTGATCAAGACCACTTTGTCTTTGCAGAGGAGTACTGGCTGGGCCTGAGGAAGATCCACACCTTGACGATGCAGAGAGACTCTGTTTTGCACGTGGAGCTGCAGGATTCCAGGGACGAGAGGCGCTGGGCAGAATACCAGTTACTGCTGGGTGGTCCCACCACCAATTACGCCCTCTACATCAACCGCCTGGCTGGGGACCTGCCTGATGCCATGGCTAACCACACTGGAATGAGCTTCTCCACAAAAGACAGAGACAACCTCAACAGCTCCAGCTGTGCTCGCAACTTCACAGGTAAGTAGGGGGAATGGGCCATGTTTGATGCAGTGCAATGCGCAGCGTCACAGCAATACCTTAGATTGCACCTGCAAAGTACTCCGCAATAGTGGCTTGTGGGATTAATAACCCAATCTAGGGGTGTGGATTCTGAGGTACTGTAAGATGAAGATGAGATGAAGATGAGCCATGAGAGAATTCACGCTGCTGCTGGTGTGTGAACGTTTCCTGCTGCAGGTGGCTGGTGGTTCAGTGCCTGCGGGGACACCAACCTGAACGGGAGGTATGTGTGGCTGAGGGCCAGGGGCCGCTCGTCCAGGCGGAGGGGGATCCACTGGAAGTCCAGCACGGGCGCCTCCTGTTCCCTGAAGACCACCACCCTCTCCATACGACCGGCTCTCCCGACCGACCACTTGAACTGAGACCCGCGACACTGTGACCTCCGACCTCCAGCCGATTTGAGTCTAGTCCTAACGGCAACTATGTGACCTCATCGGGTTCATGCGCAGAAAGTCAGAACGAGACTCAGCCTAGGACTCCGTGTTCCGTGCGGACTATTACGTTTGAGTTGAGCCTCGGACGGGCTGCTGGGTGACACTGTTTGCAAAAAGGTAAATGTAGGCCATCTGGGAGAACAGAGGAGGAACTTGCTGAGCTGTCGCAGTGGTGACGCAACCACGTCATGCAGGTCGTTGCCCTTCTGACCTCAGCCCGATGCTGTTGACCCATTGCATAATAGCACTGTACACACAAAAAGACCAACCCTGGAAAAGGGGCCAGGGGGGTGGGTGGGGGTGACAGGTGAAGATAAAACAGCTTTGCTTTTCACATTTTAAGTCACCCCGAATGCATCAAGACAGCTTTGTTTGTTGAACTAGTAGTACTTTGTTTGTTGAACTAGTAGTACTTTGTGTGTTGAACTAGTAGTACTATGTTTGTTGTTCTGCATGCTCCAGTAGTCTCGAGCCACGCGTGTCCACAGGCCACAGAGTATATCACCCCAGAACGTTTCCTGTATAATGCTCAGTATCGCATTCAACTGGATTATTTGCACATAAGTAAGTATGCTTAGAGATATTATATTTCACGGAGATGCAAATTTCCCGTAGGCCACAGATGGCATGTTAAATGTTTTTTTTTTATACATTATAATATATTTGAACAACGTAATACACGTTTGAATTGTGTTTGTCATTTCCATATTCTGTATTACGCGATACTACCGAGTCATGTTGACTTTAACAATCTGTACTTTGTGTTCTGTAATGCATATTTATGAGAAAAACCTGTACGCCTAAATAAACCACATTTCAGTATAATGACCCCTTTAGTCACCCGCTGCTCCATTACTTACAACGAGTCCATTTCCACGTTGCCGCCATAAATTACCAACTCATTAATAATAACCACCGGCATCATCTTAGCCGCCATCTTAAGAGTCAGATTGAGTATCTGCGCTGCGCACCACACAAACAGAGAGACTCTGCAACAACCACAGCTGTATTTCACAATATATCCCTCATGTGGAGAGATACTGTAGGAGGTAAGGTTGGACATCGGTGAAGCTATCCTTTAAGATACTCAGGTGACTGGGGGAGCTGAATGCTCAACGTGATTGAGTGTATATTTGAGCACCAACCTTAACAGGCCAGACTAATAGTACCACAATGAACACCGATTAAAAATTACCTTTCCCCACAGAACGAGTGGACGTGGTCGCCAAATCACTTGAGGTAACACCTGAGACCAAATCCATTGAATACAAATGAAAATGGTGCGCATATAAAGGGTACATTCTAATAGGCAGGGGCACGTTCTAATAGGCAGGGGCACGTTCTAATAGGCAGGGGCACGTTCTAATAGGCAGGGGCACGTTCTAATAGGCAGGGGCACGTTCTAATAGGCATGGGCACGTTCTAATAGGCAGGGGCACGTTCTAATAGGCAGGGGCACGTTCTAATAGGCAGGGGCACGTTCTAATAGGCAGGGGCACGTTCTAATAGGCATGGCAGTGTCTAAATCGGCAGGGGCACGTTCTAATGGCAGGCCTAATAGGCATCGGGCACGTTCTAATAGGCAGGGGCACGTTCTAATAGGCAGGGGCACGTTCTAATAGGCAGGGGCACGTTCTAATAGGCAGGGGCACGTTCTAATAGGCAGGGGCACGTTCTAATAGGCAGGGGCACGTTCTAATCGGCAGGGGCACGTTCTAATAGGCAGGGGCACGTTCTAATAGGCAGGGGCACGTTCTAATCGGCAGGGGCACGTTCTAATAGGCAGGGGCACGTTCTAATAGGCAGGGGCGAGTTGTAACCAAACGGGCACATGACTGTTGAACCAGAAAGTGGCAGCTCCTCCAGGCCGGACACTGTGGAGGTTATCAGAAGGCAAACAGAGCAGAGACGACCAACACTCAGCTATCAGAGAGGCATCAGGAGCCAGGCCGTGCTCCAGAGTAACCCCAGGCCTCCCTGCTCTCGTACTGTACGGAGCAGCCCTGACCTGTAGGTGGTGTAGCGGCCCTGACCTGTAGGTGGTGTAGCGGCCCTGACCTGAAGGTGGTGTAGCGGCCCTGACCTGTAGGTGGTGTAGCGGCCCTGACCTGTAGGCGGTGTAGCGGCCCTGACCTGTAGGTGGTGTAGCGGCCCTGACCTGAAGGTGGTGTAGCGGCCCTGACCTGTAGGTGGTGTAGCGGCTCTGACCTGTAGGTGGTGTTCGGCACGTAGACGTCTCGCGCCGGAAACTCCAGTATCTCCCGGGTGGGCCGGACGCGGCTGTCCGGGTAGGGCTTGACCTGCTGGAGGTCAGGAGTCAAGCAGTAGTGGGGGTTCTCTGGTGCTGGAGAGATGTCCAGCTTCAACTGGGCTGTGGTCCAGGGAATCAATCAATCAATCAATCAATCAATAAATCAATCAAACAAAGAAGAGTAATCCATGAATGAGTGAGCGGATGAGCGTCCAACCATTGTCATTTGATTCAGCAAAAAATATTTGTCTTATATGCTATAAGTTAGTATATCTGTATCTTATATAAGTATGTGTATATAAGTATATCTCGTAGTTATTTTGACCAAGATACTTGAATTTTACTTGAATAAAGTTCTATCTTATCTTATCTTATCTTATTATCCAGAAAAAAGGAGAGCACCGTGGTACCTGTGATCGGCCTCAGCCTCCTCAGCACAGAGGAAGGCCTCCTCATGTCCGCCAAGAACTTATAGAGGTCTTCATCACTCAGCCTGTCCCCTTCCTAACACACACACACACACACACACACACACATTAATAAAACACTTGTAGGCCAGCGCACGTGTCCTACGTGTCCTCACTTGGTTCTCGAAGGACGCGTCGGACCGAGCAAACACCGGACAGGACCGCTGGCAGCCTCCAGGACCACCAGCAGGAGCAGCCCGCCCCCCCTGGTGGTGAGCTGGTAGATGCTCGCACCTGCTTGAAGAAGTTGGTGACGGTGAGGGTCGCGGGTCTGAATCCCGTCAGGCTGCAGTACTCGTCGCCGCTGGCTGTGCGCTCCAGGGAACGCCGTCCCATGATGCTGGAGTTCCGGCGCTCCGACCACGAGCCTTTCCTCTCTGCACGCACACGACGCAAAAATATTACAAAACTTTATCGACAGTATCTTCAAAATGACAGACCGACTAGGGGTTTGGATATGTCAACGCGTGACATGACAATGTTTTTAAAGAAATAATAATTCATCATGTGACCTTTTTGAGGTATGACTTTGTGATATGAAAGGTTAGACAAACACAAAAGGTCAGACACTCCAAAATAACACATCCGGGATCGATATGGCTCGACGGCTTATTTGATCTTCCCCCGTGTGACCCGTTTGGGATATTATGAACTCTACAAGAGCAGTTTAAAGGGTAAAAACTCAGGGCCATTGACCCCATAGACCAGTGGTTCCCAACCTGGGGTGCGCGCCCGCCAAAGGGGGGCGCCAAAGATCGCAGGGGGGTCGCGAGGCCTTGGACGATTTGAGGCATATGTTTAGTAATAGTCAAATATTGGTTCAAAAAGTCCAACATCATGCAATGCACAGAGGCGCTGGATGCTTTTGCGCGCAAGCTGGAGTACAGGGGTCGGAAAAATGGAAAGAGGGAAGCCGCAACAGTTTCCACTACTGATGAAGCAGTCCGGGGGCACTGTACCCATGCCTTTACGTCGCGAGTTCACCAGTCACATGAACTTGCTGCGAGAGGAGTTAAAATCGCGATTTGCTGACACAGATCATTATGTCTCCAAGGAGTGGTGGGTTTTGGATCCATTCATGGCCAAAGTCGAGGATGTGGAATACCTGAACTGCGAGGATGAACTTGCTGACCTCCAGGCTGATTCACTGTCAAGGAAATACTTCCAGGATCAAGGATTTAAGAAGTTTTGGATTGTCAGAGGACCGTGCATCGCTCCCAGGCTCGCACTACATGCCACGACCAGGATCATTCTCCCGTTTACTACGACATATCTGTCAGAAACGGCCTTCAGCGCACTTGTCGTCATCAAAACAAAAGCACGCAACAAACTGGACGTTCACAACGACTTCCGACTAGCTGTCACTCACATTACACCAGAGACCACCACTATACCAGAGACCACCCCTATACCAGAGACCACCACTATACCAGGGACCACCCCTATACCAGAGACCACCACTACACCAGAGACCACCCCTACACCAGAGACCACCACTACACCAGAGACCACCACTACACCAGAGACCACCACTATACCAGAGACCACCCCTACACCAGAGACCAGACCACCACCTGAAGGGGGAACGGCGGAACCCTGACCTGACAGACTCATCTCCAGCTCCGTGTCGCGCTCCAGACTGCCGGCGCTGTTGACGATGTTCATCAGGTGGATGGCCGTCCAGGCGAAGGGCATGCGGTAGCGGCCCAGGCGCTGGCAGAACTGCTCTGATTGGCCACGGAGCTTCTCCAGCTTCTCTTTGTTCTTCAGCAGAAAAACAAATAAAAGAATAAGATGAGATAAGATAAGATAAGATAGAACTTTATTAATCCCGAAGGAAATTCTTGTGCCAGGTCGCATAGCAATAAAAGAATGGCTGCTGTTTAGATTGTAACTACAGTTTAGGGTACGGTTTAAAGTCTTACATTACCGGACCCGGATATTCATAGAAGGATAATTAAGCAGACAAAGGCTTGAATTAAAACACAAATTAAATTGTTGTGCATCACCACCATGTTAATGAGGTTTTAGCTAAATAAAACAAACTGGCCAATTTACCAATAATCCATCGTTAGCAGAGATAATTATCATGGCTTTGAAAGGTCAGCCTCAAGCGGCGCAAAGTTTTAATTAAAATAGTTTGGAAGAACAATGCAATGCCTTGCTCGAGAGCACCACCCCAGCTCTTCTCGTGGGTTTTAGACCTTTTCCAGGGGCTGGTTAGTGGGACACCATTAATGTCCATTAGTTATGTATGGGAACGCAGGGGTGACTGGTGAGCCCCATGAGGGCCGAGGCCAGGGGCCAGGGGACAGGGGCCGGGGACCAGGGGACAAGGGCCATGGACCAGAGGCCGCTCCTACCTTGGCTGCGTCGGACTCTTTGAAGACCATGTAGGGTTCGGCACACTCCCCGATGTCCCCCTGCTGCAGAACCTTCTCCAGCTGTGGAGGGGGTGGAACACAGAGACCTCTTAGTTGTGGAGCACATTATAAAACTCCACAAGCTGTTGTCACTTCTCTAAAAGCAACATGTATTAAAAGGCAGATTTGTAGACAGTTTGACTAAGTAAATGTAATTAGTAATATGCTTCTTGTGGCGGCTTGGTGGCTCCAACTGCTGATGCCCTAATGATGTAGGAAGTATGCCTCGTAGTGACCTCGGGTTCGATTCCCACCTGTGCTATGTGTCTCTTCTTCACCGCCCCCCGTTCATTAGTGCACAACAAAAAGCCCTTTAAAATACGTGTATATCGAAAGACTTTTTGTTTTAACTTTCGATCTCATTACTATCATTAACCACGTGTCAACAAAACATGTCAAATATAATGTATATAACACTATTATGGTTAGGTGCTATCTACTGTCGGCTAAGTTAGGGTTAGGTGGTGGGGCGCTGACCTGGATGACCAGGAACACGTCCTGGGAGGGGTAGGTGATGGAGAAGATGGCGGAGCGAGCCAGCGTGGAGATGGCGGCCGTCTGGATGTGCGGACGCAGCATGCCCTTGGTCTGCTCCGAGTTCAGGTCAAAGAAGAAGTTCTCCGATATCTGGCGAGCACAAACGCAAACGCAACATGAAAAAACACTGAACTCACTTACAAAGCATCGCTAAAATGTGACTGAAATATGATTTACTTGAATCGTTTTTTTTAATAATAATACGGCAGACCAGGATTATGTTGAACCCACAGTGACGATGGGCTCCCAGACATAAACACAGATCTAGCAACCCACTCCAGGGCGGTGTTCTGTGACCCCCTCCGTGTCGCCACACAGCCTCTGACGTGACCCTGAACCTCTGGAGGCCATCTTACCTTCCTCTTCTCCTTGACGTCGTACAAGGCCAAACTAGCGAAAATGGGCTCAATTTCGATCTCGAACCTTCAAGGACAGAAGAAGACAAGGGGGAGCGGGGTCAGCAGAACTCAAGTGTTTTGAGGAAGATAAAAGTGCAGAGCAAAGTGTTTTGTTACTGATTATGTTTCCCTCCACACCACGTACTTCAGGGACAAGCACTTGACCAGAAGCCTCTGGCCGAAGTGTTCTTTAGGCACGTCTGGAACACAGTGGCGTTCGATAGGCTCCTCCTACAGGAACGCAAAGAGCTGTTAAACAACAAACGTTCACACGAACAACAAAGTGAATTTGTGACGTGCATGAAGTGGGGGGGGGGCGGCACCTCGTCGAGGGCGGGGTGCAGAGCGAACAGCTCCCGGTGTCGGTTGGACTTGCGCTGCTCCTCGTTGTGTCGGTCGATCTCCTCGTTGGGCGAGCGGTCCAGGAGGTGCGGCAGCAGGGCGTCGGGCAGCGAGTTCTTCAGGTCGAAGATGCTGCAGGCCCAGCTGCCGCGCGGGGTGTCGTCGATGGACATGGACCGCCGCTTCAGCTCATCCTGGAAGCACACACGCTCAATTTTAGAAACATATCCGTTTTTGTACTCTTGCAATCTTGCGGTCACGGTTAAAGCTAACTATGAGATCATTTTGGGTGTAACTGAGCAAAGCGGACAACAATTTTTGCAATTCGTCAGTTGAATGTCCTCTAAAAGTGCTCTGCGAGGATCCTTTCCGTCGGCAAAAACTCAGAATAACAATCAGAGGCTGTCAGTGGCACAAACAAACACTTCCAGCAGACCTACGGGGCTGGATGGATTGCATTTATCTCTGTGGACAGGTGGTACTGTACCAAAGGGTAACATTTGGAGACGTTTGCTGCATTCTTGCCCAATTCTGGACCAATTTCAAAACCTTTGAGTCCAAACGATGGGAAAATGATCCAGGCTGAAAGAAAGAGAGAGAGAGAGACACAGAGAAGGGCTGCTATTGGTGGAGGTCTGACCTGGTCGTCCTGGTAGCTGCTGCTGTCGGCCACCTCGTCGGCCTCAAACAGCTGCTTGGGCAGACCCTTCTGCCTCTCCTTCTGCTTGTCCAGGGTGTTGGGGTTGAACCCGGTGCCCAGCTTGTGGTACCTGCAGCACACGGGACATCAGGTAGCCATCACAGGCCAATCACAACACACAATACTATCATACTACCAGCCCACACGTGGCCAGTACTTAGGGATATTGATATTATCCAGAACATGTAATTTAATGTACATGCCACTGGTATTAAAGTAATTTGTGAAATATAAATAGAGCACAATAAAGCACAAATATATCCATGTGATGAAATCGAAATGGTATTTTACTTTCTGTTGACGATGGCCCAGTCTTCCGTGTAGGACCGCACGCAGTCTCGGACATGTGTATCCGTGTCCCTGCAACACGCACACACACACGCACGCACACACACACACACACACACACGCACACACACACACACACACACACACACACACACACACACACACACACACACACACACACACACACAGGCACACACACACACACACAGGCACACACACACGGTCACATTTGATTGGACGATCCCAAGGTCCATTCATGACCACCTGATAACGGGCTGCATCACATGTGACAATGACATCATAACACATCCCATGCGATGATGACATCACATCCCACATCGCCTACCCTTCCTCGGGGAGGGCGGGCGCCACGGTGCGACAATCGCGGGGCAGGTAGGTGACCTCGATGTCGTCAAGGGGGAACTCGATGAGGTCGCGGAGCGGGCCAGACTCCATGAGCGGAGGGTGGGTGCTCAGGTACTCCTCAAAGTCCACCGGCTCCACGGCCTCCGTCAGGGGAACCTGGAGGGAGACCAGCAGCTCGTTAGGCAATAATTAATCAATCAGCTATCCTCGCTGCTTCTATCGTACAGAACGGAAACATTCTGTGGCTTTTCCTGGGATTAATGCAGTCTTTGTATTGCTTGGCTGCTCGTCATATAGAGTTGTCAGTTGTGAAGACAATATCCCGTATGGCATGTATTCACAGCATATTTTATAGACATACTGCATTTTAAAGACATATTTTATGGAAATGAATAATCAATGAATAATCTATCAGTTTAATCATAACAATATAATTGTTAGTTGCAGCCCATGTCATACACACAGTGTGTTCATGGCTTTTGGCAAAATATCTTATAAGTATCATTAGATTATTATCATAGTAGGATAGTAGGAGGAGGAGGTGGAGGAGGAGGAAGAGGAGGAGGTGGTGGAGGTGCAATACAGGTCTGATCTGCAGATTAATAAATCAGGACGCATCGTAGAATGTATTTAATAGGCTGACAATCATCCTGTTTCAACAATGGGAACTACAGTAGATAAAAACAGCCTTGTATTGACAATGCATTTGATTAAATCAATTCAATACACATTTTCAACGAAGGCTTGCAGATAGCAAGTACTGTATGTACGTGGTTAAAGGATATCTTTGCCGATTTTAAACCATATCTATCTGTCCGCATAAGGGAAATAGTGTGAACCTGATCTCTATCTATCTATTAGAGATATAGTGTGAACCGTATCTCTATCTATTAGAGATATATTATGAATCTTATCTCTATCTATCTATCTATCTATCTATTAGAGATATAGTATGCACCTTATCTATATCTATATATCGATTAGAGATATAGTATGAACCTTATCTCTATCTATTAAAGATATAGTGTGAATCTTATTGTGGGAGTGTGCTTGTTGACTGGTGACTTGGTGACTGGCTAGCGTAATTGACCTCACCTGGCCCAGTTAGACTCTAGGAGGTGGGGCTGCTAATCAGTGCACCACATGTTAAGTCAGCCACCAGCACACACACACACTTGAGGAGAGTGCTAGCTGAGGACTATCTGCGCTGTCATTTAACAAACATTTGCATTCAACCGGACGCCACTACTGCCTGTGTCCTTGCAGGAGCCCTGAACTAAGCCACATATATGGCATTGTTGCAGGAAACTACTACTACTACTACACTGGCGCTCAATGTGGGTTCCTCCAAGAACAAAGGACACAGCCATTTCCCAGCACCCTTCCCTCATGGCAGCATTGGACGTCGGTGGGGCCCAGCAGAGGACGGGGGTGGCGTCGCAGCAACCGTCATGGGCAACCGCCTGTTGCTAGCAACCCCCTGGAACCAGCCTGGAGTAGCCCGACCGCCCAGCCATGCCTCTGCCAGGTAGGACAACAGCCGAAGGCCCCCGTGGTCCAGTAGAGAGATTGGGGGGGGGGGACCGAGCTACATCGCCTGGTGGAGGGTGGCCCTACTGGGGGCTTTTCCAGGCCCTCCAACGAGCTCCACCATGGCCTAGCTGCCGATCCCAGCCCATCCAGACAGCCCTGCAGCCCACACCCAGAGACGCCTCCGCCAGTTAAGGCAGCAGCCCCAGTCTCCAGGGGGGAGGTGGGTTGGCTGAGACACTGGGGAGATGTGTGGGGTTGGGGGGTATATTTTGTGGGGGAGGGTGAGTAAGTGGGTGTGCTTGTTGCGAGCACGGTGGCGCAGTGCTTGCACTGCTGCCTCACAGCAAGAAGCTCCCTGACCAAGATGTGGACGTAAAACCTGGAGCTGTTGGTCCCCGGGCGCCGTCAATGGCTGCCCACTGCTCCTGGCTGCCCCTGGAGGGGCAGCAGGATGGGTCAAATAAAGAGGCCAAATTTCCACGGGCCACCCTCCCTGCATACGTGTGTGTTTGGCAGCCGCCACTTCCCTGTGTTGTGTGACCACTATGTGTGTGGACTAATAAAGATCTTCTTCTTAGCTCCTGGGATCGATCCTGGTCGATACCTGTACCTGCATGATACAGGATGGGTGAAATGCAGAGACTAAATTTCCGCCGGCCACCCTCCCTGCATGTGTTTGGCGGTCACCACTTCCTGCATGGTGTGTTTGTGACCATAAGTGTGGACTAATAAAGTGATCTTTCTTGGTGGCTGGCTAAATTGCCCACACCTGGCCCAGTTATTAGTGTCTAGGGTGGTGGGGCTGCAGCCTCAACCTGGCCCAGTTAGTGGGGGGGCTACGAACCTGTGGTGCATGTTTGTCGGCCACCAGCACACTCAGGAGAGGGCTAGCTAAGGACCATCTGCGCTGTCATGTCATTTAACAAGCATTTGCAATAAACCAGACTTTCAACACCACTACTGCCTGTGTTCTTGGAGGAGCCCTGAGCCTTATCTCTCTATATAGTGTGAACCTTCTATCATTGGAGATATTGTGAACTTTATCTCCATCTATTAGAGGTATTGTGTGTAAAACGCATTAAGTTGTTGCTGGTGCTTCTTCTCTGCAACTCAGCCCAGATGCTAACTCTGTGCCACCCAGCTTACTAGCGTAGCGGGGAGGACGTCTGGGCCCAGGAAAGTTAAACGGTGTTCACTTGTAGAATACCACACACACACAGTTGCCCTTCAGGGAGCTCTGTGAGGGGGGGGTGTGTCTTACTGTGTTGCTGGCGGCGGTTCCCACGTTGACGTTCTTGAGGAGCTGAGGGGAGCCATACTGACCCGCGATCTGCTTCCTGACCTCTGCTGCCACAGTCCTGTGGGGGTCACACCAGAGGTCAAACACATGGCCCCCCCACGCACACAGTTCATGTTAGGACAGGGAGAGGGGGAGGCCATAAACAGAAGATAAACATCCTGTAAGGGAAATAAAGGGTGATGCGTGGGTGTATTTACTGCGATGTTTGCATGACTGTACAGTTCTTTGCTAATAGAATGAACAATGTTTATTTTTTTTTTTAAAGCACTAAAGTTGGTTTTCCACTGATTTTGTTTGTCCTGTGGAAACCAATAAACTGAAATTACAGAGTAATTCAATAGTATTAGGCTAATTAAAAGGTCTGCATTGCCACATTGAGGAAATAAGAGCTAGGCTACTCTAGACAAATGCCAGACTCCAAAAATAGTCAAATACTGCATCAGTCCAGTCCAATACTGTGTACGTCTAGTCAAATGCGACACAAATACAGTAAAATAGCTCAAACGTCTCCAGTAAAATACCACAAACTGATACAGCACAACGCTGCATGCAGAAACAAACGGCTCCCAATTCAATTAGGATAGGTTGCCAGATTAAAAACACTTAATTTCTTAACATAGCAAATCCTTTTGTGTTGCCTTCTAAAGCTGCTTAAGTTGTTTCCCATGTAAGCACTGCAAATACTTTTTAAACATATTTAAACATTTAAAAGCACTCAAACGTTGGTCACAGCACTGCTCTTGAGGCCAGTAGAGAACCATGGGTTCAGTCAGGGAGACAGGACACAGACGGGAGGATTCAGCCCACAAACAGGAGGATACCACACACAGGAGGATTCAGACAGACAGGACGATTCATATACACACAGTGGGATTCAGACGCACCCAATAATAACTCTGAATCTCTCTATAATCTATACACCATATAGACTAAATAACCCATCAGTATGATCCCAGGCAGAGTGGGGGAGGAGCAGAGAGGGAGCGCCAACTGGGGCAGAACGCGGTGACAGTTTGGAGACCCAGCGGCCTCTGCAGCCTCCGCGGCCACAATGCCGTCCGTGTCCGAGGAGGCGGCGAGGCCGGGGCGATGAAGCGACGCACTCAGACGTATCCATCTGGAAGCGTGTGTTTAGCACGGCTCAGTGGCACGCGAAGATGTCACCGAGTTACGCAACAAGAGCCTTCTGCAAGGAAGAGCTGCCACGCAGAAACCGAACGTTTACGGCATCGTCAGCCCCGACGTGAAGCCTTAAAAATGTGACACTTAGCGGGATAGACGAGGCATAGATGGATAAGAATTGCTGATTGGTGGGCTTCTCAAACATCTCAGGAACACGTCACTGGAGATGATCGGACCCTTGGGAAGTCTCCCAAATGCACACACAACCACTTGCATTTGGAACTTAGGACGATAAAATACAAGTTGACGAATACTACTACACTAATACAGGTTGACAAACAGCAGTCTGACCCATCCAGTCCTACAGCACACAGGCTCGGGTTTTCTCAGTGACGAGCTTAATGGTATAAATGGTGAGTGCCAGTTCATAACAATGATCATTACAATCCCCAAGAGGACATTAGCAAAGGGGCCCATGAGTGACTCCACAGCTTAAGTTCTACTTTTGATCTTTATTTGATCCTTGTATTGTCATGTCTTCATACTATCGTCAACGCTGAGCTGCATGTCTCTGCAGCGCCGCGTACTTCCCATGTTTAGAGCCTTTATTGTGGCGTATTCCTGGTGAACCGGTTATCCTGTCAGGGTACAACGGTGACAATAAGGATTCATTGATCTGTGAAGGGTACAATGTGCCCACTGGTACAATGTGGCCCTGGTACAGGTCAGACCAGTGACAGAAGCCTAAACTTGCAGCTGGACTAAAGAATGAGATGATCTGAGATTTCCTTGCTAGCACCAGTGCAGCGTCAATGATTTACCTGTCAGGGGGAAGTTCAGGTCCAGGTACTTCCTGTACCTGTACCTTCCTATAGCATGAAGTATTTATAGACCAGGCCACGTTCTGCAGGAAACTGTTAACATCCAGCACAAAATAGCATCCTGCAGATCTGTGTTGA
This sequence comes from Coryphaenoides rupestris, assembly GCA_002895965.2. NCBI lineage: Eukaryota > Metazoa > Chordata > Actinopteri > Gadiformes > Macrouridae > Coryphaenoides > Coryphaenoides rupestris. The sequence goes on from PIJE02000602.1 coordinate 246,448, forward strand.
CTACAAAAGTGTAGACGAGTAATAGACTCGTATTAGTGTCTAGTAAGTGTCGAGTATTAGTGTCTAGTATTAGTGTCTAGTAATAGGAGACTAGTAAGAGTAGACTGGTATTAGTGTCTAGTAATAGTGTCTAGTAATAGACTAGTATTACTAGATAGTATTGGTGTGTAGTATTCGTGTGTAGTAGCCTATTACTAGACTAGTATTGGTGTGTAGTATTGGTGTGTAGTATTATTGGTGTGGTATTAGTGTGTAGTAGCCTAGTATTAAACTAGTAGTACCAGTGTATGCGGAGGGTTGATGGTGTTGACTTGCGGGGCCCATGCTGAGAGCCAGGGGCCACACAAAGCCCTTTGTTACACAGATTACTGGGCTCACTATTTGACGGCTGTTGAGGGGGTGGGCTGTCGGTCCCAGGGCTCACTATGTGGCAGCGGTCTGCCGGGGGTCTCAGCTGGCTGTTGGTAAACATGACGCAGCCAGTACACACACACACACACACACACACACACGCATGCATGCACATATACACACACACACACACACACACACACACACACAAGGTACACACACGCATGCACATATACACACACACACACACACACACACACACACATAGGGGGGCTAGCTTGTGTACGGGGGGCTAGCATAAGACTAGCGGGGCTCCTGGGGGCCTCTCCCGGTGCCCCCCGCCCCCCCACCCCGGGGCCCTCACACTGTGAGCTTATTACATCACTATGACGTCACTGCGGTGGGTGCAGTGTGCGGGAGACGAGTCTCTTACCTGCTGATTTTCTGGGCGAAGGCGCGGCGCTCTGCCATGGCGGCTCCCGCTGCTGCTCCTGCTCTCCCGTAACTCCCACTGTAGCTGCTCCTACTCTCCCGTAACTCCTACTGTAGCTGCTCCTGGTCCGCTAGCCTGGGAACACTGGGGGGATGGCTACCGTAACTCCTGGAGTAGACGGGGAGTGGCTACCGTAATTCCTAGAGTCGCTGCTCCTGGTCCGCTAGCCCTGGAACACTGAGGGGATGGCTACCGTAACTCCTGGAGTAGCTGCTCCTGGTCCGCTAGCCTGGGAACACTGGGGGGATGGCTACCGTAACTCCTGGAGTAGCTGCTCCTGGTCCGCTAGCCTGGGAACACTGGGGGGATGGCTACCGTAACTCCGATAGGAGAAGTGAGTGGCTACCGTAACGCCTGTAGGAGAAGGGAGTGGCTATGGTAACTCATGTGCGCACAACTACGGGGATTACGGTAACCATGTCATTCTAATGGGAAACATTGGAGAAGGGAATGGCTACCGTAACTCCTAGAGTAAAAGGAAGGGAGTGGCTACCGTAACTCCTGGAGTAGAAGGAGATGGCGAAGGTAACTCCGAGGAGAAGGGAATGGCTACCGTAACTCCTGGAGTAGAAGGGGGTGGATATCGTAACTCCTTGTTCCTATCTGCCTGGTCTGGTTTTATTTCCCTATTCTTTATTCGTTTTATTCTATGTTTGTTGTTATTTATATTTGACAGTTTATTCGCCATGTGTGTCAGAAAAAGGCAATACTGTGACATGCAGCCAGCCGTAATGAGCAGTGTAGCTGCGCGCTTGGCTTCTCCCTTCTCCCGTCATGTTCCCGGGCTCTCAGAGAGGGGGGGTGTGTGTGCGCGTGTTTTGTTGCCCAGCCGTAGCTCGAGCGGGCGGAGTCTCCGTGCTCCGAGTGTTTTCAAACGACTGGGCTGCGGGCGGAACCCCGCCCATCTCGCTGTACGGCTAAATGAGACATACCTATAACCTGTCCTGCTTGGTCCCGGGGGGAAACATCGCGAGAATTAGCGGTATTTGCGTTTTGTACTCCACCCGTTAACTTTGATATTCCGCTACTCCGCTACTCCGTTACTCCGCTCCTACTTTACTCCGTTACTCCGCTATTCAGTTACTCCGCTACTACTTTACTCCGTTACTCCACTACTCCGCTACTCCGTTACTCCGCTACTTTAAGTCTATTTACTAAAGAAATTAATCAAATGGTTAAAATATATGAGATCGATAGAGCTCAATCACAATATGTCAGCGTTAGGGCTGGTGTAGACTGTGAGTGTGTGTGTGTGTGTGAGAGTGAGTGTGTGTGTGTGAGAGAGTGAGTGAGAGAAGAGTGGAGGTGTGTGGTGTGTGTGTGTGGTGAGTGAGAGAGAGTGGGTGTGAGAGTGTGTGTGTGAGAGAGAGTGAGTGTGTGTGTTATCGTGGATTATTGATTATTGGGATGATGGATCCTGCTGTTCCTTAGTGGTGAAGGTGAATTAATATATGTATAATAATAATAATAAAGTTAATAACGAGGAGGTGGACAAACTAAAGAGCAGGTTCAGGTCTGCTTGGCACAATGTGAAGTACAGTAAGTTACCACTTAAATGTCTTATAAAATATCATGAGTTGTTTATTACAAGTGTTAGAGCAAGATTAGTACACAAGACCTATAGCCCTACATCCTTTTGATTGATTGTTGTAAATAAAAGAGACTCAACTGTCACTACTTATATATTACACTATTTGTGTTATTTGTATTGCATTGTTCTTTTTTCGCTGGGCATCGTCACGTTATCATTGTACCGCACATCCTGCATGCAAATAAAACTTCTTGAATCTGGAGTCAATATAATATTATTATTATAATATTATTCTATCATCACCACACTGCAGGCTGGGCACTGAAATCCAAGACATCATTCAGCAGGAACTCCCCAGTGTTCCTGTTGGGAAAGTGTTACCATATTTCAAGTCTGAAGGTACACACACACACACACAAACCACACATCCACGACACACACACGCACAACCACTACACACCCATCACTACATCACACACACACAGCTACACACATACTACACACACACCATCTACAACACATCCACACCGCACACACTAACAACCCCATACGTACACGCAACAGCCTACACACACACACTCACTACAGCACACACAACATACATTTACATTTACATTTAGGGGCATTTGGCAGACGCTTTTTCATCCAACGCAACTTACAATAAGTACATTTTGTTGAAGGAGAGACAGCAATAATCACTGTGGTACATAAAGATAAGAATAGAGCAGGTTTCAAGCATGTATAATTGCAAGGTTAATAGAACGAATTTCAGAATTGCTAGGTTGCCTGCATAACACACACACACACACACAACTAACACACACACATACTGCTGCCATTGTCTCAATCAGCTCAGCACTTTGCAGAGACTCTGAATCTACTGAATGCTTTGCATGCATTAACAGCTTCACTGGAAGCAGCAAATTGCTTTTTAATCTGAGTCATCATTTTCTGTCTGTGTCCCGTAAGCATACTTCTAAACAAGATCGTGTTTCAAGGTCATTCATGTACAGATGTATTCTAAGACTGTGTTAATTAAGACACTTATAAATGTGCCGAAAGCGCATGAAAAGGACAAATATTGTTATGGGAAACGTGTCGATGTTTGTACATTTAAAACGTTGCCGATGTAACGATGGCAAGAACCAAGAACCAAACCCGGGTCCCTCCTTGTTGTTCTGTCTCCAGAGGAGGAAGAGGCCCAGCCTGCTGAAGCCTGCGAGGAAGACCAGGGTTGGGCGGGTGAGGAGGCCCAGGGGTGGGGGGGCTCCGAGGCCCTGGGACTGGGGGGCGCGGAGGCCTTCCGCAGGGATTTTGCGTCGCGCGTGTGGCTCACCTACAGGGAGAGGCTCCCAGCCCCCCTGCCGGGCTCCACCCTGACCTCTGACTGCGGCTGGGGCTGCATGCTGCGGGCCGGACAGATGATGCTCGCCCAAGCTCTCGTCCTGCACTTCCTGGGCAGAGGTGAGCCAAGCGCACCCGAGAACCAATCGGCACAGCTCTGTAGGTCCCGCCCACCTGTCTGACACAACATCCTCCAGAAATACATTCTGGGTAAATGTGTGTGTGTTGTTGTAAGGCTTCTAAGGCTGAATGAATGGTAAATAGATTGCATGTATACATCGCTTTTAACCTACGCGCTTTACAATATTGCCTCACGTTCACCCATTCATACACACATTCATGAATGTGTGTATGAATGAACACATTTATATCTCTTAATGGAACGAGGGTGTTTACATGTGTTCATGTAAATGTACCGACATAGATCTTTTATTGTGCAGATGCTTTTATGGGTTGTAGTGCATTTTTACTATTATTATTATTATTATTATTATTATTATTATTATTAATATTAATATTACCGGAGCATACGGCTGCTATCTCTACATCTGGAAGGAAAGGGTGACTTTGTTTGCTGTAACGACTTTGATCGCTAGGAAAGTTGTCTCCGTCTCCATGACAACGCTCCTCCGGGGACTTGGTTAAAGCAGCCCGCCGTGGGGTCGCCGCGCAGACCCCCCCGCAAGTTTAATGCAGTCATTGAGAAAACAATATTTAAAACTTCCAACTGGGAAATATGTCATTAATGAACTCTTTCTCTATAAAATGACTAATGGCCACTTGGGGGATATTTATTGATCAATTTCCCCGCCGTTCTGAGGAGCAAGGTCATTACGTTAGCGGCCCTGTCTCGTCCTCCCGGTGTTTATGGCTCCAGACACTCCCCTTCTGTCCTCCTAGGGCACCCGTCCTGTTTGTGGGGACGTGCCGGCGTTAAAGTGATATAGGGGTACATTCACGGGCTTGTAATTGAACGAGCTCCTGATTAAAAAGGAAAATGTGCCCATCTTCTCGTCACGGTGCTTTTAGATGGCGTGGCTTTCAGGCAGAAGATGAAACATGAAAACTTTAATTTCACAAGTCGTGAGCGGAGGCTTGTTCTTGGCGTTAGCAGGCGGAGAAAGGCCTCGCTGTGTGTCACTGGACGCACTCGATGATCGGAGTTCAAGAAGTTCTCGACGGCTCTCGAGACAAGCGACTCCTTTTCATACACTTCCATTTATAGGCCGGTGATTCGTAATCGTCTAATCCATTACACACCACAAAGTGAAAGTCTTCATGGATACATTTACATTTCGGGCATTTGGCATTGGCTTTTATCCAAGGGGACTTACAAAGAGTACATTTGTTGAAGGAGACAGCAATATATCACTGTGGTACATAAAGATAAGAATAGAGCAGGTTTCAAGCATGTATAATTGCAAGGTTAATAGAACGAATTTCAGAATTGCTAGGTTGCCTGCATAGACACACACACACACACACTACACACACACATACTGCTG